>CM065746.1:37971047-37996047 GCA_033310375.1 Conus canariensis | reverse complement strand
CAGATGAAAGTAGGCGAAAACAAAAATAGGCAAAATGGACTATAGGCGAAACGGAATGCTCCTGATGGTTCAAATCTAACCCCCAAACCTCCAAAGCCTGAACATCGGCCACGAGAACTCACTGCCCCCATATAGCGGCTGAGACACTGCCACTCTTGTCTCTTCGGAGACAGAAAATGTGATCAGACCCTGACACACACTATGTTTTTTTTTTCTTCTTTCTGCAACTAATGTTATGTTGCAAGACGTAACGCTGTTGGAATTAGCTTTAATTAGTGTCTTAACCTGATCACCTGTGCCCCCCACAAAACCTCTGGTTTTCATATGGCGATCAAATAACGTTGTTGTTCTTGTTCAGGCAAAGCAGCTCTTTCTGGATACGATGGTTTTTCAATTTATGCAGTTGTATGATCTGTACTTTGTCAAATTTGCTGGTGCTTGTGTGTGTGTGTGTGTGTGTGTACACTGTTTATACAAAAAGACAAAAATAAAAATGGTTAAAAGAAAAATAGGCGAAACAAAAAAAACAGGCAAGAACCACTGCAAACAGAAAATGTAATCAGACCCTGATACACACTATGCTTTTTTTTTTTTTCTTCTCCTCCTTCTTCTTTCTGCTGCTAATGTTACGTTGCAAGAAGTGACGATGTCGGAATTAGTTTAACTGAGCGTCTTAACCTGATCATCTGTACCCCCTCCTCTCTCCCCCCCCCCTTACACACACACATACACAAAACCTCTGGTTTTCATACGCCAATCAAATACGTTCTCGTTCTGATTCTTACCTTCGCCTTCCCTTTTAGGCGCAGGATCCCTCGCCCTGCCCTCAGGCGTCCCCAGCGTCAGGGCCTCGCGGGTCGCCGCCGAGTCCACCGTCATGAGAAGACCCTGCCCGTCCCCTGCTCTTCGGTCGTCTCCGGCAGCCGAGGCGGAGGCCGCGGAGGCCGCGCCGACCTTCACCTTGACCGGGGTGACGGGGTCGACGAGGGGACTCAGCTGGGAGGAGGTGGCGCTGCTCACTCCCGAGTCGGACGCTTTCCTGGTGGTCTGATGAAAGTCTGAGGTGGAGGAGGAGGAAGGGGAGGAGGTGGAGGGGGAGGAGGAGGAGGAAGGAGAAGAGGAGGCTCGGTCTCTGTTGGCGGTGTCGCCGCTGCCTGGCCCCGAGTGTCGGGCGCCCACGTCGCTCGTCTGTGGGTGGGCTGGGGGGTCGGCTTTGTCTTCAGGAGTGACACAAGGCAGAATTATGACCGGTAAGGATGAGAACACTAATAGCAGTAATGAATGTGGACATAGTCATGACAGAAAACGGATGTTTGTAATCATAACAATCAGCAATACATGAAAAATGACCCTGCGGATGATACGGGGTATTCGGATTCTTGGGATTCTTGAGACAGATTGAATCTAAAATGTCGACAGTGTGGTTCTTCTTCAATGCTATAAATGAATTTTACGTAGTATTCCTTCCTTCTGTAGATAGCCATTACGTGACTCTTCCTTCCTACTGTAGATAGCCATTACGTGACTCTTCCTTCCTACTGTAGATAGCCATTACGTGACTCTTCCTTCCAACTGTAGATAGCCATTACGTGACTCTTCCTTCCTACTGTAGATAGCCATTACGTGACTCTTCCTTCATACTGTAGATAGCCATTACGTGACTCTTCCTTCCTACTGTAGATAGCCATTACGTGACTCTTCCTTTCTTCTGTAGATAGCCATTACGTGACTCTTCCTTCCTACTGTAGATAGCCAATACGTGACTCTTCCTTCCTACTGTAGAGAGCCATTACGTGACTCTTCCTTCCTACTGTAGATAGCTATTACGTGACTCTTCCTTCCTACTGTAGATAGCCATTACGTGACTCTTCCTTCCTACTGTAGATAGCCATTACGTGACTCTTCCTTCCTACTGTAGATAGCCAATACGTGACTCTTCCTCTGTACTGTAGATAGCCATTACGTGACTCTTCCTCTGTACTGTAGTCAGCCATTACGTGACTCTTCCTCTGTATTGTCTTCAGGAGTGACACAAGGCAGAATTATGACCGGTAAGGATGAGAACACTAATAGCAGTACTGAATGTGGACATAGTCATGACAGAAAACGGATGTTTGTAATCATAACAATCAGCAATACATGAAAAATGGCCCTGCGGATGATACGGGGTATTCGGATTCTTGGGATTCTTGAGACAGATTGAATCTAAAATGTCGACAGTGTGGTTCTTCTTCAATGCTATAAATGAATTTTACGTAGTATTCCTTCTTTCTGTAGATAGCCATTACGTGACTCTTCCTTCCTACTGTAGATAGCCATTACGTGACTCTTCCTTCCTACTGTAGAGAGCCATTACGTGACTCTTCCTTCCTACTGTAGAGAGCCATTACGTGACTCTTCCTTCCAACTGTAGATAGCTATTACGTGACTCTTCCTTCCTACTGTAGAGAGCCATTACGTGACTCTTCCTTCCTACTGTAGATAGCCATTACGTGACTCTTCCTTCCTACTGTAGATAGCCATTACGTGACTCTTCCTTCCTACTGTAGATAGCCATTACGTGACTCTTCCTTCCTACTGTAGATAGCTATTACGTGACTCTTCCTTCCTACTGTAGATAGCCATTACGTGACTCTTCCTTCCTACTGTAGATAGCCATTACGTGACTCTTCCTTCCTACTGTAGATAGCCATTACGTGACTCTTCCTTCCTACTGTAGATAGCCATTACGTGACTCGTCCTTCCTACTGTAGATAGCCATTACGTGACTCTTTCCTCAGTACTGCTGATGGCCATAGTGTACCTCTTCCTCAGTACTGTAGATGGCCATGATGTAGCTCTTCCTCAGTACTGTAGGTGGCCATAGTGTAGCTCTTCCTCAGTACTGTAGATGGCCATAGTGTAGCTCTTCCTCAGTACTGTAGATGGCCATAGTGTACCTCTTCCCTCAGTACAGCTGATGGCCATAGTGTACCTTTCCCCAGTACTGTAGACGGTCACAGTGTAGCTCTTCCTCAGTACTGTAGATGGCCATGATGTAGCTCTTCCTCAGTACTGTAGGTGGCCATAGTGTAGCTCTTCCTCAGTACTGTAGATGGCCATAGTGTACCTCTTCCCCAGTACTGTAGATGGCCATAGTGTACCTCTTCCCCAGTACTGTAGATGGCCATAGTGTACCTCTTCCTCAGTACTGTAGATGGCCATGATGTAGCTCTTCCTAAGTACTGTAGAAGGCCATAATGTAGCTCTTCCCCAGTACTGTAGATGGCCATAGTGTAGCTCTTCCTCAGCACGGTTGATGGCCATAGTTTAGCTCTTCCTCACTACTGCTGATGGCTATAATGTAGCTCTTCCTCAGTGCTGCTGATAGCCATAGTGTACCTCTTTCTCAGCACGGTTGATGGCCATAGTATGGTTCCATTTCAATATTGTTGATTGTCATAGCATGGCTCTTCCTCAGGGTGACTGATGGCCAGAGAGAGTAGCTCTTGCACAGTTCTATTGATGTCAGTAGTGCAGGTCTTTTTCATTACTAGTAATGGCAACAGAATTCTTCTACCTCAGTGCTGTTGATGGCAATAAAGTTACTCTTTCTAAGTACTGTTAGTGCCCCCCCCCCCTTCTCTCTTTCTCACACACACACACACACACACACACACACACACACACGCATACATACACACACATACACACAAACACACGCATACACACACACACACACACACACACACACACACACACACACACACACACACACAGGGCATCAGATCTGTGCCCCACAAAACCTCTGGTTTTCATATGGCAATAAACTATGTTCTTCTTCTTGTTCTTCACACACACACACACACACACACACAAACACACACACACACACACACACACACACACACACACACACACACACGCACATGCGCGCGCGCGCGCGCGCACACACACACTTACACACACACACACACACACACACACACACACACACACACACACCTTTCCCACCCACCTTCACCCTCCCCGCACAATTCTTCCTCACCTGCATCCCTCGACTCCTCCCCACCACCACCACCACCACCCCACCGGCATCACCCCACCTTCCGCCGCCTTCCCCCTCCCCCACCACAATCTCCCCACCAGGCCCCCTCCCACGCTTCCGACTGGCTGGCGGAAGCATCACGTGACCCCCAGCAGGCAGCGGATTGGCCCGCGGCGCCCAACGCCCCGAAGACCGCCGCTGGGGGGAGGACGGGAGGGAACTGAGACAGGGCCAGGGGCGACGTGGGGAGCTGGGCCAGAGCCGCCACGTCGGCGGCCAGAAACTGCTGGTAGGCGGCGGCGTGGTGGGCGTAGGGGTGGTGGTGGTGGGGGTGGTGGGGGTACACGGCGTTGGGAGGGGGCCGCTCCATCAGCCGACCAGCGTACGGGTAGGGGCCGGCACCCAGGCCACTGCAAAAAAAAAAAAAAAGGAAACAGGAGACAGGCGGTGAGAGTTACTTTCCCTTTGTTGTCAGATCTTTACTGTTGTTCGGTCGATGGAGGAAAAAGGAAACTAGGAGAAGGCGTGTGGGGAGGGGGGGGGGTGTGTGTGTTAGTCCAGCAGCCGACAAGGCAAACCGAAATCAGGGGGGAAGGGGGGGGGGGGGGGGTGGTGGTTAGCATAAACAACAGTGATGACATTGATACGTTTGACAAAAATCCCCCCAAACAAAAGAAAAAACGCTGACTGAAGGTGTACAAACACTCCCAGCACTTTCAAAATAAAACAACAGTTTTAAAATCTCGAATGTTTGTAAATGTGCGGATATTTTTCACATGCACTTTCTGCCAGTCTGAAATAAAATGTATAATTCAACAACGACAATGCAGTGCCGTATTTTCAGCGTAACGGTTTATTTTAAAGTGCCGCATTTTGGGGAGGGGGTGGGGGTGGGGCATTCGAGAACTATAACACGAAATTCTCGCCAATGCTTCCACTGTACATTTTTCACAAATGCTGTTTAAACCTATGTTCTTCGGTCTCTCCTCCAAAGTTCAATCTATGATTTATGGGCTCAGGCGAACTCCAGTCCGGTGGAATTGCCAGTTTTTCCTGGGACAAACCATAAATGGTGTTTGTCTGGGGAAGAAGAACAAACATCTGTAGCTCTTCTTGATGCAGAGAAGGAGCAGTTCCACCAGGAGAAACTCCCATGGAACATTGCAGAGAAGGAGCAGTTCCACCAGGAAAAACTCCCATGGGACATTGGACCAGCACACGCTAAAAAAATCTTCAATGACTGTCCACCCCATTGTCCACAGACAAACTCCAGTTGAAGTCTCTGGTGGAAATTGCGATTTTTTTTAATCATATACGAGGATTCGAATTTGCCGCGGATAAACTCTTATGGGTGATTTTTTTGTTGTTTTTTTTATTGAACTTTTTTTTTTTTTTTTTTACATTTTCCATACATAATTGAAAATGACAGTATAGGAGACCGTACAAACAAAAACAACGAAAAAAAAATTATTGAATGAAAAGGGCACTACAAGTAAACATCTAGACAGAAATGAACTGTAGCTTGAATACTAGATGGACAAGAATCTGTAGTTGCATTGTAGTAATCCTGGTGACAGGCATGAATATTTATACGTCTCATACACATTACAAGTATGGCAAAAAACAAGTAACGGCACGATGGGTTTGCTAGCTCGTTGTTTTATCTATTCAAAAAGATTTTTGAAATAAAACCATTCTGCCTGAAAACTGTTATATCTCATATTTGTTAAAGAAATATACTTTTCAGTTTGATATTTAATCTTCAAGAAGGATTTAAAGTTAACATAGAGTGGTAGAGTTTCCACCGTTTTACATTTGAAGATGAAAAATTTTGCAAGGATTATAATATAATCAAGGACATGACTTGACTTTGTATTCTTTTCATATCCAAATAGCACAAACGTTTCGTTAGCAAAAGGTTAAAGCTGTTTTCTGTGCTGGAGTTGATACATGCTTCTAACTGTCCCCAAAAACGTTTTCACATGTGGACATCCCCATAACATGTGACCAATACTGTCTCTCACGTTTTTACAGAAAGAACAATCCTCAGAGTTAACAACATTCATGTTTGCAAGGATGATGTTAATTGCTAATATTCGGTGCAGAATTCTTATTTGGAACCATTTCAGTTTGATTTCTTGTATTTTTCTTGGTCTTGGTGAAAATATTTTTCCAGTTAAGCTCTCTTTTCATTGTTTCATTCCATCTTTACAATGTTTGGGTTCTGATTTGTCCTTTAGCATATCATAATAAAACTTCGTTCCGTTTGGGATGGAATATATCAATTGAAGCGTTTTGTGAGTCAATGCAATGGAATCGTTACTGTTAAGGGTTAATCCTGTCTTGTTGATATAGCAACGTATAGCACCGACACATCCATTTAAGTGACAAAATCGACGTTAACACCATGTTTTTTGTTTAAACTGATTCATAGTCAAAAAGGTTCCTTCATCATTTAACAAATCTCTAATCAGAAAAATACCCTTGTCAGCCCATCTCATTGTAGTAAATGATTCTTTGACCTATCCTGATATTTATATTATAGAAAATAGGTTCCAAAAGCAAATCACTTTGTTTCAATATTTACCTTTAACGCTAATAATTTTATATGCTTCGAAGACATTGATCCAAAAATTGCTTAACTGTGTTTTTCAGCAGGTATTGATGGGCCCAATAAATCTAACTTAGCTATGTTCGGATAAATTGTTGTGAGTAATCTTTTCCATTTGTGATTACTATTTTTCAGTCTTGAATCCAGCTGAGTTTTAATGCTGTTACTGCATCCTTAATATGAGGAATTCCAAGTCCACCTTCATTAATATTTCTTACAGCTACTTTCCTGTTGATTCTATCTTTTTTCCTACTCCAAACGAACTGAAACACCGAGATTTGTATTGATTCTATCAACTGGTCGGGTGGATTTGGTAGCACATCCATAGATAAGTAATTTTTGACAGAATTAAAGACTTGAGAACCGCTACTCTACCCAAAGGCGTTACGTTTCGCTTAAGCCATATCTTGTACAGTCTTCTAATTTCTGCAAATTTTTCGTTCAAACTGAAGTTCGTACAATCAGTTAAATCATTAGTTTACCAGACGCCAAGCGCTTTGAATTTCGGGGGATTCCATTCAACGTGTAAATGAGGCATAAATCTCTCTTGGGAATTGCATTTGTTTCCTAACCACATAGCCGTCGACTTTCCTGTATTAAGTTTTAAACCAGACGTTTTACCAACCATATCTAATGTGCTCAGAGCTTCTTCAAATGATACTTTTTTTTTGTCATTTAAGAAAAGTTCAGTGTCGTCTGCAAACAGAAATTTTACATTGTGTATCACATATTTTAATTCCTTCTATCTTATTATTTTGACGTATCATGCAACCCGGGATTTCCACACATAGGATAAACAAATATGGAGAGATAGGATCCCCTTGTCTACAGCCCCTCCCAATTTGAAACCATTCAGAGATAATCCCATTAACACAAACTGCTGACTTAATGTCTCTATAAAAAGTACTAACCCACTGGCATATATCTGGACCAAAGCAACTCTTATGGGTGTTTGTCCCCAGATTACAAATCTGAACGAGAAGCAAAACAAAACAAAACAAAACAAAAACTCAAATAAACACAAAAAAAGGAAAAAAAAAAGAAATGGCAGAGAAAAGTAAAAATGGAAATAAATAACAAATTAGGAGAGATGAAATGGATGAAAACAATAACAAAACAAAACAAAAATAGCACACACCACACACACACACACACACACACACACACACACACACACACACTCACACCACACACACACACACACACACACACACACACACACTCACGCACGCGCCACACACACACACACACACACACACACACACACACACACACACACACACACACAACACAAGAGAGAGAGAGAGAGAGAGAGAGAGAGAGAGAGCATTTATTTTCATGCTCCTCAACCCATGAACACATGTATTTTGTATTTAAACTTCTCCAGAGAATAAAAGACTTTCAATGCTCTAGAAGAAATCCTCAAAATCTGAAGTTCACAGCAGCACCAGCATTCTTCCGAGCACATGAAAATAATCATCAGGTAAGTGTAATTCTTACGCGCGATCATCTCGTCACTTACGTTTTATTTGTAATAAACACAAGCTGAAAATATTCACTTCTGTGAGCGTTCTAAACACAAGCTGAAAATATTCACTTCTGTGAGCGTTCTAAACACAAGCTGAAAGTATTCACTTCTGTGAGCGTTCTAAACACAAGCTGAAATATTCACTTCTGTGAGCGTTCTAAACACAAGCTGAAAATATTCACTTCTGTGAGCGTTCTAAACACAAGCTGAAAATATTCACTTCTGTGAGCGTTCTAAACACAAGCTGAAAATATTCACTTCTGTGAGCGTTCTTGTTTCTGCCTCCACGTGATTTTTCTTTCTCTCTTTCTTTCTTTCTTCCTTTCTTTTCTATTCTTTCTTTTTTTTTCTTCTTCTTTTTTTTTTTTCGATAATAATCATTTGGAGAGGCAGGCATAGTTTTTTTGTTTTTTTTAAATTGCCACGCATTGCGACAAACTCCTTGAATTCACTCTGTGTACTGATCACAGCAACAAAGCTATCTGTAATTAAGCTTAAGTGAATGTGAGTGGGCCTCAAGTTGATTTGAGTACTCGCACATGCATGCATGCACGCGCACACACACACACACACACACACACACACACACACACACACACACACCACACACACGCACGCACGCACGCACGCACGCACGAACGCACGCACACACATTTTTCTCGCCTACCTGACAAAAGCATTATAGGGATGCAGGGCCATAGCGCCCGAAGAGTCTCGCGGCGTCCGTGGAGATCGCTCCTTCTGGACCGCTGAAACAAAACGTCAAACGTTGGTCTAAACTGACAACTGCATGGTACTAGTCAAACTTACTTCTAACACAAGGCAAACTCACTACTGGTCTACCCACACTCGCTGATGTCTCAAAGGGTTAATACGTCTAGCCACACTCATTCTGCCATCAAAAGAGTTAATACATCTAGCTACACTCATTCTGCCATCAAAAGGGTTAAAACGTCTAGTCATGCTATCTGCGCCCATCAAAGGGTTAACACATCGAGCAGCACTCACTACTGCCACCAAAGAGTTAACACTTGTAACCACGCTCACTACTGCCACCAAAGAGTTTACACTTGTAACCACGCTCACTACTGCCACCAAAGAGTTTACACCTGGAACCACACTCACTACAGCCACCAAAGAGTTAACACTCGTAACCATACTCACTACTGCCACCAAAGAGTTAACACTTGAAACCACACTCACTACTGCCACCAAAGAGTTTACACTTGGAACCACACTCACAACTGCCACCAAAGAGTTTACACTTGGAACCACACTCACAACTGCCACCAAAGAGTTAACACTTGAAACCACACTCACAACTGCCACCAAAGAGTTAACACTTGAAACCACACTCACTACTGCCACCAAAGAGTTAACACTTGAAACCACACTCACTACTGCCACCAAAGAGTTTACACTTGGAACCACACTCACAACTGCCACCAAAGAGTTTACACTTGGAACCACACTCACAACTGCCACCAAAGAGTTTACACTTGAAACCACACTCACAACTGCCACCAAAGAGTTAACACTTGAAACCACACTCACTACTGCCACCAAAGAGTTAACACTTGAAACCACACTCACTACTGCCACCAAAGATTTTACACTTGGAACCACACTCACAACTGCCACCAAAGAGTTTACACTTGGAACCACACTCACAACTGCCACCAAAGAGTTAACACTTGGAACCACACTCACAACTGCCACCAAAAAGTTAACACTTGGAACCACACTCGCTACTTCCATTAAAGAGTTAACACCTGTAACCACGCTCAGTACTGTCACCAAAGTGTTTACACGCCTAACCAGACTCTTAGTTAGATGCCATCAGAGTTAACACGTCTACCAAGACTTACACATGTCATCAAAGAGTTAACACGTCCAGCCAGACTCGTTGATGCCATGAAAGATACGTCTAGCCAGACTGACCATTGTCACACAATAATGAACACGTCTAACGACACTCACTGATGCCATTAAAGGGTTAACACGTCTAGCTAGACTCGTTGATGCCATCAAAGATACGTGTAGCCAGACTGACCATTGTCACACAATAATGAACACGTCTAACGACATTCACTGATGTCATTAAAGGGTTAACACGTCCAGTCACACTCACTACTGCGCCGCGAAAGAGTTAACACGTCTATCCACATTCACGATTTGATTAATATAATTTAGAGTCTGTTCACAACGATGGTGATATTAGACTATTTAAAAAAAAAAAAAAAAAAAAAAAAAAATATATATATGTGTGTGTGTGTGTGTGTGTGTGTGTGTGTGTGCGTGTGTGTGTGTGTGTGTAAGTGCATTATATGAGTGTGTGTGTGTGTGAGCGCGTGTGTGCGTGTGCGTGCATGCGCGCGTGCGCGCACCCGTGTGTGTATGCGAGAGAGAGAGAGAGAGAGAGAGAGAGAGAGAGAGAGAGTGCGTGTGTGTGTGTGTGTGTGTGTGTGTGTGCGTGTGTGTGTGTGTGTGTGGTGTGTGTGTGTGTGTGTGTGTGTGTGTGTGCGTGCGTGCGTGCGTGCGTGCGTGCGTGCGTGTGTGTGTGTGTGTGTGTGTGTGTGTGTGTGTGTGCGCGTGTGTGTGTGCGCGCGCGCGGACACAAATACATGAAAGTTTGCCTATTAACGACCATAACAATAATTATAAACTGAAAAATCAATTACAACAAATGAGTAATAACAGAACTCGATATAGCCTTTGCTATATCAATCATTTTGGGGCTGTAAAGTATTTCATGTAAAGCCCCTAAGGAAGCAATGTCTATCTTTAGAATATAATATAAAGATGTTAGAATTGGACATTCAAAAAGAATATGTTGAATAGATAATGCGAGACCACAAGCGCAATCTACATCCTTAGAAAATTTGGTTTTCCACGAGTTTAAACACATTATATAAATTATACTGGACAATGATCTTTGACATAATAACACTTTCGTTTTTGCAGGAAGTTTTTCATTGTTCATACAATTTTCTAATAGAGAACTGATTTCATGTTTATCCAATTTTAATCTACTATCTGGATTTTTTCTAAGAGCACCCTCTTTTGCTAATTTATCAGCTATTTGATTTCCATAGATACCACAATGGGATGGGATCCAGCAAAACTCTACAAAAGTTCCTTTCGCCATAACGGAATGTATCATAAATGTTATACAAAAAAATAAGTCTTTTCTTACATTTGCATCCCAATTTCGTAAGCTACAAAGAACAGATTTAGAGTCAACACAGATTAGAATGCTGTAAATTGCCACATTAAGATCAGATATCCAAGATAAGGCCATAAGGATTGCATATAGTTCAGCAGTGAAAACTGAAAAGTTCTTTCCTAAACAAAATGATTTCTTTACTTTTAAATCGGGAATTACAAATCCAGCTCCTGTATAAGATTCTAAAACTGAACCATCCGTGTAGATTTTAAGATGATGTGGATATGTGTTTTCAAGATGTTCTTTTGCTTCTACTGATATCAAATTAATATCGTCTTCTTTTTTTTTTTTTAGAGTAGTGTAATCTATATCAAAATTTGGAGAAATATGCTCCCATTGAGGAACTGAGGGCATAGTTGGGGGTTTTGAAATGGATGTCATATCGATGTCACATTTTCTGAATAAATCATCAGTATAATTTCGAATGGGCTGCAGGTAAGAAATATTCTGTGCTCTTTTAGGAAAATCTAGCCACATTCATTACTGCCAACAAAAGGTTAACAACTGAGGTTACCTGTATTTGTTACAGCTCGTCCGTGTGTTTGCATGGCTACATTCAGGGACGAAAAGGCTGTGCCAGTCATGAATAAATGTTAATTTGTATTTTTTCATTTCACGGGTTGTTGTTGTTGTGTACATGTGTCAGGTACAGGGTAGACGGACAAGCTTAGAACATGTTTTTTTTTTTTTTTCGGGGGATGTCTCCTGGTTTGTTCTCTGTGCTCTGTGTTGTCATTTCTGAAGGGCGATTTGGTGTCGTAAGCAACACTGGTTTGAAGTTAAGACCTGTAATAAATTCATCATTGGAGCAAGCGTGACCCTGCTTGTTTGTTATGTACTGTTTACTGTCCCTATGCCTCATTAGATATATTTCCTTTCAAAAGGTTTAACAAGCCTATCCATTTCCAGTTATTAGACAAGTGGTTGTGTCTGTGCGCGCGCATACACACACACACACACACACACACACACACACACACACACACACACACACACACACACACACGCACGCACATATTCACTCCATCATCATCATCATCTCGTCGTCGTCGTCGTCGTCGTCGTCATCATCATCTCGTTCATTGTTTTAATTTTTTTTTTCAGCGGTACTCAAAGTCTCATTTTTTAATGCAGTTTTCAAAATACAGTTTGAAAAAAGTAGTAATTATATTTGTCTATACAGCGGTTCCCCTTCAAGAGCCATCGAACAGATAGTTTCAGTTTATCAGCCTGTTCCAAACTATCAGAACCCAACACCAGCAGCCTATTCCACGCTATCAAGACCCAACACCAGCGCAGCCTAGTTATTCCAACCCGCTATTCCACGCTATCGAACCCAACACCAGCGCTAGCACTATAGAATCCCACGCTATCAGAACCAACACCAGCGCAGCCTAGTTCCACGCTATCAGAACCCAACACCAGCGCAGCCTAGTTCCACGCTATCAGAACCCAACACCAGCGCAGCCTAGTTCCACGCTATCAGAACCCAACACCAGCGCAGCCTAGTTCCACCTATCAGAACCAACACCTCAAGCTATCTTAACCCTGCGCTCTTCCCTTGTGTACTGTGTGTGAAGAGAAAAACAAAACAAACAAACAAACATGCAACATAAAAATGTCAACAGACAGTATATTTGGACGGCGTCTCATTAAAATCTAAAGGGCTGTTACTGAATCGAAGTCCGAATCTGTGTGCGACTTTTTCTTTCTTTTTTTTTTTTTTATTATCGATTCAAGAATAGTTTCCTTTTTGATGAAAGATTCTTCAACTCAAAACTTTTCACACATACGCAACTGCATCATGGTCATCCCCCATCCTCCTTCCCTCATCTCTATCCCCCTCCCCTCCCCTCCCACCCACGTTCTCTGAGCACATCTGGCTGACTACTAAACAAAAACTGCGTTTCACTGAACGGTCTTTGATACTAACGTTTACCTGTGAACCACTTTTATTTCAACGTTAAGGAATCTCTCTCTCTCTCTCTCTCTCTCTCTCTCTCTCTCTCTCTCTCTCTTATGTCTTTGTCTGCAGTCGTTGTTTCATACTCCTCAACACACACATTTCTCTCTCTCTCTCTCTCTCTCTCTCTCCTCTCCTCTCTCTACACAACACACACTACCATCCTCTCTCTCTCTCTCTCTCTCTCTCACACACATACGAACAGACATGCACAAGCGCGCGCGCGCGCGCTCACACACACACACACACACACACACACACACACACACACACACACACACACACACACACACACACACACTTTGGCTCTGTAGTAAAGCCCTAAAGTCTGCAACCCGAAGTACAAATTTCCCCCGACTGGCGCCCCCAATCCAAAAAGGACTTCCTAGCTGACCGTCTTCTTCTTGTCGTTCTGGTGGCGTCAGTGTGGTGTAAGATAGACCCCCCCCACCTCTCTTCCACGCCACTTTCCTGGGACGGTTATCTCTCTCTCATATCGCCTTTTTGATTGGTGTGGACCTGAACACCTGAATGAAAGAATCCCCCCCCCCACCTCCCCACGCCAGCCTACCGTCCACTCCCAAGCTCTCCACCTTCACCCCCCCTCCCCCCACCACTGGTCATTTACTGACATTGAGGTTTAACATCCACACTCATGTAGCAAACGGGCGATAATCATCCCAGGACAGTGAGATAGAGGGGGAGGGGTGGGGGTGGTGGAGACATATCACACTACAGACCACTGGAACGTTCACGTATTATGATGAACAACAGCCATGTCTATGTTGGGCCTGAGCGCGAGATTCGAACAGCCCGAGTCAGACAGAACCAGAGCTGCGTTTCAAGGACTAGAATTTCCGCCGCGAGCGCAGAGCGACTGGGGAGCGTTCCTCCGAGTCCTTGAGCGGACCTAAGATTCGCTAGGGAGGCCCAGGGCATCTCGGGACAGGCCAGCTGCACGCTAAAGCCAAAGACGGCGGCACAGTGGACGAGATTCGTAGATGGCGAGCTTCAGCTTTGTTTTGAAATAACAGGGTAAGGTAAGGTACTGGTAATGTGGCTTATAGCCCAGCCGACCGCAAAGGGCCACAGGGCTGCCACTGCGTTGAAGCCAACTCACAAGACATTTAAAAAAAAAAAAAAAAAAAAAAAAACTCATTCACACAACCTTTTGAAATATACCTTCTAAAAACACACCGGAAATTTTGTTAAAAAAAAAAAATCTTTCTTCTGTGAAATATTAGATCAGATAAAAAAAAAAAAATGTTGATAATGTCTGGCATCTGGAATCCACGTCATAACGTGAACTAGCTGTGTCAGCCTTTTGGTGTTGACGTCACCGTCATCACACCTGTCAAGCATGTCTTGATTCTAAAGAAATCGGAACCAGATTCACAAACCAGGTTGCCTGTGAAAACAAACAAGCAAGCAAACAAACAAACAAAAAAACCGGGCTATTAAGTCAGTTCCGGCCAAAAGTGTTTTTTTTTTTCCATTATTCAAATAAGTTCATATAGTACAACGTAATAGAAAATAAAAGAAAAAACACAAAACAAATGGTAGAGAGAAAAAGAAAACAGACATATGAAACATAATGGTAATACCATTTTACACTTTGAACACAGAAAGTTAGAACATCTTTTCGTGGTAGACAGAGAGAGAGAGAGAGAGAGAGAGAGAGAGAGAGAGAGAGAGAGAGAGGCATCTTTGTCGTTCCTTCGGAGTGTCCCCTGTCATCCACCTCACGGCAAGGTGTCTAGGGATTCAGAAACGCACCTCCCCCGAGCTTTCCCCTCTCGCTGCAGGACGAACGCTACGTCCCCAACGATCACAAAGCCGCATCCACAGGCAGGTGACGGTGCCACCCCCGCTTCGCCTATTCCCAGTTCGCGAATTCCCGTTTCGCCGAAACTTGGTGTCCTGATAACGCCTAGTGCGTAGTTCTATTCGAACCTATTCTTCCCCAGGGGGACAGTTCTATCCTGTACTCTGTACTTACTGGGACATCAGCTGCTCTTTTATCATCTTTTTTTTTCAAAGTAAATAGTGGCACGTACCATTCAATGTGGCTCTGAGACAAAAAACAAAAAAAAAAACAAACAAAAAAAATCTTCAGCAGAGTAGGCGAGCTGGCAGTAGGTGACTCGGAGCCTGCTCGGAGCCTGTGACACACAGTCGCCTCCACAGAGACGTCATGGTGCCATCCCGGTTCGCCTACTCCTAACTTCGCCTCTTCTCGTTTCCACTACACTAGCATCAGTGTCCCAACACGCCTACTGCGAGTTCCACTCTTCCCTGGGGGAGCAGTTGTATCCTGCACTCTGTACTGGACAGGAAATCAGATGCTCTTCTATCATTTTTTTGGTTTTGTTTTTGGTTTTCGAAGCAAATAGTGGCACACTGAGTAAGTGAGAACAAGCTAAAATCCTGCGTAAGAGTAGGCGAGGCACGGGAATGGGGCGACTAGACTGGAAGCCTGCTGAGAACTCATGACTTATGCATGAAGAGGGTGACTTCACCACCCCACCCCGGCCTCTGGGTAAAGACACACACAGTCCCGTTTGAACAAGCAAACCCTCCTCCGACCCGCGCAGCTTTCACCGTTCACATGCTGCCATTGGACCGGATCAACCGCCATGTTCCGTTGTCCTCACAACCCCCCCCCCCCCCACCCCTTCCTCACCCTCCCTCCCAGACCCGTCGCCCTCATGGGATTAAGGGGTGTACCCTTTCAAGACCAACATCACCACCACCCCTTCTTCACTCTCCCCCCCACCCCCACCCCTTTGCACGCTACCCCCCTTCCCTCCACCCCCCCCCCCCTGCCCCTGCCGCTGCGCTGTAATCCTTTGCTCCCATCCTGGCTGACCACAGGAGCCCGTTTGTCTGCTTGCGTTAGAATATCATACGTAAACTGGTTGTTAGAATATCATACGTCAACTGGTTGTTAGAATATCATATGTCAACTGGTTGTTAGAATATCATACGTAAACTGGTTGTTAGAATATCATACGTAAACTGGTTGTTAGAATATCATATGTAAACTAGTTGTTAGAATATCATACGTCAACTGGTTGTTAGAATATCATCATATGTCAACTGGTTGTTAGAATATCATATGTCAACTGGTTGCTAGAATATCATATGTCAACTGGTTGTTAGAATATCATGTCAACTGGTTGTTAGAATATCATCATATGTCAACTGGTTGTTAGAATATCATATGTCAGCTGGTTGTTAGAATATCATATGTCAACTGGTTGTTAGAATATCATACGTAAACTGGTTGTTAGAATATCATACGTAAACTGGTTGTTAGAATATCATATGTAAACTAGTTGTTAGAATATCATACGTCAACTGGTTGTTAGAATATCATCATATGTCAACTGGTTGTTAGAATATCATATGTCAACTGGTTGCTAGAATATCATATGTCAACTGGTTGTTAGAATATCATGTCAACTGGTTGTTAGAATATCATCATATGTCAACTGGTTGTTAGAATATCATATGTCAGCTGGTTGTTAGAATATCATATGTCAACTGGTTGTTAGAATATCATGTCAACTGGTTGTTAGAATATCATGTCAACTGGTTGTTAGAATATCATGTCAACTGGTTGTTAGAATATCATATGTCAACTGGTTGTTAGAATATCATATGTCAACTGGTTGTTAGAATGTCATGTGTCAGCTGGTTGTTAGATATCATATGTCAACTGGTTGTTAGAATATCATATGTCAACTGGTTGCTAGAATATCATATGTCAACTGGTTGTTAGAATATCATGTCAACTGGTTGTTAGAATATCATCATATGTCAACTGGTTGTTAGAATATCATATGTCAGCTGGTTGTTAGAATATCATATGTCAACTGGTTGTTAGAATATCATGTCAACTGGTTGTTAGAATATCATGTCAACTGGTTGTTAGAATATTATGTCAACTGGTTGTTAGAATATCATATGTCAACTGGTTGTTAGAATATCATATGTCAACTGGTTGTTAGAATGTCATGTGTCAGCTGGTTGTTAGAATATCATATGTCAACTGGTTGTTAGAATATCATATGTCAACTGGTTGTTAGAATGTCATGTGTCGGCTGGTTGTTAGAATATCATATGTCAACTGGTTGTTAGAATATCATATGTCAACTGGTTGTTAGAATATCATGTCAACTGGTTGTTAGAATATCATGTCAACTGGTTGTTAGAATATCATCATATGTCAACTGGTTGTTAGAATATCATGTCAACTGGTTGTTAGAATATCATATGTCAACTGGTTGTTAGAATATCATATGTCAACTGGTTGTTAGAATATCATGTCAACTGGTTGTTAGAATATCATATGTCAACTGGTTGTTAGAATATCATATGTCAACTGGTTGTTAGAATATCATATGTCAACTGGTTGTTAGAATATCATGTGTCAGCTGGTTGTTAGAATGTCATATGTCAACTGGTTGTTAGAATATCATATGTCAACTGGTTGTTAGAATATCATGTCAACTGGTTGTTAGAATATCATATGTCAACTGGTTGTTAGAATATCATGTCAACTGGTTGTTAGAATATCGTGTCAACTGGTTGTTAGAATATCATCATATGTCAACTGGTTGTTAGAATATCATGTCAACTGGTTGTTAGAATATCATGTCAACTGGTTGTTAGAATATCATGTCAACTGGTTGTTAGAATATCATATGTCAACTGGTTGTTAGAATGTCATATGTCAACTGGTTGTTAGAATATCATATGTCGACTGGTTATTAGAACATTATATGTCAACTGGTTGTTAGAATATCATCATATGTCAACTGGTTGTTAGAATATCATATGTCAACTGGTTGTTAGAATATTATATGTCAACTGGTTGTTAAAATATCATATGTCAACTGGTTGTTAGAATATCATCATATTTCAACTGGTTGTTAGAATATCATATGTCAGCTGGTTGTTAGAATATCATTTGTCAACTGGTTGTTAGAATATCATATGTCAACTGGTTGTTAGAATATCATATGTCAACTGGCTGGACGCTGGAGCAACCGTAAATGACAGCTGACGAAAACAAAACCAGTCACTAAATGAACAAACGGGACAAAACACAAACACGACACGTTTCCGCAATCAAGATGTCTACAAGAAAGACACAGAATACCCCCTCCCTCCTCCTCTATCCCTACCCCCCCACGACCGCCCCCGGCATATCATGACCTCCCCCACAAAGAGGGGACGTTTTCCCATGCATCCGTTTCTTTGTTTGTCCGTCCGTCTGTCAGCAACACGACGCCAACACTGCCGAACCCTGTCCTGGAGAAACTCCCTGCAGGCAGAACACCGGACACGGTCCGCGTCAGACTGACCGCAGGGCAGTGAAGATCGTCATGCATTCCGCTAATCAAGCATCAGAGCTCGAACTGATCATACCAAAAAGAGGGGCGGGGTGGGGGGGTGGGGGTGGGGTGTCACTCTGAGCCTGCCCCAGATTAACTTCAAGGAAGCAGAATCAGGACTGTAAGGGGGGCGGGAGGTAGAGGTGTGGCGGGTGTGGCTGGGGTGCGGAGGAGGGGGCAATCAGGCGCACAGGAGCCGACTGACCCCCGGAAGTTCTCTTGATAAAGATGTGCCGCTGGAGGGCGTTCCACTTCCTGTGGAATGCCAAGTACGAAAACTTCTTCTTCTCGAACACTCTAGATGGGAACGCCAGCTCCCCTGACGAATGCTGCCGTGCGCTGTAGGTCCCCAAGGGCACCGTAGAGCTTCCTCTCCACGGACGCTTGCTCCGTACGGAAACAGTCCTCCTCATTTGAGGGCTCGGTCTACACATTGCGGCAGAGATGACGGGGGAGGGCTGCTTGGCCCAGCGAATAGACAGCTTTGCTCTCCTGACCCAAAGGCGCCGGGTTCAGTTCCCGGCTTGACACAGCCAGTTCGGAAAAGGGTTTCGGAGTCAACCGCTGTGCAAAAGACTCTCTCTCTCTCTCTCCCCCCCCCCCCCCCCCAGTACATCGGACGGGAGATTTTTTTTTTTTTTTAAAGCTCAGTCGTGCATTTAAGATCAAAACAACCCCCCGAAACTGGCATCCACGATACTCCCCCGCTCTCCATTTGTAGTCAAACGCTCATGGCCGTCGTGTGTCGGTGGGGTGGAGGACATACACACAGCAAGAAAACGCTAGCGCACAAGCGTGGAGTGTAGAGGATCGTCCCCGAAGAGACACCGTAATGGCGGGCTTCACCGGGCATTTGTTGAAATAGGCTCTCAGACGTTTAACTGGGGTTGCGGGTTCGAATCTCCGCCGGGCCGTTTCGGTACAGGGGGAGTTTTTCCCTCGGAGTTAACATTAGTTCTGACTCCATTTCCCCAAAGTCCTTCGAATGAGACTATAAACCGAGGTTCCGTGTGTGAACGCACGCATAACATCTTGCACACACGTCAAATCCCATCACCAACTTCAGGAGGAGAAGGCCAGTTTGGCCGTTGGTATGAATGACACGTTACACATAGCATGTACCCTGCGTGAGAAATGGAAAGAACGAAGGAAGTAAGGGAATTGAGTGAACGATATGAATGATATACGGGAAATGACTGAATGAAGCACCAGCTGGCAGCTCTTCAGTCGGCACTACCCAGGTAGGCAGCCCGTTGTGTAAACGAGTGTGGATTGTAAAGCGCTTAGAGCTTGGTCCTCTAGCCGAGAAAGGCGCTATATAAGTATTCAATATAATAATAATAATAATAATAAACTGTACACTCATGAGGGGGGATAGAACGGACTTTCGGCCCAGACAGAAGAAGCAGACCGTGGAGAATGAGAGGAAGAGGAATAACAGAAAAGAAGCAGAAGCAAAAGAAAATGCAGACAGACAGACAGACAGACAGACAGGCAGAACAGACGGGCAGAGTCAATCTGGGGCAGTGTGCGCAAAACAGAAAGACGTCCCTAAGTCGAAATAAAATGACAGAACGCAACACGACTGATTAAAATGTCTGTCACGTGACACCGTCACGTGCATACACAGCGCAGTACTAATGCTATGCTAGAACAACGATCTCACAATACGAAAGAACTTAAGGGACACCCGTCAAGAGTTATTCCACTTCCCCAATCCCCAAATCCCCCCCCCCCCCTCTCTCTCTCTCTCTCTCTCTCTCTTGTCGCGTGCAAGGACTATTTGCGGAGGAATTAAGCCGCGGCGGAGGTGGACAAACACGCGGCTTGGGACACGGCAGGTGCTGGGGGGGGGGGGGGGGGGGGGGGGGGGGAGAGTAGTAGGGGAGTGCAGGTAAAGCTGGCTAAAGGAGCACAGCCACGGGAGACAACTCAAGTTGCGCGTGATGGATGGTTAGCAAGCACAAAAGGGCCCGCACGTGCCCTTCACGCGCTCCGTGCTATGGTCACGTGATCCCCTAACGACGGAGAGAGAGAGAGAGAGAGAGAGAGAGAGAGAGAGAGAGAGAGAGAGAGATTGCCTTCTTTCCCCCCCCCCCCCCCCCCCCATTCCCCTTTCTCCCATCATTCTTTGCTGCGAGAACCGATCTTTTGACGGAACCACTTGGCCACGAGTGCCCCTCGCAAACTTCAAGGGCCAGTTGCATCCAGTCTTGCTGGCCAGACACTTTACCAAAAAAAAAAAAAAAAAAAAAAAAGTCCCATATGTGCCGCGCACTTCTGTATTACGTGAACTCCAGATAGGATCATCTATCATCGGGACGGAGGGGAGAGGACCGGAGTCGGGGAAGGATACCAGAAAGGATGAGGCGGAGTGGGTGGGGTGGGGGGGGGAGGGGTGCGTGTGGGTGGGTGAGTGGGGGGGGGGATGGGGGTGGGGGGAGCATGGGGGTAGGAGGTGGATAGAGGGAGGGGGGGTGGGGGGGGGGGAAGTCACACAGAAAAACAGAGAGAACAGAAAGGAAAATATCAGAGAGAGAGAGAGAGAGAGAGAGAGAGAGAGAGAGAGAGAGAGAGAGAGAGAGAGAGAGAGAGAGAGAGAACGAACGAACGAAATTTATTTAAACCAGGGTAATGAGACTGGCAAATTGCGCATGCTTTTTCCACCCAGCATCTGGGGGGGAGAGAGAGAGAGAGGAGAGAGAGAGAGGAGAGAGAGAGAGAGAGAGAGGAGAGGAGGAGGAGGAGAGAGGAGAGGAGAGAGAGAGAGAGAGAGGAATTTTTTCGCCAAAAGATCCTTACGAAAGACTAGTGTCCAGATCCGGGAGCATACAGAAAGAAGAAAACCTCTCTCTCTCTCTCTCTCTCTCTCTCTCTCTCTCTCTTCTCTCTCTCTCTCTCTCTCTCTCTCGAGCTGCTAGCGATCTGAACAAAACCTGATCGGCGACACTGCTTCAGCTCTAAAGAACACGCGATGTGCAGACGGGAACAGACCATACACGAACCACCACAAATCCCAAGTCACAGGCTACTTCCCTTTGCTATTTTTTCTCCCCAGCAAACGTCCGTAAGAAAATTAAGGGCGTCCACTTTGCTCCCGTAGTCAAACAGTTCCTTGTATGTAACGCCCACAACGCCAAACCACAGCTGCTTGTGGTACCATTCGCCTAGTACTCATGCAGACACGAAGTACCAAGACACACAACTTCCCTGCAGAAGAGTCCCAAGTTTGACCTGTAAATCCAGAACTTAAACACTCGCACAGCAAGAACGGTAGATGACGTAATGAAGCACCAAAATTTAAACCCGACACAAACTGCAACGGCCATTTTCCCCAGGGGCTGACTACCTAGCACCGATCCTCCCGGATTTCCATCTGCACCATGTGCACACACGTGCTGAGTGTCAAGGAATCTCTCTGGAAAATGAAATGATGACAATCTATCTGGAAAATGAAATTATGACAGTCTATCTGGAAAATGAAATTATGACAGTCTATCTGGAAAATGAAATTGTGACAATCTGTCTGGAAAATGAAATTATGACAATCTTCTGAAAATGAAATATGACAGTCTATCTGGAAAATGAAATTATGACAATCTGTCGAAAATGAAATGATGACAGATCTATCTGGAAAATGAAATTGTGACAATCTATCTGGAAAATGAAATTGTGACAGTCTATCTGGAAAATGAAATTGTGAGAGCCTGTCTGGAAAATAGAAATTATGACAGCCTATTGGAAAATGAAATTGTGACAGTCTTCATGAAAAAATGAAATTTGACAGATCTATCTGGAAAATGAAATTGTGAGAGCTCGTCTTGGAAAAGAAGTTTAGTTAACATCTATCTGGAAAATGAAATTGACAGTCTCGTCTTTGAAAAAGTTAAATTATGACAATCTATCTGGAAAATGAAATTTGTCAATCTATCTGAAAAGGAAATTATACAATCTATTTTGGAAAATGAAACTTATGACAGTCTATCTGAAAATGAAATTATGACAATCTCTCTGGAAAATGAAATTATGTAATCTATCGGAACAATCTATCTGGAAATGAAATATAACAGTCTATCTGGAAATGAAATTACTGATCTATCTGGAAAATGAAATTATGACAATCTAGCTTATCTGGAAAATGTAATAATGACAGTCTATCTGGAATATGAAATTATGAAATCTGTCTGGAAAATGAAATTTGACAATCTGTCTGGAAAATGAAATTATGACAATCTGTCTGAAAATGAAATTATGACATCTGTCTGGAAAATGAAATTATGACAATCTGTCTGGAAAATGAAATTATGACATCTGTCTGAAAATGAAATTATGACAGTCTGTCTTGAAAATGAAATTATGACAATCTTCTGGAAAATGAAATTAGGTGCGAGTGCAAGTCGGCTGGAGGGTGGAGGTTGGGCGGGGAGGGAGGGAGGAGGACAGGGGAAGTGTGTGTGTGTGTGTGGGGGGGGGGGGGGGGGGCATGGCTATGAGCAGGTGGGTGGGTGGGGATGGGGCTAGCTCCACTCAGGCTCCCATTGCCCGTTCCATCATGATAACAGGGCCGGCCACTCCGATCGGTGAGCACTGATCTCTGGAAACCCGTCAGCTGTGACTCTTGTTCTGCCGAGTGCTGCAGGCTGCAAGTGGGGGCCTCTGGAACCACGCGCTCGTGTTCCTGAAAGTCATCCATCCACACACCCCCCCTCTCCACCTCGCCCCTGTCACATCCCTACCCTCTACTTCCTCCCCCCCCCCCCCCCCCCCCCCCCATCCGTTCAATTTCGCTTTCGCGTACTTCCTTCGAGTCTACACGCAGATCAGGGGCTCAGTGGAACGGGTTTGCGAAGGGAGGTAACTGGTTGATTACAGGAGGCCTGCAAGTCGCTGAAGCGAACCATTTATATCTATCTATCTATATGTAATAAAGATAGATAGATAGTTAGATAGTATGGGAAATAGACAGATGATAGTGATGGATGGATAGATAGATTGATTGATTGATTGATGGCACAAACCTAAGTCACATTAATCAAATATTCATTTAGAACTGATCGCATGTCTTCTTCGTCGAAATCGATGTAAACGCCACAAAACAGGACACACACACACACACACACACACACACACACACACACACACACACACACACCTCTGGGGCATATGGATGTAGGGGGAACACAGACCTAGGGACACACCGACCTCAGGGACAAATGTCCCCTTGATCTGTGTGTCCCTAGGTCTGTGTCCCCTAGATCCATATGTCCCTTGATCTGTGTGTCCCTAGGTCTGTGTCCTCCTTATCCACATTCCCTTGATCTGTGTGTCCCTAGGTCTGTGTCCCCCTAGATCCATATGTCCTTGAGTCTGTGTGTCCCTAGGTCTGTGTCCACCCTAGATCCATATGTCACTGAGTCGTGTGTCCCTAGGTCTGTGTCCTCTCTAGATCCATATGTCCCTTGATCTGTGTGTCCCTAGGTCTGTGTCCCCTAGATCCATATGTCCCTTGTTCTGTGTGTCCCTAAGTCTGTGTCCCCCTAGATCCATATGTCCTTAGTCTGTGTGTCCCTAGGTCTGTGTCCCCTAGATCCACTATGTCCCTTGACTGTTCCTGATGTGTCCCTAGGTCTGTGTCCCCTAGACCAAGTCCCTTACTGGTCCCTAGTCGTGTCCCCCTAGATCCATATGTCCTTGATCTGTGTTCCCTAGGTCTGTGTCCCCTAGATCCATATGTCCCTTGATCTGTGTGTCCCTAGGTCTGTGTCCCCCGTAGATCCATATGTCCCTGAGGTCTGTGTATCTCCAGGTCTGTGTTCCCCTAGATCCATATGCCCCTTGATCTGTGTGTCCCTAGTCTGTGTCCCTCCTAGATCCATGTACCCTTGGAATCTGTGGTCCTAGGTCTGTGTCCCTAGAACCATATTCGCGAGGTCTGTGTATCTCAGGTCTGTGTTCACCCAGATCCATATGTCCTGATCTGTGTGTCCTAGGTCTGTGTCCACCCCCCCAGATCCATATGGGGTCTGGATCTAGGTCGTGTGCACCCAACCAAGTCGCTTGATCTCGCTGGTCCCCCGCCGAACACGGACCTAGGGACATATGGATCTAGGGGGAACACAGACCTATGGGACATATGGATCTAGGGGGAACACAGACCTAGGGGACATATGGATCTGGAGGAACACAGTCCTAGGGGACATATGGATCTGGGGGAACACAGACCAAGGGGACATATGGATCTGG
>CM065746.1:37958547-37961047 GCA_033310375.1 Conus canariensis | reverse complement strand
CTCTCTCTCTTCTCTCTCTCTCTCTTCTCTCTCTCTCTCAATTTGCGTATTAATGTCTCCTTGAGCGACCACATGACGCGTGCTCGTGAGGCTTTGATGCTCCTTTTGGAATGTTAGCAAGTGGACGAGGAGGGTCAGAAAAATGGGCGTGGAGAGAGAGAGAGAGAGAGAGAGAGAGAGAGAGAGAGAGGAGAGAGAGAGAGAGAGAGAGAGAGAGAGAGAGAGAGAGAGAGAGAGAGAGAGAGAGAGGACACGTCTGCCTGTCAAAATCTAACACTTTGTTTCAAATGATTATCAAACCATCGAAACTAAATCATTTTCTCGCCAGCGCCAATAAAACACCACAGACTAAAACGTCACTTCTCTCTTTTTTTCTTCTTTTTTTCCCCCCTGAGAACCGGTAGATTCTGAATGACCCCTCTCTTTTAAAGTTGAAAAACAAAATGAAAAATATGATGTGAAGAGTTCCTGTTCTACAATTCATGCTTTTATAATAATAATAATAATAATGATGATGATAACAACAATAATAATATTGACAATATAGAAGGCACTAGCTTTCTCTGGTATCATTTGATGGGAGTTCTTACAAAGAAGAACAACAATAACAGCAACAACGGGGAAAAAAATTATAGATTTTGCTGGCGTCTGTTGGTGAGAGTTCTTTGCGATTACTATTATCATCATTATCATCATCATAATCATTATCATTATTACTATCATCATCATTGTTGTTGCTATTATTATCTTAAGTATTATTATTATTATTATTGTTGTTTTTGAACGCTTTAGATTTCGCCAGCACCTCGTGGTGGCAGTTATTAAATGATAATAATAATAATAATAATAATAACAATAACAGTAATAATAACATTTTAAAAATTCAATGTAGGTTTCGCTGGTTTATAACTTGGTGGGAGTTCTTAGCAAATAAAACAAATAAATAAATAAAGAATATTTTACATTTTGCTGGCATCTCGTGGCGCCAGTAATTAGTGATTGATAATAATGATAATAACAATACCAATAATAATAATGATAGTAACAATGATAATGATAACAACAACAAGAACAATAATAATAATAACAATTACAATAACAACAACAACATTAATAATAGTAAAAAAAAAACAAAACCGCTTTATATTTCGCGCAGATCTTGAGAGGACTTCTTAGCAAAACAACAACAACAAAATGATAATAATACCATCACCATCATCATCATCATCATCATCATCAAAGCCAGAACACTTTAGATTTTGCGGGTGTCCCTTCGTAGGAATTCTTAGCCAAATGAAGCACAACACTTTTATGATGATGATGACGATGATGATGGTGATGGTGATGATGATGATGATGATGATGATGACGATGACGACGATGATGATGATGATGATGATGATGATGATGATGATGATATCAAAAACGTTTTGGATTTCGTTGGTTCTCTCAAAAGGAATTGTTGGGAAAGGGAAAAAAAAAGCTTTTTTTTGGTTTGTATCTGTTGGTCACATTTTTTGTTGTTTTTTTTTTTAGAGAAGAGCAATAATCATAATCGTGATAGTAACTTTCAGTATTTCCCTCCTATCTCTTGACGATGGTTCTCAGTATATACTAGTATCACTGAGTATGTAAAACCATTGCTATTACTTTTACACAACAACAATAACAACAGCAACAACAACAACTACTACTACTACCACTAACTACTACTACTAACTACTTCTTCCTTTTCTTTTACTGTTCTGTATTTCGCTCGAATATCCCCCTTCCTTCTTCTTTCTTTCCATTTACCTTTATTCATCCAACTCCAGTGAGAGAGAGAGAGAGAGAGAGAGAGAGAGAGAGAGAGAGAGAGAGAGAGAGAGAGAGAGAGAGGCCATTCAGAGATTTGACTGATGTGCATAGGAGTATCAAGCTTAGAAAATTAAAGGGAAAGAAAAAAAACACGCAAACAAGCAAACAGTTTCCCCCACTATTAGATTGTTCGTCTATGTATTTGTCTGACTTTATTCAAGTTTAAAAGGCTGTGCCAGTCTTGAATAAAAGTTACTCTGTGTTAGGTTTTCTTATGGGAGCAAAAAATACCCAACTTGTTTGCTGTTTATCGTTTACTGTTCCCTGCCTCATTTCATTTCAGAAACCAACCTGTCAACCTAGCAACTGAAACAAACAAACAAACAAAAAACCCAAACAAACAAACAAACCAACCAAAGAATCAACAACCGAACCAAGTAATCGACAAACCCTCCGATCAACAAACTCATCAACAGAATGGGGGTTAAAATACCAACCAGTTATCAGCAAACCCTCCAGTCAACAAACCAACAAACTTACCGACGGAAAGGGGGTTAAAATACCAACCAGTTATCGGCAAACCCTCCAATCAACAAACCAACAGACTTATCAACAGAAAGGGGGTTAAAATACCAACCAGTTATCGACAGACCCTCCAATCAACAAACCAACAAACTTACTGACGGAAAGGGGGTTAAAATAC
>CM065746.1:37933547-37953547 GCA_033310375.1 Conus canariensis | reverse complement strand
GATGCTTGCGGTGACAATCAAAATGACAGCGATGAACATGACACTAAGCTGAGATGAAAACGTGATGAAAATCGGTCTACTTGCAAAGTGAGGCGACTGCAGGCGGAAATCTAAACCAATCTTAAATGTCACTAATACCGAACCGCCCAGAAAACGTAGACCAACGAACCACAAGACAAAACACGACGCGTTTCGACCTCCTAGGTCTTCTTCAGGCAAGACACAAACCACGCAGGACAACGAAATGAACGAGCGATCCCTTATCTTCATTCACTTCAGCGCAAGATGGGCGCTTTCTTGGCGGTTCGCTGTTAGTACATTTAAGATTTGTAATGAAAATAATACGGACTCACACATGAAGGGTTCCTAATGGGTTCCGTCAGCATGTTCTTAAAGCATTGTAAGAAGTTCTAGACACACGGAAGGCAATCATATCGGTAAATAAAAACTCACCTACGTATGGCAGTTGGGAAAGGGACAGGGTAGGGGGGGGGGGGGGGGGGGGGGGGGGGGGGGCAAACCGAAATCTTTCCCCATACTTCAATCAAGCCCCCAAACCGTAGACTTTGTTAACTGACCTTTCCAGGTGTCCAACACCAGGTTATTGTTAGGGTCAAGGTGAAGGTCCTGAACGCGGATTCCCTGGTCCATGCTGGTCCATCATGAGCAGGGTGTTTTGTTTTGTTTTTTTGTTTTGTTTTCTGTGGGCCGCGTCTGGTTTCAGACAATGCTTTGCTGAAGGTGCTGTCTACTTAGGGGTATCACCTCTTGATCATGTGGGAGGCTCGTCACGATGAGCGTGTGGAAAAAAAAAATTCCTCTTTGCCTTCCAGTGTTCTGCTACGCTGTTCGCTATTTGTGTTAAGCATTGTTTGCCTCTAGTCACGTTTCGTCAGTGGTCTTTTCTGTGCGTTTTCTGTTCGAATCTGTAACGGGATTGGGTTTTGCTTTGTTTCTGTATTTTTGTGTGTGTGTCTGACTTGCAGTCTATCCCGGAATCGTAAACCACAAGTACTATTGTAGAATCTCTTTGGTTTGAAATCTGGGATAAAGGAGGCTTCACTGCGTCCAGTAGAATTCAAAACCATAGGCCGTTTTCTTCTTGTCCTTGTCTTTTGAACATTTCTCGAAGATCTTTCACAGAATTACAGACCACCAGAGGAAATCAAGTTTTCTTTGATTGATCTTCGAAAGAATGATTAGAGTTTTAAGGCCGTTATCATCTTTATGATGATTATAAATCTATGGTAGACAGAAGAAAGCGTCGGCGTTTGATAACCTCTAGAACATTCAAAATTCTCCGACAGATTTATTGTTTTGCTATTCAGACGATTGTTGCCTTCTTGAAACTCATCAGAAAGCTGGTCTTATGCGGAAGAAGCTTCAGTTTCAAGGGGGGGGGGGGGGGGGGGGGGGTTCTATTAGAAGACCGTCACTGATGTTTGAGTCATTGTTTGCTCAATGACTCTCCAACATTTTCTTTACATTGTGATGTTCAAGTGTCACCGATTTTGACTCCATAGAAGAAACAGCGACGCTAAATTCTCGAAGTTTCATTTATTTCACGGTTTCTTCATGTCAGAAAGAAAATAACAATGAAATCAGGTGTGGATTTCTCTTTCAGAATCCGATTTGACCACTGAATTCATAGGCTATTAAACGGACCTCTCGCTCCGAGACTTAGAGTCAGAGTATACAGTGTTTGAGGCTCCCAGTCCCTCCCCAGACATCCGGCGAAATGTTCGTTCTGGGAATTCTAGACACAGAAAGAGAACAAGTCCTGAAATGTCTAGAGACACAGGACTTCTAGACATGGACATGGACGTATCTCTCGTAAAAATCCAGTACCTGTCTGAAGTTTCAATACGTCTTTAGTACAGTTTCTCGCACACGGAGCGGCATTTGCTTTAAAACGTAGAATTCATGTCAAGACACTGTACGCTCGTTTAAAATATGTACTACAACGGAACTGATGGTTGCTGGTTTTCTCCGTTGGAACTTCTGGTGATTTCTGTTTTAAAAACAGCAACGATCGAGTGACACTTCTTCTGCAGCAAATATTCACAAGTATTTCTTCAAACACAAGTCTTTAACTACAACGCACACGTTTGTCATGGTCTGAAAGCCTGTTTTTGAATGCCAGCTGTCTTCGTTTCTAACGGTTCACTGTTTCACTGTGGTCGAGTGAGTTGTAAGCCTTAGTCATGAAATCTCTGACAGATGCAATATTCTCATCGCGAAATTTCTGATCAGGTTACACAGTCTTGGGGGGGGGGGGGGGGGGGGGGGGTCGATGGTGGAAACTGACGAGTGACTTATATTAGTGTGGAGTCCACTGTCTCCTTTTCCACCCTCCTTTGTCAAGATGCCTTTCACCTTGTCACTGTCATGGTCCCAACAACCCTGTACATGTTACTCCTCCTCCGTGGTCTCTTGGGCACAGTAAGGTGGAAGCACAACAATACCTTTCACACTCCACCCGACTTCCACACGGCACGAACATCAAAAGAGGAACTTTTTTGTTTTTTCTCGGCATGGCGTCGCGGGCTGTTGACACGGTAAAATGATGTGACTTCAGCTCACAGAACACACACCGTTCACAGAGCTTAAAAATGTTTTGTTCTTCCCCATCTCTCTCTCTCTCTCTCTCTCTCTCTCTCTCTCTTCAATAAGGGGCCTAGGCCTTTTCCTGAATAGAATTTTTGAGTCTTTGAGTCTCTCTCTCTCTCTCTCTCTCTCTCTGCATCCGCCGTTCCCCCTCTCTCCTCTCTCTCTTTCTTCCTCGCGCACGTGCTTGTGTCCGAGTCTAGGACCCCGCGAAGGTGCACGCGCGCATCTTTGCCACTTAATCACGCGGATGTGTGTGTGTGTGTGTGTGTGTGTGTGTGTGTGTGTGTGTGTGTGTGTGTGTGTGTGTGTGTGTCTATCTTTGTGTGTATGGGGAGGGGGGAGGGAGAGTTGGAAGGGTGAGGGGGCGCTAGAAGAGCGGGAGATGAGTTGGGTTTTATATATATATATATATATTATATATATATATATATATGTGTGTGTGTGTGTGTGTGTGTGTGTGTGTGTGTTGTGTGTGCACGCACGCGCATGTGTGTATGAGAGAGAGAGAGAGAGAGAGAGAGAGAGAGAGAGAGAGAGAGAGAGAGAGAGAGAGAGAGAGAGAGTGCCACTTCGATATTTTACTGTCATTACCGAAGAGATTTTTTTGACAAGGGGACAGGGGCTAACAGGACAATAACATTTCCCCCTTCCTTTCATCGCAAACAAAGAATGCTCACTTATTCCTCCTGTGTTTCAAGACAATTCAAGGTCCACAAAAACACATCAAATCCTAACGTCTCCGGCATCTCCTCGCACACACAGAAGTATCACAGTAACGTTAGGAAAAACAACAACAACAAAAACTCCACCATCACCACCACCACCACCAGCAACAACAAACCAGAGGAAGGAGGTAATGCTGCACACAAGCCCAGCCGACCTCCAAGGACCAAATCAGGGCAGTCAAACAAACTGTAATTGGGAGACTTACTCGACCATCCACTCCATCAAAATTAATGAAGATGTTGCATCTTACTGGTCTCCTCCTCCTCCTCCACATACTTCGCTACACGGAGAACAGAGAGAGAGAGAGAGAGAGAGAGAGAGAGAGGAGAGAGAGAGAGAGAGAGAGAGAGAGAGAGAGAGAGAGAGACAGAGAGGGTTGCTGAGCAATCCACCACGGAAAGTCTTTAAACTGACTTCTGTTCTACGGACCGAAATGTCGAACGGACTTTAGGGTTCAACTTGCCCTCCCCCCCCCCTCCCCTCTCTCCTCCCCCTGTATCCAACCCTCTCCCCGCCCAGTCTAGCCTGGAAGTCTACTAAAACAAGCAAACAAAACCACACCTCCTGTAAGGTCGAAACAGATCCAGGGCCCATTCATCGAGCCAATTTATGTAAGCATATAGCCCAGCCGACCGCAAAGGGCCAAATGAAGGCCGTGTCATCACGTCGTCCGAGTCAACTCACAAGTCATTGAGAAAAAAAAAAAATTCATTCACACAACCTTTTAAAATACACCTTCTAAAAACACACCGGAACCTTCGTTACACATTTTTCCTCCGTAAAAAAATCCTAGATCAGATGGAAAAAATGTTGTTTACTCTTACAGAAATTCAAAGATCATGTCGGGTGGGATATGAGTGAAATTGAAAAAAAAAAAAGAAAAAGAAAGAAAGAAAAAAAAAAGCAGTAGAAGCAATACTAGGTACGGATAGAATGAATTACTTCCCTTGCACTTTTGTTGTTGTTGTGGTTTTGTTTTGTTTGATTGGTTAGGGAAAATATGAAATGTTAACGTTAATGTCGCAAGGAAATTTGATCGTAAGAAAAGGACGAATAATTCAATCTTAAAAAGAAAGAAAGAAAGAAAGAAAAACAACAACATTGGAATTTGGAACCCACCAAGGAGACAGGACAACCCGAAGTGTTGGGCGACCTTCGACCCTGAATTTCTGTTGTTGTTGTTGTTGTTTTTGTCCCAACATTTCACAGTACAGGTTAGACATGACAAACGTCACAGACACGAGGACTCAGCCAGCTTGTATCTGACTTGGCGGGATGTTCAGCAAAAGGATATAAGAGAAAGAACACTGGGGGGAAAAGCGTTTAAGAGTAACGCTGTCATTCTTTCTACCACACACACACACACACACACACACACACACACACACACACACACACCACACACACACACACCACACACACACACACACACACACAACACATCTCTACTAGAATGCAAAATTATACACGCACAGACAGAAAGTAGGCTAATAATAATAATAATAATAACAACAATGATGATGATGATGATGATAATTCACGAAAGAATATTTTAGAAAAGAAAGAAAGGAAGAAAGAAAAAGAAAAAGAAAAGAAAGAAACAATCCATGAGAATAACTTTCCTTCCCCAAATAACAATCATTCGTAACAGAAGGATCGCTTGTTCATGTTCAGCCAAATATTGTAAACGGATCTCGCTGAACCGATCCTCGGATCTGCCCCCAGGGGATCCCCACTACCATTGAACGGGGCTCTCGTCCTTACCGGTCAAGTAAAAAGGGCCACCCCATCCCTTCGGGGTTTCCGTCCAGTTTGGTTCAAACGGGTTCCACTTTCTTCACGTCATCTTACTGAGGCACAGGCAGACAGACAGACAGACAGACAGGCAGGCAGGCAGGCAGGCAGGCAGGCAGACAGGCAGACAGACAGACAGACAGACAGACAGGCAGGCAAATTGTGGTGGGTGAACGCCTAACCCCCTTAGCGGAATAGGGAAGTTTTCTAGGTGAAGTTGGGGGATCGCTCCGTAGCGCTGTTTCCATCTTTTCCGTTCTGCAGTTGTCATGGAGTGAGGAACCCACAAATATCACACACACACACACACGCGCGCGCGCGCGCGCGCGCGCCGCACACACACACACACACCACATCATGCATACGCATACACGCACATCATGCACACATACATGCGCTCGCACACACACATGGGCCTGTGCCCCCACATCCATTACACACATGTGTACATTCACTACACGCACATACAATGATTAGAAACGGCACAACCAATGTTAGGTAAGGTACTCAAGGTCTGACCAGTGCGCTGGGCCAATGCGTAGGTCAGACATCATATGTAAGCCGTAGCCACGAGACCCTAAAATTCATCTAGTTATTAATTCATTTATCCATCAGCTTTCAATCACGCACAGTGTTGGTCTCAAAACTTAGCGGGGGATGTGGTGCAGCGTATATGTGGACTAGTCCACACGCAGTGAAGCCTCTTTGATGAAAATGAAAATGAAATGAAATGTCAGAGAGTGAAGAAGAACAAGAACAAATGTCATTGCCATATGAAAATAAACTAAGAGGTTTCGTGGCGCACTGATAATCAGGTTAAGACATTCAGTGAAACCAATTCCAACATCGTCACACCTTGCAAGATTGCATTAGTAGAAAAAAAAAACAAACAAACCCAAAACCAAACAAACAAACAAACCAGTGTGTATCAGGGTCTGGTTAAATTTGCTGTCTCCGAAGACAAAAAAAAAAAAAAAACACAACAGGATACACTGGGCATGCACAGGTTGAAGCAGTCCATTTACATGAGCTCTGAGGGTTTTGTCATTTGAGTCTGTGGTGAAAAATCTGTTTTCTGTCATCCTCGGTATCAGGTCGTAACGCTGTTGGTCAAATGATTTAGTCAGCGGAGAAAAAGTAATTCCGTCCTCAACAACGTGGCATATGTGGTGCATGATCTGTCTTCGCTGTCAGTGCGTGTAGGCCTATAACGGTCCCTCTCAATCTGGAGTTATGGGCGCTTATAATTCGTAACCTAGTTAGTGCTCGTCTGCAATCTGTGTCAATGCGTCGCTCAAAAAAAAAAAAAAAAAAAAAAAAAGAAAGCCGCCTGTTTGTATTCAATAGCAAACTGCGGCACCAAATTTGAGCTTGGATGTGTTTTTCATTGTATCGTTTCCTCCACAAGTCAACATGGAACGTTTCCAGCTTGGCGTGGATTGTCAAACGGTCGGTCGGTCGGTGTCGTCTCTGTCCACACACGCACTCGGCGAGCGACAGAAGGCGGAGTTCCCACGTGGGCGGAGCTTACAAAAAGATGGGACAGTCTGTGGGGGGGAGGGAGAGAAGGGGGGAAAGGCGTGGCTCCAACCTTGGCTCTCTCTCTCTCCTCGACCTCAGTCTCTCGATCGATCAAAGCGGCAGTTCTCTCTCTCTCCTCTCTCTCTCTCCTCTCTCTCTCTCTCTCTCTCCCCCCCCCCCCCCCCCTGTCGGCTCTCCCTCCCTCCCCTCTCCTTCTCTCCCCTTTCCCCTGCGTGATGTAGTTGGTGGATCGTGTTCACGCACGTTCTCCCGGGACTTACTTCCCTTCTTCTTCCTACCCCCCCCCTCCCCCTCTCCCTTTCTGCCCCATCCCCATCAGTTTCTCGCCAGCGTCAAGCTTTTGGGGGGGTGTTAAAACCGTTTTATCATTTTGCCTAAACTCGTTTGGTTTAAATAAATAAATAAATATAGAAATAAATGAATAAATAAATAAACATAAAATCAAATCCGTGACGAACTGAAGATGAAGACCCCCCCCCCCCTCCCCCCTTAACCAATTAAGAAGAAATGATACAGTAAATTATTTCATTAAAAAATAATAAACACAGTACATTTGTTCAATACCATTACATAGTGCCCTCTGGGAAAGGGGGGGGGGGGGGGTGGACTGGTTAATCACATCTGTGCCCCACAAAACCTCTGGTTTTCACATGGCAATAACATATGTTCTTGTTCTTCTTCACAACAGAAAAAGAAAAGTACGCACTATGATCAGCCGCATTCGATCAATTTAAAAAACATTCGTTATTTATTACCTTTCCCAACTGTGAACAACGTTCTACGCTTAGGTTTATGCTCGCTCAACAACAAATGGAATTCTATTCTCACTGAATGAAAAACAAAGCAATAACAAACAAAAATAATTCCTCTTTCTTAAAGCGCCATGCAGTGCGGATATTTTCACTTCACTACCGTCAGTTCAACAACAGGTTTGTCCGACATTGAGACTTCGCCTCGGTTCATGCGTTTCAGACTAAAAGACTCGAGTCTCAGACATAGTCCAGGACTTCGCTTCGGATCACGCGTTTCATACTAAAATACTTTAAGTCTCAGACGACGGAGATAGTCAAAAACTTGGCCTCGGTTCATGCGTTTCATACTAACAGACTTCAGTCTCAGACTTTGCTTTGCTGTTCCCTCCCTAAAAACTTGTTTCAGGTTATTATTTGTTTTCAGATTATTTCTTGAATGCAAACGTTCTTGTTCAGTTTTTTGCAGCCAATCCATTGTTTTTATATTCAGTGAGTACCGTGTATAAGCATTTTGCTTTGTTGTACTCGTCTTATATGTTGTTGCTGCCTTTGTGTGTACTTCCTGAATAAATTCGTTTAAACCAGACGACGGAGAAAGTCCAGGACTCGAGTCTCAGTCTCTATCCACGCATCCTATTCACCAAGCGAAAACCCTCCCCTCCCCTTCCCCCCTTTCCCTCCCCCCCTCCCCCTCCCTCTCTTGCCATCGCCTCAGGCGCCGAACGGTACAGAGAGAGTTGAACCTTCTGAAGAGAAAAAAAACAAAACTTATTGTACCCCGCGCGGGTCAAGATGCGCTTTCAGTTATTTTCCCCCAAGTCTATGGTGATCGTGTTTGGGGGTCGCGTTCTTACTGCTGGGCACTGTGATCATAATATCATCAATCTACCCGCACCACTGCTACGACAACTGCTGTTATAATGAAGGAAGATTAATACACGCGGGCTGTCTCTGTTGGAAGTCAGATGGGCTTTACACAAGCAAACAGAACCTGACAAGGTTCAATCAGCCCGTCCGCTGTCATTTCTCGACAACACGCCTACCAACACACATCAGAGCCAAACTGTATTACCCAAACTTGCTTAGCTCAAGAGCCCCCTCCCCCTCCACCCCTACCCTCCCTCCTCTCCCCCACCTTGCCCCATTCCACACGCCAGCCAACACATCAGCGCCAACGTTATCCAAGCGGTTACAATACGTTACCGCAAATGCTCTCTACCGCGAGAATACATTACCGCAAAGTCGTATATTACGATACCGCAAAAAGACTTCCTACTTTACCGCAAATAGATTTTGTTGATTCCTGTAGCCTTTTAGCACAGGTACCACTGTCCTATGATTCACCAGCTACTTGATTCAAGTACAATTAGAACTGCATGGCAGCGAGACACTCTGAGTTGTAATAACGAGTGATATATGAATACTGTTCATGGAAATACATCGTCGCTGTGATGTTTATTCACTACCGCAGTTCAGAGTTTATCTGCCTTCATCACCCTTCACTCTTGTGGTCAAAGCGTTCTAAGTGCAGTGTTTGCAGAGAGAAAATGGCTATTTACAATGTGGAGAAGTACACGACGAATCGTGGCAACCCTGGACTCATCGTGAATGGATACAAGTTCCGATACGAACGTGTAACTAACGTGTATTGTGTTCCCAGTCAATGTACAATTTTGTACAGTGCCGGAACTCGGCAAGACACTAAATACACACAGACACACACACACACACACTCTCTCTTTCTCCCTTTCACTAACGGTCAGACACAGGCACGCACGCACGCACGCACACACACACACACACACACACACACACACACACACACACACACACACACACTCTCTCTCTCTCTCTCTTCTCTCTCTCTCCTTTCTCCCTTTCACTAACGGTCAGACACAGGCACGCACGCACGCACGCACGCACCACACACACACACACACACACACACACACACACACACACACACAGAGAGAGAGAGAGAGAGAGAGACCTAGATTCACTCTATATTGCTAGCTCTATTCACAGAAAGAAAATTAAAACCCCAAGTCCGCTGGAACACACAAAAACCCCCAGGAAAAACCCAATCAAAAGAATTATCATTCCGTTACAAGGAAAACTTTAGTACAATTCGGATTGACAGCTTCTTCTGATTTGAATAAAGGTCAGTACATTATATCATAACTAACGTGTATTGTGTTCCCAGTCAATGTACAATTTTGTCTGTGTTCCCCTGTATATCTCTCTCTCTCTCTATCTCACTCTTTCTCTCTGTCTGTCCTCATTTATGTGTTGCAGGACGGCAAGGGTGTCTGGCGATGTATCCAGAAGAGGTGCAGCGCTAGGTGCAAGTCCTTTGACAAGGATCCAGAAGCTGGCATCGCCTGGGCAAGGCTGGAACATACTCACGACCAAGACAGTCAAGCCAGTATTGAACGTCAGCAGATCCGCACAGTGTGCTAGCGAAAGGCTGTGGACGACATCAATGAGCGTCCATCAAAGATCATTCTTACAGAGCTCACCAACCGCCCTGATGGTGAACTGGTTCCAAAGGATGTCAAGGCAGTCCGACAGAGCATCTACAGAGAGAGGAGGAAGCTTCAGCCCAAACTCCCGACATGTCGTGCTGAAGTTCACGAAGCACTGAGAGACCGCAACGTCACGTCAAATGATGGTGAAGAAATGCTACAGTTCAACAATGAGAGAACGGGAATCATCCTCTTCACCACACTCAAAAATCTGCAGTTCCTATGCCAAGATGATGTTGAAGTCTTCGGTGATAGTACATTCGAGTTCTGTCCCAAGTTCTTCTACCAACTGTATACCATACAAGGCTACAAGAATGGACATTACCTTCCATGCGCATTCTTTCTGTTGCAGTCCAAGACTAAGAACTGCTACCGTGACATGTTTGCTGTTCTGATAGAAACGTGCTCGAGGATGTCCCTGAACTGGAAATCTCGTCCATTCATCTCGACTTCGAGATAGCTGTTCACGAAGTCAGCAAAGAGTTCTTCCCCAATGCTGAGATCAAAGGGTGCAATTTCCACTTGGCACAGGCATGGTACCGAAAGATCCAGCAGCTTGGCCTTGCCCCGACCTACAAAGAAGATACACCGTCTGGGAGATGGCTGAAGAACTTTTTTGGATTGATGTTCCTTGGAGAAGAGGAGGTCGGCGTTTTTTTCGCTTTCCACATGATGCCTGAGTGCCCAGACGGCCCTGGATTTGAGTCCTTCGCCGACTACGTTTGCCAGACCTACATCGATGGTCCATTCCCGCCTGCCATGTGGGCCTCACGTGACTTGACAAGGAAGAAGACCACTAACGCCTGCGAACGGTTCCACAGGGAATTTGGCGACATGTTTTATTCTCCACACCCTAGCATATTTGCGTTCATGGACAAGCTGAAACTCCAACAGAGCAAAACGTACATGAAAATCAGAGCAGCAAATTCAGGCGTACTTGCACTCGCCCGCCGAGACGTGGAGAAGCAGAACAACCTGCTTGAAATACAGGCAGCCTATCAGCATGGAGCCATTACTCAGTCAAACTATGTGTGGAGACTGGCACTAAGGTACCAGCCCGTCCGAATGTGATCCAGCCCGTCCGAAGGGTTTTTTAAGGTACCTTTTTTAATGCCAAATTCAGAGACAAAGTACTGTGGTACTGTCAAAAGTACCTGTTGAACAGATTTGCGGTAACGTATTCCTGCCGATTGCGGTTTTGTAGCATCGGTTTTGCGGAAATGATATACCCACTTACGCTATAATGTGGCTTTTTTTGCGGTAACGTGGTGCTACCATCCAAGCCCATTTACCGGCCTCAAAGCTCTCTCTCTCTCTCTCTCTCTCTCTCTCTCTCTCTCTCTCTCTCTCTATCTCTCTCTCTCTCTGCCCCATTCTCTCCTCTTCTCAGTCCAAGTCATACAGCCCATCCGATTGGGAAAACAACGACAGGATCAAGTCGTCCTTTACATACATAGAGACATACATCACTACTCCTACGACAGCAACAACAACAACAACGACGACGACAACTACCACGACTGCTACTGCTACTGCTGCTGCTGCTGCTACTACTACTTTTTTTTTTCTGCGACGAGTTGTTGCTGCCTTTGTGTGTACTTCCTGAATAAATTCGTTTAAACCAGACGACGGAGAAAGTCCAGGACTCGAGTCTCAGTCTCTATCCACGCATCCTATTCACCAAGCGAAAACCCTCCCCTCCCCTTCCCCCCTTTCCCTCCCCCTCCCTCCCCCTCCCTCTCTTGCCATCGCCTCAGGCGCCGAACGGTACAGAGAGAGTTGAACCTTCTGAAGAGAAAAAAAACAAAACTTATTGTACCCCGCGCGGGTCAAGATGCGCTTTCAGTTATTTTCCCCCAAGTCTATGGTGATCGTGTTTGGGGGTCGCGTTCTTACTGCTGGGCACTGTGATCATAATATCATCAATCTACCCGCACCACTGCTACGACAACTGCTGTTATAATGAAGGAAGATTAATACACGCGGGCTATCTCTGTTGGAAGTCAGATGGGCTTTACACAAGCAAACAGAACCTGACAAGGTTCAATCAGCCCGTCCGCTGTCATTTCTCGACAACACGCCTACCAACACACATCAGAGCCAAACTGTATTACCCAAACTTGCTTAGCTCAAGAGCCCCCTCCCCCTCCACCCCTACCCTCCCTCCTCTCCCCCCACCTTGCCCCATTCCACACGCCAGCCAACACATCAGCGCCAACGTTATCCAAGCGGTTACAATACGTTACCGCAAATGCTCTCTACCGCGAGAATACATTACCGCAAAGTCGTATATTACGATACCGCAAAAAGACTTCCTACTTTACCGCAAATAGATTTTGTTGATTCCTGTAGCCTTTTAGCACAGGTACCACTGTCCTATGATTCACCAGCTACTTGATTCAAGTACAATTAGAACTGCATGGCAGCGAGACACTCTGAGTTGTAATAACGAGTGATATATGAATACTGTTCATGGAAATACATCGTCGCTGTGATGTTTATTCACTACCGCAGTTCAGAGTTTATCTGCCTTCATCACCCTTCACTCTTGTGGTCAAAGCGTTCTAAGTGCAGTGTTTGCAGAGAGAAAATGGCTATTTACAATGTGGAGAAGTACACGACGAATCGTGGCAACCCTGGACTCATCGTGAATGGATACAAGTTCCGATACGAACGTGTAACTAACGTGTATTGTGTTCCCAGTCAATGTACAATTTTGTACAGTGCCGGAACTCGGCAAGACACTAAATACACACAGACACACACACACACACACTCTCTCTTTCTCCCTTTCACTAACGGTCAGACACAGGCACGCACGCACGCACACACACACACACACACACACACACACACACACAACACACACACACACACACACACACCTCTCTCTCTCTCTCTTCTCTCTCTCTCTCTTTCTCCCTTTCACTAACGGTCAGACACAGGCACGCACGCACGCACGCACGCACACACACACACACCACACACACACACACACACACACACACAAGAGAGAGAGAGAGAGAGAGAGACCTAGATTCACTCTATATTGCTAGCTCTATTCACAGAAAGAAAATTAAAACCCCAAGTCCGCTGGAACACACAAAAACCCCCAGGAAAAACCCAATCAAAAGAATTATCATTCCGTTACAAGGAAAACTTTAGTACAATTCGGATTGACAGCTTCTTCTGATTTGAATAAAGGTCAGTACATTATATCATAACTAACGTGTATTGTGTTCCCAGTCAATGTACAATTTTGTCTGTGTTCCCCTGTATATCTCTCTCTCTCTCTCTATCTCACTCTTTCTCTCTGTCTGTCCTCATTTATGTGTTGCAGGACGGCAAGGGTGTCTGGCGATGTATCCAGAAGAGGTGCAGCGCTAGGTGCAAGTCCTTTGACAAGGATCCAGAAGCTGGCATCGCCTGGGCAAGGCTGGAACATACTCACGACCAAGACAGTCAAGCCAGTATTGAACGTCAGCAGATCCGCACAGTGTGCTAGCGAAAGGCTGTGGACGACATCAATGAGCGTCCATCAAAGATCATTCTTACAGAGCTCACCAACCGCCCTGATGGTGAACTGGTTCCAAAGGATGTCAAGGCAGTCCGACAGAGCATCTACAGAGAGAGGAGGAAGCTTCAGCCCAAACTCCCGACATGTCGTGCTGAAGTTCACGAAGCACTGAGAGACCGCAACGTCACGTCAAATGATGGTGAAGAAATGCTACAGTTCAACAATGAGAGAACGGGAATCATCCTCTTCACCACACTCAAAAATCTGCAGTTCCTATGCCAAGATGATGTTGAAGTCTTCGGTGATAGTACATTCGAGTTCTGTCCCAAGTTCTTCTACCAACTGTATACCATACAAGGCTACAAGAATGGACATTACCTTCCATGCGCATTCTTTCTGTTGCAGTCCAAGACTAAGAACTGCTACCGTGACATGTTTGCTGTTCTGATAGAAACGTGCTCGAGGATGTCCCTGAACCTGGAAATCTCGTCCATTCATCTCGACTTCGAGATAGCTGTTCACGAAGTCAGCAAAGAGTTCTTCCCCAATGCTGAGATCAAAGGGTGCAATTTCCACTTGGCACAGGCATGGTACCGAAAGATCCAGCAGCTTGGCCTTGCCCCGACCTACAAAGAAGATACACCGTCTGGGAGATGGCTGAAGAACTTTTTTGGATTGATGTTCCTTGGAGAAGAGGAGGTCGGCGTTTTTTTTCGCTTTCCACATGATGCCTGAGTGCCCAGACGGCCCTGGATTTGAGTCCTTCGCCGACTACGTTTGCCAGACCTACATCGATGGTCCATTCCCGCCTGCCATGTGGGCCTCACGTGACTTGACAAGGAAGAAGACCACTAACGCCTGCGAACGGTTCCACAGGGAATTTGGCGACATGTTTTATTCTCCACACCCTAGCATATTTGCGTTCATGGACAAGCTGAAACTCCAACAGAGCAAAACGTACATGAAAATCAGAGCAGCAAATTCAGGCGTACTTGCACTCGCCCGCCGAGACGTGGAGAAGCAGAACAACCTGCTTGAAATACAGGCAGCCTATCAGCATGGAGCCATTACTCAGTCAAACTATGTGTGGAGACTGGCACTAAGGTACCAGCCCGTCCGAATGTGATCCAGCCCGTCCGAAGGGTTTTTTAAGGTACCTTTTTTAATGCCAAATTCAGAGACAAAGTACTGTGGTACTGTCAAAAGTACCTGTTGAACAGATTTGCGGTAACGTATTCCTGCCGATTGCGGTTTTGTAGCATCGGTTTTGCGGAAATGATATACCCACTTACGCTATAATGTGGCTTTTTTGCGGTAACGTGGTGCTACCATCCAAGCCCATTTACCGGCCTCAAAGCTCTCTCTCTCTCTCTCTCTCTCTCTCTCTCTCTCTCTCTCTCTCTCTCTCTCTCTCTCTCTCCTGCCCCATTCTCTCCTCTTCTCAGTCCAAGTCATACAGCCCATCCGATTGGGAAAACAACGACAGGATCAAGTCGTCCTTTACATACATAGAGACATACATCACTACTCCTACGACAGCAACAACAACAACAACGACGACGACAACTACCACGACTGCTACTGCTACTGCTGCTGCTGCTGCTACTACTACTTTTTTTTTTCTGCGACGAGTAGGCACAATAATCATCACTGATACTGTTGTTACTACTATTATCACTACTACTACTACTACTACTACTACTACTACTACTACTACTACTACTACTACTTTTTTCTGCGACGACTAGGCACAATAATCATCCCTGACATTGTTGTTACGACGATGAAGGTTTGACAACTGCAAATGGCCTTGCTAAAACAATCATCCAGGGCACTGTCAAAGCGGCAATGCGGAGAGGCAGGAAAAAAAAAAAGAAAAAAAAAAAAGAGGACTGACAACCACTGCAGAATGGACGGGGGTGGGAGAAGGTAGGCACATGGGAAGCAGGGAGGGTTGGGGGGTAGGGAGAGGGAGGGGGAGGGGGAGGGGGGCAGGGGTGAACCGTTGACAGACACCAACGTCTTGGCTCACAACCGACAGAGGTGGAGGAACCACTGGTGACCTGTTCTTCATTGTGGTGGCCCAGTGACTCTTCAAGGAGTTAAAGGGAAAAGATTAAAAAATAAAATATATTAACTGAAGTTGAAAATAAATATTGTCCCCTACATTTTACGGAAGGGTTGTTGGCCTGCGCTTTTTTTTTTCCCCCACTATTAGATTGTTCGTCTTTATATTTGTCTGACTTTATTCAAGTTTAAAAGGCTGTGCCAGTCTATAATAAAAGTTACTCTGTGTTAGGTTTTCTTATGGGAGCAACAGTTACCTTACTTGTTTATTGAATATTAACTGGTTTTCAAATATATATAATCATCACTGTGTTCTCAGCACAGGATCGGGGAAAGTGAATGGTCAGAGCAGTCCCATACGCGCTGAACTACTTATGATGACGAAAAGAAAAACAAAGATAACAATGAAGAGAGAGAGAGAGAGAGAGAGAGAGAGAGAGAGAGAGAGAGAGAGAGAGAGAGAGAGAGAGAGAGAGAGAGAGAGAGGAGAGAGAGAGAGAGAGGAGAGAGAAGAGAGGATTGGAAAAAGAAAAAAAAAAGAAGAAACGAAAACGGTCAACCATTGCTACCTGTGGTACATTCAGTATTCCACCAACGGGAAATCACGGTAGAACGGAGGTGACAGAACACACACACCACACACACACCTAGTCACACACACACACGCATTCCACCATCTTTGCTCATCTTCATAGAGGGAAACAGCGTGGTCTTCTACGCCTTAAATCATGGTGTAGGAGTTTCCTACATAATGAGTCATGTAAGTGATCAATACACTTACGTAAAAACTAATTTCATTCCTACATAATAATTACTCGCCAGAAACAATTCATTCACTGTGTAAATAATGCGTTATTTATAGAAATACCATTAAATAAGGAGGTGGGGGGGGGGGGGGGGGGGATGCTCCACTGACACACCTAAACAACAGTTTGCGAATATGATGATTAATTATGTAAACATGCAGATTATTTATGTGTGTGTGTTAGATATATATATATATATATATATATATATATATATATTCTTTTTTTTTCTTCTTTTTCTGCGTACGCAGACTGATACGCCTGCGGACACTCTTGTATAAACAGGCAAGGATTAACCGCATCTACCCAACAATCGGAGTGGAGTTTTGTGTATGTATGGCTGTTTTTTTTTTTTTTTATCCCACCATTAAGGCAGCCATACTCCAACTTTGGGGAAGGTGCATGCTATGTGTAACGTGTCATCCATACCAACAGCCAAACTGGCCTTCTCTTACGAAAATTGGTGATGTGGTTTTACGTGTGTGCAAGATGATATGCTCGCGTTCACACACGGAACCTCTGTTCACAGTCTCATTCGAGGAAATATGGGAAATGGAGTCAGAACCAATGTTAACTCCGAGGGGGGAAAAAAAAACCCTGTACCGAAACGGCCGGGCGGAGATTCGAACCGCCAACCCCAGGATCACCAAGATTACGAGTCCGGCGCTTTACCACTGAGCTATTCCGGCCCCCATTTATGTATGTAAATGTCATTTCTGAAAGAAAGCATTATTCACAAAAGGTCTCGCTAACACAATCCTTTAGGAAACTGTTGAAGGAGAGAAAGATTCAGGGAGACCGACAAACCGGCGGACTGACAGCAATGTAGAATGGACAGGGAGGGAAATGATTCATTATAATTCATTATTTTGAAATACAGAAACAAAATTATTTACGTGCATGATCATTATTTCGGTAAATAATGCATTATTTACATATATAATGATTACTTCCAGAAGTCGATCCTTATTTTTGAACGAGCCTGGTGGATGTCGTAGGAACTCTCTCTCTCTCTCTCTCTCTCTCTCTCTCTCTCTCTCTCTCTCCCCCCCCCCCCCTCTCTCTCTCTCTCCAGTCGCTTACATACACAGTGGTACGGTCCTGCCTTCGACCATGTGCACCTCAGCAACATAATAAGAAACGGTTTCGATTCAAGATTTTCATTCGTTGATTTAAACAACAGTGTGATTGTGTCATCAGAAAGAACAAGAAAGAGAAATACTACCACGTGTGTGTGTGTGTGTGTGTGTGTGTGTGTGTGTGTGTGTGTGTGTGTGTGTGTGAGGGGGATGGGACCGCAACGAGGCGGGGATGGTGGTGGTGGTGGTGCAGAGAGTCTGTGAGCGGGACCACATTGTGATAAAGGGAGAGAATTCGTGATGGTCTTGTAATGCCTCGTTCAGTAAATAAACATTACATGTGTGAATAACGCTCAATTTACACAAATAACTAGTGTGTGAGTGTGTGTGTGTGTGTGTGTGTGTGTGTGTGTGTGTGTGTGTGTGTGTGTGTGTAAAAATTAATAATTATTTACATATATAATGCAATCATTTGAGCAAATATGTTAACAAATCTGTAATCCATGCATGATCTACGGGAACAACCATTTCTGTTCATGAGAATCATTTATACAAAAAAATTAATAATTCTTAACGATAATCCACAATATTTGTACACACATCGTCTATATGAGTAATGATTATTTCTGCAAAAAATGTACTGTTTACTGATCATAATGAATTATTTACACACACAATCAAGAGGAAACGTGGTCAAGCGGTTAGAGCGTTTCTCTGCAGATCTGAAGGTTGTGAGTTCAAACCACTCATGGGGTGTCAGCGTTTTCTTTGTTTGAAAAAAAAACCCCTCTTTGTTCACCCGTCAGTAAATGGGTACCTGATTCAGCTCAGGGAAGGGTGAGGGCGGCGGAAGGGGAGGGATGGGCCCCGCCTTCCATCATGCCGTGCTCTAGTCACAGTGAACCTCTGACAGTTCTCCAGCCATACGGCCAATGGCCCATGGCAACTCAACCTTTCCTAATCATTTACACTCTTGGTAAGTACATTCAATGAACTGTTTCTGTTGAGTAACTAAAATCAAAATTATATGCATATGATATACATAAATTCCCATGTCAACTGTATTTTTCTTCTGTAACTTATTGTGTTTCATATTCACTTAACAACTGTGTATTTATTCCGTTATTTCGTTTGTTTTTACACAGCTACAATGTTTTTCTTTTTTGTTTTCGTTCCTTCTTCCTCTTCTTCCTTCCTTCCTTCCCTTCTTTCTTTCCTTCTCTTTTCTCTGTCTGTCTGTCCTTCTTCTCTTTTCATTTGTTGCGACAAAGAGAATCAATGTGTCAGTACACCAAACAGCAGCACATTAGTGAACCCAGACGCTCTGCATCAAACACTAGAATACTGAAGTTCATATGAGAATGTTCATTGGTAAAACAACATACAGATTTGCAGGGTTGATAAAGCAGCAAAAAAAATAAAATAAAATAAAATAAAAAAAAAGAGAAAAAGTGGGGAAAAATGGGAGGATGAATGGAGGAGCCACAAAAAAAAAAAAAAAAAAACGAAGAAAAAGAAAATGAAAGTACTTGAAAAAAGATGAGGAAAAATGGAGGTTGGAGGGGGGGGGGGGGGGGGGGGCACAAACAAAAACGAAGACAAACAAACAAACAAAAAAAACCACTGTATTTTTTTTTTTACCCCCTATGGTTCCTCGCTAGTCTTTGACTGACAATCTATTTGCAGCTTTGGAACCGCGTCAGTGTACATTCCAAACTAGCTATCCCATGCGAAGATGATGGCTGAAAATGTCGTCTGCTCTTTGTCGACTGTCGTGAACGGGATTTCTGAGCCAAGCTGGGATTAAATCAAGCTAATGAGGCTCTCGTCAGAGGGTGTGACGACAGATTCTCCTCTAAGAACCTACCTGGCTCCCGTGAGCACACTCTAACGGTTCAGGGAACATCAGTTTGAAGTCTGCTTTTCCATTGAACATCGGTTCGTTTTGATGTCTGCTTTCACACAGTCTCTCTCGCCGCGCTCGAGCTTGTTTCGAGCAAACCTGCATAGTTTCGTATTTCTGCTGTAAAGCTCGTATGTCGGGGTGACGCAACAGTGGAAGTCACCGACGTTTAATTGTTTACGGATCAAGTCTCTGAGAAAAGGATCAGAGAGGGGTGGCTGGTTGACTGTTAGGGGTATAGATTCCGGAATCTTAGCGTAGCTGGGGCGGATTACAGTTGGGAATGAAAGGATTGTAATCTGATTAAGGCGCTTAAACGGGCCAGCAACTTTTCGGTCAGCGTTTTGACTTGAAAGACGGGGAATGTGTGTGTGTGTGTGTGTGTGTGTGTGTGGCCGTGTGTCCGTGTGTGTGTGTGTGTGTGTGGGGGGGGGGGGGGGGGGGGGGTGGGGGGTGGGGATGGGAGGGGCGGGGTGATACAGAGGGTGGGATAGGCTTACCAGGCACTAACTGGGTGTAATTGACTCCCGTCCGTTTTCTACCGGTGGTTCTGCCGGCTGTGACAATAGACAGAGAGCTTCTGATGATTGTCACAGTGTGGAGGGTGGGGGGTGGGGGGTGGGGTGCGGGATGGGGTGGGGGTGGGGGAACCAGCTCCGACAAGATCTCACTGAAGATA
>CM065746.1:37923547-37931047 GCA_033310375.1 Conus canariensis | reverse complement strand
GAGAGAGAGAGAGAGAGAGAGAGAGAGAGAGAGAGAGAGACAGACAGACAGACAGACAGAGACAGAGACAGAGAGACAGACAGACAGAGACAGAGACAGAGAGAGAGTCAGTCACCAATGACTGTATAGTCGTCAGTGAACGTACATCCGAAAAGCTCGCGTTTTTCTACCAAGCATAAACCACACATGCCAAAAATCTATGGTCACAAAAGGCGCACTTTGTAGGACACGAATGCGCGCGTTCTTCTTGGCTTGCAAACTGCGCGCTTTTAGGTGGGCGCTTATTAGGGGCGCGCTCTTTTGGACTGCTCTAGTCGGCGATAATTATTAATACGTGAATGGCGACAGGCGGAGTAGGGAGGGAGGTGTTAACCAAGGAGAGGGGGGTGGGGGAAGGTGGGGGGGGGGGGTGTGGTAAAAGAGGAGATAATCTTTATCGGTATGTCGGTTCAACGATATTGATGGGTCCTCATATCGATCACTGAACGGGAGTGAGGAGGGGAGAGGGTGGGGAAAGGGGGGGAGAGGGGTGGGGGTGGAGGGGGGGGGGAGGGGGAACATAGCCAGACGGATTAATGTGGCGTGGGAATTAAACGTGGGGGGTGGGGTGGGGGTGGTGGGTGGTGGTGGGGGGGATTAATCGTGTCACACGAATTCAGCGGCCGGACGTTGCGTCATCCGGGTCACGTGACATCTGTGGACAGGGCGGGGTCGCGCTTTGTTTATGTGCTGCCCTCTCTAACTCCTTTGTGGCTTGTCGGTGCGAGTCTCAACACATCAACAACAAGTCACAGCTTTCTAAGTGGAGGGGGGGGGGGGGGGGGGGGGGGGGGGGGGGGGGGGGGGGGGGGGGGGGGGGGGGTGTGAAGGGGGGGGGGGACGGCGGGTGGAAACTGTATTTTATTATTATTATTATCATTATCATTATTATTATTATCATTATCATTAGTATTAATATTATCATCTCTCTCTCTTCTCTCTTCCTCTCTCCTCTCTCTATCCTCTCTCTTTCTCTATCCTCTCTCTCCCTCTCTCTCTCTCTCTCATCTTCTCTCTCTATCCCTCTCTCCTCTCTCTCCTTCTCTCTTCCTTCTCTCTCTTTCTCTCTCTCTCATCCGTCTTTCTCTCTATATCCTCCCTCTCTCTCTCCCTCTCTCTCCCTTTCTCTCTCTATCCTCTCTCTCTCTCTCTATCCCACTATCTCTTCTCTCTCTCACTCACTCTCTCTCTCTCTTCTCTTCCTCTCTCTATCTCTCTCTCTCTCTCTCTCTCTCTCTCTCACGGTAGCTGACGTCACCACGACTTGTTCATGTTCTTGTTTCTTCTACATTTCAATGACACCCCCCCCCACCCCCACCCCACACCCCATCCTATCCCTTTTTGTTGTTTCCATGGGCCACAAGCCAATATCATTACTCTTGTCAACGGACCAGAAACCAATGAAATCTCTCTCTCTCTCTCTCTCTCTCTCTCTCTCTCTCTCCTCTTCTCCTCTCCTCCCTCTCTCTCTCTCTCTCTCTCGCTCTCTCTCTCTCTCTCTCTCTCTCTCTCTCTCTCTCTCTCTCTCTCTCTCTCTCTCTCTCTCTCTCTCTTCACCGCGAGAGTCGGGATGAGACAACAGCTGTCTAAGCCAAGATTTCTCTCCCTTCACAATGCCCCTGACATGGCTGACGTGGAAGCCAAAGATTGGAAGCCCGATTCTTGGGGCCCAAATCCCTCCTACACCTTACCCCCCTTTCCACTCTCCCTTTCCTCCCTGCCCCCCCCCTCCCCACCCCCCACCCCCAGGTCCCTCGCACGCTCTACATTCAAGTGTCTTCCGAGACAGATCTGTTCTTGTTCGGTCTGTCCGATCTCCTGGATCTGTAGATTGTCTTCTGTCTGTGGTCGATACTGTAGACTGCCCACTGTCTTTGGTCGATACTGTAGACTGTCCACTGTCTTTGGTCGATACTGACGACTGTCCACTGCCTTTGGTCGATACTGTAGACTGTCCATTGTCTTTGGGCAATACTGACCAGACTTTCTGGAAGAGGCTCCAAAGGAACAGAGACTGTCAGAGGGACAGGCTGACAGGTAGGTACCCCCACTGAATCCACGTCGGGTTAGAAGGAACAAAAAGATCTCTGTGCTGTACAGAACCCATCCACCCACCACCCCACCCCACCCCCTGTCCGTCTCCCTTCACCTAACCCCCCCACCCCCCCCCCCAGACTTTCCACCCACACAAATGAGACAGCTTCTTTGTGTCCAGTTCAGACAACTCTGCCAACTTGTAACCTCTGGGTACAAAAAAAAATGATGTGACATTTTGGGGCGATCGGTCCCCTCACTCCAAGCGACTCTTGATGAATCGACGTTCAGAACTTGTCTCGTGAAGAAGAATGGAGACCTGAAAGACGATGGAGGTGAGGGGAGGGGGGGTAGTGTGTGTTGTGTGTGTGTGTGTGTGGGGGGGGGGGGGTTGAGAAGGGGGTGGAGGAGGGGAGGGAGAGAAGGAGGAGCTGAAGGAAGAGTCGGGGGGGGGGGGGGGTGGACGTCACAAAGTGAACATTGCTCCACCTCACCAGAACGAAAGAAACTGTCAGTCGAGAAGACGCCATCTAGCGGGATTCTGAGCAAAGGGGGAACTACTCCAAATTTCCCGAGGTTTACTCAGATGTCGCTGCCACCCCCCTCCACCCCTTCCACCCCCCCACCCCCTTCCCTCTGCTGCTTCTTGCTGTCACCCTTGACAACAGAGGAACGGCCCTGGTAGTCAGCCAATCGCCAGAAAGCTGAGACAACTCCGGAGAATCATGAATAATGACATAGAAGTATATCAACAGAAAAAAAAAAAGTAACCAACCCAGTTTCTGATTCCGTTTCTTTCCGGTCTACAATCCGTACCATCCAGATATAGATGACGTCACCGAGGACATTTTGTTTTAATTATGTACGTACCCCCCACCCCCCACCCATTTCTCCTCCTCCTCTCTCCCTCCCGCCTCTGCATTGCACACAGTCTCGTCTTCTAATTGGTCTTGATCCAAGTCACTCCATTATGCTGAAGTAATCATAGTTTGTCTTGACTGGCAAAACCATAGGATTTTACAATGGAGGGAGAGCCAAGACCACTGTCACCATCAAACCAATCCTGTGTCCGACTTTTAATCCGAACCAGTACCAGCATGTCCAGTCCCAGACAGGTTGGCCAAATCTAGCGCGGGTCCACCTGCAATAAGCGCCCACACGGCGCGAAAGCGTACGCCACGAAGCGCGCATTTAGATGTCAGAATGCACGTGTCTATCATCATGGAAGTGCACACGTTCGATGCTGACAACCGGGAACTTCAATGATTTGAAAGGGATCTTTTTGTTTGCGTACTCTGCTTGAATTTTGTAAGGATTACATGCCGTGTGTGTGTGTGTGTGTGTGTGTGTGTGTGTGTGTGTGTGTGTGTGTGTGTGTGTGTGCGTGTGTGTGTGTGTGTGGGGGGTGGTGGTGGTGGTGGTGGTGGTGGTGGTGGTGGTGTGGTGTGTGTGTATGTTTGTGTGTATGTGAGGGTGTGGGTGTGTTCGTATGGAGATGTGTGTAATTGTGTGGTGTGTGTGTGTGTGTGTGTGTGTGTGTGTGTGTGTGTGTGTGTGTGTGTGTGGTGTGTGTGCGTGTGTGCGTGCGTGCGTGGTGCGTGTGTGTGTGTGTGTGTGTGTGTGTGTGTGTGTGTGTATGTGTGTGTGATGGGGTGAAGAGAGAGAGAGAGAGAGACAGAGACAGAGAAGAGAAGAGAGAGAGAGAGAGAGAGAATTTTGGTGGCTGGATGAAAATGGGCATTCATGCATTTTTTTCCTTGATAAACGTTGATCAAGAAGAGCTCACAGGAATGAGGATTAGACGATAGCCCTTCAACACAGACGACAAAATCGTCACCAAAGAGACGGCAAACAAAAAGGCTCATAGACATACTGTGACAGCATGGAACCTACGCCACAAACCAGACGAATTCAGTGACACTGTGCACGCTTGGGCATTTCCGATTGTCCGCTTTCGGAGTTCGGACATGGACAGGACGTAGGCGCTTGGTTTAAAATTTTTTTTTAATTCAATAAACAAATAAACAGAATACGTTCACAGTCATCCGGACAAATGAGCAACAACAACAAGCCGTAGGCTTATACTGTGCTCAAACATAACAGTGACAATCTATTGGCGGTTACAATACAGTGACAGTATACTACACATTTCACCAGATAGTTGGGATGTTTTAAAGGACATAGGCGCGTCTTGATTGACGTTCCACTGGAAATGCGCGCTTTGTGGACAATCCATCCATCCATCCATCCAGCGAAATCTAACTTCAAGATGTGAAACAATCTTAGTCGCCAAACTTGATGATGATGATTGCGAATACTTATATAGCGCCTATCCTCGGCTAGAGACCAAGCTCTAAGCGCTTTACAATCCACACTCGTTTACACAACGGGCTGCCTACCTGGGTAGTGCCGACCGAAGAGTTGCCAGCTGGCGCTTCATTCAGTCGTTTCCCGTGTCATCCAGTCAACATCGTTCAATACACTCAGTTTCCTTACTTCCTTCACTCTTTCTCACGCAGGGTGCATGCTATGTGTAACGTGTCATCCATACCAACGGCCAAACTGGCCTTCTCTTTCGAAAGTTGGTGATGGGATTTTACGTGTGTGCAAAATACTATGCCTGCGTTCACACACGGAACGTCGGTTTATAGTCTCATTCGAAGGACTGTATGGGAGATGGAGTCAGAACCAATGTTAACTACGAGGGAAAAATCTCGCTGTACCGAAACGGCCCGGCGGAGATTCGAACCCGCAACCCCACGATCACCAAGATTTCGAGTCCGGTGCTCTACCACTGAGCCATTCCGGCTCCCAAGCTTCTCTTGATGTTAATATTACAACCGCATCCAATGTAAATGCTCGATTACGAATTGTGAGCGCAAATTTAGGTCAGCCAACCGCAAATTCATTTCAGTCTCAAAAGAGCTTAATTATGCTCACGTCCCTTCGCGCGAACTGAACAGTTCCAAGAGCTTGTGGAGCGTTTGGGGGAACATAGGGGCATACGTCACCAAACGGCTTTGGACAGCAAACTAAAAGATTGCTTAGCAGAAACGAAGAAGGTGTCAAGTGCAGATGACGAAAACGAGTTGGTCAAGAGGGCAGAGATGACGTAAACTACGAAGGTTGCAGTGGCAGAATGACTAACTACGAGTTGGTCAGATGGCAGATGACGTCAAACTAACGAAGGTTGGTCAGATGGCAGAGATACGTAACTCGAAGATTGGTCAAGATGGCAGTGAGTAAATAGAAGGTGTCAAGATGGCAGAGATGACGTAACAACGAGGGTGGTCAATGGCAAAATGGGTAATGACAAAGTGCAAATGGAGGATGACGTCAATTACGGACGGTCCAGATGGCAGGGATGACGTAAGTTACGAAGGATGGTCAAGATGGCAGAGATGAGTTAAACGACAGGAATGTGGTCCCTGCACCTGAAATTCCATGCTGCTAAAGACAGCAACACCGACCACCATCCACTTTCGGGGGTATCTTCTTCATCATCCTCATTGTCACTGACCCTTATGAGCACGTCTATGTGGGCCTCCAGACCCCGATCTTACGATGACCTCAGTGTCGCCGGCTTTCCTCTTCAACATCCTGACCTTGGTGTCTAAGCCACTGGTATGGGCAGATTCTCCTGGACTGCCGCTGGGTGGAGGCGCCCTCCTGTGAGTTGACTTGAACGTGGTGACAGCCCTGATATGGCCCTTTGCGGTCGGCTGGGCTATAAGCAACATTACCTTACCTTACCGGAGGCGCCCTCACGCAATCTTCATGTCAAAACAGTAACTGTGGTCTGTAGAGAGCTTAATAGGCGGCGTCTTTTATATGTTGGATCAGAACAGGCATCACTGAACACCCTAAAAGTGGAACTGGAAGGGCAGATTCTTTGGGACTGTCGTTGGGTGGAGGCGCCCTCACGTTGGCTCTCTGACAAAACAAGAACTGTAGTCTGTAGAGGGCTTCGTAGGCGGTGCAGGCGGTGTCTTTTGAATGGTGGATCAGAACAAGCATCACTGAACACCCTAAAAGTGACTCGGCAGCAGTGCAGTGTCTCCTCTGGTCGGATGCCTTACGGATAATTGATGTTGGCTGTTTCTCCTGGACTGCCGCTGCCTGGGCTTCGGCGAATGTGCCTGTGTTTGAGGAGCGGGAATGAGCAGTGGGGAGGGGGCGGGGGGGGGGGGGGAGGGGCGGCGCAATCGCTGGAGAGGCAACAACAACAACAGGAAGAACAACAGCAACGACAACAATGACAACAACAACAACAGCAACAACAACAGCAACAACAATAGCAGCAACAACAACAGCAGCAACAACAACAACAGCAGCAACAACAACAGCAACAACAACAACAACAACAGCAACATTAACAACAAAAACAACACCAGCAGCAACAACAACAACAACAATGGCAACGACTCGTCGAGACGGAGTTCAGTTCCAGACGACTTTTACTTGTGAGTTGCAAAGCGAGGTGATGACTTCAGGCGGCAATTGAAACAACTTGTTGTTCGTTCTTCACTGTCGTTGTCCCGAGTGTTGTTTCTCTTGCCTGAAGAAGACATTAAGAGGTCGAAACGCGTCGTGTTTTGCCGTTGTACTTCATTTGTCCAAGTTGTTCAGTGGAGTCGTTTTAATTACTTTTTAAATTTTTGCTTAGATCTCCGCCTACAGGCGCCTCACTCCGCAACTAAAGACCTAGGAGGTCGAAACGCGTTGCGTTTTGTCTTGTACTTCGTTCGTCCATGTAAAGTGGCGGAGTTGTTTCAAATAACCCTTTAAGACTTTGACTTTTTTTTAATGCTGATCGATGAGAATGAGGATGTTCAAGATGATGCTACGGATTTCCATTCCGGTCTGAGACTGCATGACAGGGCTGTACTCTACGCTTCCTTTCATAATATATCCCGGCACCAACCAGGCCCGAGAGATACAGACACCTGCAGTGTTGGTCAGGAAATTTGAGCAACACTCTCAGAGACGCATCCATTAAGTGGATGAAACTCGACTGTGTGGTCCCAGTCTTCCCAACTGAGCCCATAGCAAACTCAACTCTGGGGTAGGAGCCAGTCAGAGCAGAAAAAGTCCACAGGACTCCGATGAGAATCGAACCCACGACCTCCCAGCCGGGAGTCCGCGACACTGACCACTTCGCCACGGCGGCTGGTTTTAAGACTGTGACTTAGTTCAGTCTTGGTAAGAGTCATTCCTTTACAGGTGTGTGTGCACCCACTTGACTTTGACTTGGTTCAGTCTTGGTAAGAGCCCTTTCTTTACAGGTGTGTGTCCACACCACCTAGCTCATCGTACCTTGATTCATTTTCTCAAGAGCCATTTCTTTACAGGTGTGTGTCCACACACACCCACCCTAGCCTCACGTAACCCTGAATCATTTTACTCTCAGAGCCTTTCTTTACAGGT
>CM065746.1:37914609-37923447 GCA_033310375.1 Conus canariensis | reverse complement strand
ATAAAAAAATAAAAAATAATTTAAAATAATAAAGATAAAATACCTTTCCCACATCATACGTTTATTAAAACAACATAATGAAATACGCTTTTGTGTATATAAAATGTTGATAACTTTTATATAATGAAAAAATTTTTAAATAAATGACAAACAAATGCAAAAATAGAAAAAATCTATTTATGAACCCTGATTTTTGTCCCCCTGTTTTTTTCGTTTATACCGCCCACAGTTTTGGGCCGTCACCCCCAAAATTTTTGTATCAAACCCTTTGGGTTTCCCCTACAAACAGCGCGCGGGCCCGGCGATCAGGGTGACGCATTCGCGTGACCGTTTTGCCCCCAAGACGAAAAAACTGGACTGGGAAACACACCGGCAGACAAACCCCCCGGGGGGCAGACGGAGTCGAAGCGGGGTGACGCTGGAAGATAAAATGACATGGCGGGGAAATAAACACACCCACAAAAACACCCCCACACACACACAAAAATATTAAATTTAATTAAAAATTTAAATATATATTATAAGAAGCTAAAAAAATTAAATAGGGGGAAAAAAAGGGTTTGGGTTTTTACAATTCCTGCCATCTTATAGTAATGATTTGAAAAAGTTTAAAATTTTAAAAAAAAAAAAAAAAAAAAAAAAGGGGGGGGGGGGGGGGGGGGGGGGGGGGGGGGGGGGGGGGGGGGGGGGGGGGGGGGGGGGGGGGGGGGGGGGGGGGGGGGGGGGGGGGGGGGGGGGGGGGGGGGGTTTTTTGGGGGTTATATCTAAAAAAAAAAAAACCCTTCCAGCGCTTGGGGAACCTCGCAACCCTTTCAAAGGCGACCACATGGACTGCCTGCTCCTAGGCCTTTCGTCCCCCGGGATCGGAACTCACCGGGGAGATACGGTTTTTTTTTTTGTTCCCCCTTGGGCGTAAAATAGACAACACACACACACACACACACACCACACACAAAAAAATATATATATAATATAAAATTTATATATAAAAAAATTAAAAAACCCCCTTAAAAAAAAAAAAAAGGGAAAAACCCCCCTTGGGGGGACAACATCTGTTAAAAATTTTTTTTAAAAAATGAAGTATTAAAATCTCAACTTTTTTTCAACCTTCTATCTTCGGGAGGAAGAAGAAAGGCTTGAAACAAGCTTGAAAGATTTTAATCTTCTTTTAAAAAAAATATTTTTAAAATATATATTATATATTATATATATATATATATATAAATTTTAAAAAAAAATGGAATATGACAGGGCTTAATACAATATAATGATTTTGAAAAAATTTGACGTAACAATATAATAGATGAAACAAATTTTAAAAAAATACCGATATAAAAACATAAAGCAGACATATAAACAACTTTCATGTTTAGAAACGGATTTTCCCCCCCCCCCCCTTTCCCCCCCCCCTGCTCCAACACCCCCCCCATCCCCCCACTCACACACCCCAAAAATGATAATAATTAAAAAAAAAAAAAAAAATTTAAGGTGGGCCAACCAAAAAAAAAAAAAAAAAACATTTCGATCAAACCCCGACAACCAACCAACCAACCAACCTTGCATTTTTAAATTTTTCTTGTAAATTGCAGGCGTCCCCATTTGAATCAGTGAAATCCGGTCACACAACACTGTCCCCCTCTCTCTCCTCTCTCTATTTTTCCCCCCTCTCTATTTTCACGTTGTCCCAACCACAGAGCAAAACCCCATAGACTCCTTTTTTCGACGTATCTTTCCCACTCACACCCACACACGGCCGCGCGCGAGAGAGCGTTAAAAAACTACTGACTCTCGAAAAAAGATTTTTGTCTTCCGCCCAAACTTCACAGGGCTCGACACACCCCCACACACACACACCCACACACAGCTGTTCAACTTTTACCTGTACAAGGACCGCCGGGGTTTTTTTCCTTTTTTTTTTTTTAAAACCCGGGGGAAAAACGGGTAGGGGGGGGGGAAAATGGGGAGATGGGGGGGGGTTTTTGGGGGGGGGGGGGTTTTGGGGGGGGGGATTTAAAAAAAGGCACGGGCGAGGGGGAGGAGGAGAGGGGGAAAGGGAAAAGGGGAAAGGAGGGGGTTTAAGGGGGGGGGGGGGGGGGGGGGGGGGGGGGGGGGGGGGGGGGGGGCGAGGGAGAAAAAAGGGGTTTTTTTTTCACCGGTTGGGTTTTTTCGTGACCAATTGAGTATCGAAAGATGTTTTTTTTTTTTTTTTTTTTTTTTTTTTTTTTTTAAAAGGGGAAAACATCCCCCCAAAAAGGGGGTGACTTACCTCAAGGGGGATTAAGGGGCGGTTAGGGGGGGGGGGGGGGGGGGGGGGTGGGGAGGGGGAAGGGAAACGGGGGGGGGGGGGGGTGGAAACGGGGGGGGGGGGGGGGGGGGTTGGGGGGGGTGGGTGGGGGGGGGGTGTTGTCCCTTAAATTTTAAAAACCCGGGGGGCAAAAACCCACTTGAGGGCGCGGACGCGTGGTTTTTTACAAAAAACCGGGCCCAAAAAAAAAAACCCCCGGGGGGGGGGGGGGGGGGGGGGGGGGGGAGGGAGAGGAGAGAGAGAGAGAGAGAGAAAAGAGAGGAGGGAGGGACGGGGAAACCCCAAAAACCCCCCCACCCACCCACCCAAAAAACCAAAAAGGGGCAGGGGGGGGAAAAAAAGGGGGGCCCCCGGGGGGGGGGGGGGGGGGGGGAAAAAAAAAGGGGGAACCAAAAAGGGGGCCCAAAAAAGGGGGGGGGGGGGGGGGGGGGGGGGGGGGGTGGGGGGTTGGGGTTTTTTTTTTTTTGGGGGGGGGGTGTTGGGTTGGTTTAAGGGGAGAGGGGGAAAAAAGAGGTTGGGGTGGGGGGGGGGAGAAGAGGGAGAAAAGAAAGAGAAGAGGCCCGGGGGGGGCCAAAAAAAACCCAAAAAGGGGGGGGGGGAAAAAAAAAAAACCCCGGGGGAAAAAAAGGGGCGAAAAAAGGGGGGGGCGGCGGGGTCCCCCCAAAACCCCCCCCCCCACCCCCCCCCCACCACCCGAGGGGGGGTGGGGGGGGGGGGGGGGCAAACCCGGGGGGGTTTTGGTGGGGTTTGGGGGGGGGGAAAAAAAAAAGGGGGGGGGGGAGGGGGGGGTGGGGGGGCCAATTTGGGGGGTTTTTGGAATTGGACGGGGGGGCTGTCCAGGGGGGGGGGTGGGGGGGGGGGGGTGGGTAGGGGGTTTAGGATAGTGCGGGGGGCCCACGACCGCGGGGGCTCAAAACCTTTAGTTTCCCCTTTTTAGGGTCTCTCTCCCCCCTCTCTCTCCCCTCTTCCCCCTCCCCCTTTTGGTCCCCCTCCCCTCTCTCCCCGTCCTCCCCCCTCGCTCTCTTCCCTCTCTCTCTCTTTTTTTTTGGGGGCCCCTCCTTTTTCCCCTTTTTCTCTCCCTTTTTTCCCCCCTCTCTTTTCCCTTTTTTTCCCCCCCCTTTTTTTCTCTTTATTTTTTCAAAGGGGCCCCCCCCCTTTTTTAAAACCTGGAAAAAAAAATTTTTCCCCCCCCTCCCCCCCCCCTTCGTCCCTTCCCCCTTCCCCCTTTTTTATTTTGGGCAGAAAAATTTTAAAACCCTCAATGCCAGGGGGAAAAATTTTACCGTACCCCCCCCCCACCCCCCCCCCTGCCCCCCCCCCCCCCCCCTCCCCTCCTCACTCTCTCTTCCTTTTTTCCCCCCCCGGGCCCCTCTCTTCCTTTTTCCCTTTTCTTCATCTCTCTCTTTTTCTCTTTCCCCTCTTTACTCTCTCTGATTAGTTTGGACGGTGAAAAGTCTGGGGGTTCAACTGTTTCCAATCCTTCCCCCCCCCCGCCCCCCCCCCCCCCCCTGCCCAGCCAGGTGCCGTGGAGTCTTTAACATGCGGAAGCTTCTTTCTTTCTGTCTCTGTGACCGTCTTCGTGTTTTTCTGTGTTCCTATCAATAAGCAATAAGGTCGACATTCTGAACTAAAGGAGAAGGAGAAGGGGGGGGGGGGGGGGAGGGAGGAGGGGGGGTAAGGAGATGTGGTGGGGGTTGAATAGAGAAAGGAGAGAGTAGGAAGAAGGGGGGTGGGGTGGGGGTGGGGACGGAGGGAGGGAGGGGAGAGTTGCTACCGTTAAGGGGGGGGGGGGGGTTCAATGGCCCTGTTGAGCTCAGTGGACAAAGCGACGTGCACGTGGTGCTGGGGGGTGGGGGTCTGGGAGTCATCTCTCTCCCTGTCCTGTCTGGGTTCAATCCCCGGCTCAGACAGGCATTGGGGGGGGGAGGGGGGGGGGGATTTTCTCCTCGGAGTCAACGGCGATGCAGATTTCCCGCACATCCTGTATGTCCCCGGAAGAGACTTGAGAATGATCTCCCCGTGGGAAACGGGATATATCAATTAATTTTTTTTTTAATCTTTAAAAGAAGATCATATCATCGTGTGCCTGTGATATCATACACACACACAACACACACACACACACACACACACACACACACACAACACACACGACACACACACAGTGACACTCACACACATGCACACACACACACGACACACACACCACACACACACTGACACACACACACACACACACCACACACACACACACACTGACACACACACAGTGACACTCACACACACTACACAAACACACACCCCACACACACACACACACACACACACACACACACACACACACTACACACACACACACACACACACACACACACACACACACACACACACACACACACACATCACACACATGCTAACACACACACACACACACAGCCACACACACACACACACACACACAATAATATATATATATATATATATATATATATATATATATACAAACAAGCAAGCAAGCGTGCAAGCGCGCTACCCAAAAACGCCACAACTATCAAAAAAAAAAAAAAGTATCCAACACGTTTTATTTGTTTACCACCACCAGGGCTGGGTGTGTGTGTGTGTGTGTGGGGGGGGGGGGGGGGGGAGAAAGGACATGGAGGAAAAGTGTGGAGGAATAGGTTGGGGGGGGAGAGGGGGGGGGGGGAGTACGATGGGCAAGGGGTGGTGGAGTATGTGAGGGAGAGTATGACAAACCTGAGAAGATTTCTGTCGTTCATTACGCTTCTTTATGTGCTCTTCCCCCCCCCCCACCCCCCTCCTCCCCACCTATCTGTCCCCCCCGCCCCCCCCCACCCTCCCTCACCCACCCCTTTCCCATTCCTCCAACCCCCACCTTGCCCACACACACCCCCCCCCCCCCCCCCCCCCCCCACCCACCCCCCCCATTTCCGCATCAAGAACAGACCAGTTATGCCGCTCAACACGTTCTTCACATTTGAAAGAAGGGAGTTTCGGCGGAACAAAATGAATGTGGATCTCACTTGTTCCGTTTTTGTTTGTTTGTTTGTTTTGTTTTTTTTTGTTTTTTTTGTCGTGCTTACATCTCTATGGATATATTTGAAGATAAGAAAAAAAAGGAAGAAAAAAAAGGAGAAAAGAAAAGCATAAGCTGACCAGTTCTTTATCTTTATCCTAGATAAAGTGACGTCAGATTGGTGCAGTGAAAAGGTACTGTCGAGGGGTCTCGGTGGCGACACCTACTTCCTCACCTTACCAACCAAGGGACGTAAGGATTTCCGGTAATGAACAAACAAACAAACAACAAACAATAACCACAAAAAAAAAAAAAACCTAAAAAAAAAAAAAAAAATGAACATAATTAGAAGGGATGTTCTCTCTCATTTTTTTTTTTTTTGCATCCCTAACGCTTACAAATAACATTTAATTTGTGTGTGCGTGTGGAAGAAGAAGAAATGGATTTCAAACGGAAAAGATCCCAAACAGAACTCTACACTACATTGTTTAAAACCTCGTTCTTGTAATTCACCTCTCTGTGTGTCTTTCTGGAATCAATCAATCAATCAATGTCAGAGTGTATATGTCAGGCTATGTGACAGGCCCCAAAAATATGTACGCTTTCTTTTTTTTTTTTTTTTTTGATTGGTAGGTGGAACGGTTGGTATTCACACGCTGGCAAATGCGTTTAAGCAACAACAACAACAACAACAACAACCAAAACAACGGAAACAACTGATATTCCTCGCTAGAGATCGAACCGTGGGTAAACAACACAGTATACCATCTCCACCCACTCCCAATCCCTTATCCCCCCCCCCCCCCCCCCACCCCGAACCCCCGTTCCCAGCCCCCTACCCCGTGGGGATAAAACGTCCCCTAATCCGCCTTCAGGCGTGGTCAGTCGGGACAGACAGGGATTAGGGCGGACTCGGAGCAGTCAGCCTTTGACCACTTCATTACCTGGTCATTCAGCGAGGCCGGACAGTGGGTATTCCAGCGCTGTGAACCGATCTGTGGGATATTCATGAACTGAGCGGATCATCCGGGGATAGATGTCTCTCCCCTCTCTCTCTCTCTCTCTCTCTCTCTCTCTCTCTCGTCTCTCTGTGTGTTTTGAGAGCGAGAGAGGGAGAGAGAGAGTATTATATGAGAGAGAGAGAAAGGGAGAGAGAGTATATGAAAGAGAGAGAAAGAGAGAGTTTGGCAGACACAAACACACATACATACACACACTCAGAGAAAATGAGAGAGAGAGAGAGAGAGGAGAGAGAGAGAGAGAGAGGAGACGAGCGAGGAGAGAGACAGACAGACAGACAGAGACAGAGAGAGAGAGAGACAGAGAGAGAGAGACAGACAGACAGACGGATGGACGGACAGACGGACGGACAGACAGAGACAGACTTACACACATACACACACACACACACACACACACGAAAGAGAGAGAGAGAGAGAGAGAGAGAGAGAGAGAGAGAGAGGAGAGAGAAGAGAGAGAGAGAAGTCAACAACAGAGAAAGGAAGATCGTAAGCCCTGACTGACACCGAAAGGCAGGAGAGAACTGAATAGACAGACACACAGACACACAGACACACCGACACACCGACACACAGACACACCGACACACAGACACACCGACACACAGACACACAGACCACACGTAGGAATGGAAGACTGGAATCAAGTTGACCAGACGACATACACCCATGGATGTACCAGAGAGACGAGACACTGACGACACTGCATTGTTCGTGTCTTAGGGCGGCCAGTTATAGACAGACACCTCACAACACGGCATTGTTCGTTGAGTCTTAGGGCGGCCAGTTATAGACAGACACCTCACAACACGGCATTGTTCGTGAGTCTTAGGGCGGCCAGTTATAGACAGACACCTTACACCACGGCATTGTTCGTTGAGTCTTAAGGCGGCCAGTTATAGACAGACACCTCACAACACGGCATTGTTCGTTGAGTCTTAAGGCGGCCAGTTATAGACAGACACCTCACAACACGGCATTGTTCGTGAGTCTTAGGGCGGCCAGTTATAGACAGACACCTCACAACACGATTGTTCGTGAGTCTTAGGCGGCCGTTATAGACAGACACTCACACACGGCATTGTTCGTGAGTCTTAGGCGGCCAGTTATAGACAGACACCTCACAACACGGCATTGTTCGTGAGTCTTAAGGCGGCCAGTTATAGACAGACACCTCACAACACGGCATTGTTCGTGAGTCTTAGGGCGGCCAGTTATAGACAGACACCTCACAACACGGCATTGTTCGTGAGTCTTAAGGCGGCCAGTTATAGACAGACACCTCAGTCGAACAGGCACACAGACCACTCTGGTCTCACTAAGGAAATACTAATACAAAAAAGGTATTCTCCAAGGTTAACGCCCTTAGCCCAACCTTATTTCAACATGTTCATAAATGACTTTGTCGGAAATCTCAGAGACCATGATTCCTCAAGAATTTCCGATGTAGGACAAAGTCGCAACTCCATGTCTTTTATATGCAGACGATTTAAGCTATCCTCTCGACTTCAAAACAGGGACTTCAGCGTAAATTAAACCAGTTACACAACTACTGTTGAAACTGGGGAATGAAAATCAACACAGAGAACACAAAGGTCATTGTATTCACCAGATCAGATCCTAAGGTACCCCACTATTCTTCAACTGAAAACATCATTGAAAGTGTAGACTGATATAAAATCTTGCGAGTCATTTTCCATACAAACGGGCATTTTACAGAAGCCCAAGATCACATAGCAAGGCAGGGGAATAAAACTGCACATACCTTGAAGAGAACGGTTTATGATCAACATGTAAACATGAGAACAGTTACAACCCTATTTGACTCGTTAGTCTCTCCCATCTTCACATGTGGGTCAGAGGTGTGGTTCCCATCCTCTTACTAATACAATGACAAAATATGTCAAGAAAAGAAAATGCAGCATTTGTTCCAAACCTGTCTTGCAAAACCAATTCCCACATGAAACTGCACACATTAAATTCAGCAGGCAATTATTAAGAGTCCATTAAAAAAAAAAAAAGCTATGGCATCACCAGTTTTGGGCGAACTGGGGAGATTCCCGATGACTTTTAAAGTGATAATCCAAATCCTTTCATTCTGGATACACGTATTAGAGGCGGACCAAGACTCTTTATCAACAACAGATTTATCAGTCAATGATCTCTCAGGGCACCGAAGAAAGCCAATGGACGAAGTTTATACGACAAACCTTGTCAACGATAGGATTACAGCACGTCTGGGAAAATCAGGGTACATTTAGTGTGACTCGACTGAAGTTTATAATCAATGCGAAGCTGGAAACGTTTTCTTTTTTTTTTTTTTTGGACTTCTGGAAGAAACAAAAGAACGAAAACACACCCAAGCTCAAATTTCATGCCACAGTTTGCCATTGAATACAAACAGGCGGCTTTTTTGGAGCAACGCATTGACACAGATTGCAGATGATGAGCATGAACTGAATGAAGATGATGTCACATGT
>CM065746.1:37904609-37909609 GCA_033310375.1 Conus canariensis | reverse complement strand
ACGTCCCAGTTGTGCGTCTTGGTTTCATAGTCTGAGCTGTTCCGGGTAGAGCGCCGGACTCGTGATCTTGGTGATCCTGGGATTGCGGGTTCGAATCTCCGCCGGGCCGTTTCAGTACAGGGGGATTTTTTCCCTCGGAGTTAACATTGGTTCTGACTCTATTTCCCATACAGTCCTTCGAATGAGACTATAAACCGAGGTTCCGTGTGTGAACGCACGCATAACATCTTGCACACACGTCAAATCCCATCACCAACTTTCGGTTCCAAGAGAAGGCCAGTTTGGCCGTTGGTATGGATGACACGTTACACATAGCATGCACCCTGCGTGAGAAATGGAAAGAATGAAGGAAGTAAGGAAACTGAGTGAACAATATTGAACGATACTGACTGGATGACACAGGAAACGACTGAATGAAGCGCCAGCTGGCAGCTCTTCAGTCGGCACTACCCAGGTAGGCAGCCCGTTGTGTAAACGAGTGTGGATTGTAAAGCGCTTAGAGCTTAGTCTCTAGCCGACGTTAGACGCTTTATAAGTATTAATAATAATAATAATAACAATAATCGACTTCTAAGGCACGGCCATAGCGCACGAAGTTCTGGTGTGCAGCTGGTCCACGTTAAAACGGGGAGCATCTGTTTTGTTGCTAGGAGAAGGCATCTCTCACGGGACTTGCTATATACACGGATATCCGATATGCAGTTTCAGGTGGTTTGTCATCATGTACGACAAAATAGGCACTGGCATGCTGGAATAGTGAGAGGATAGTAGTCACTACACTATCCACCTGTACGATCGGCCTTAAGGCTGATAGTTCTAAGAGAGTTCTACAGAGACCTTCTTCTTCTTCTGCGTACGCAGGCTGATACTCCTGCGGACACTCCCTATATAGACAGGCAAGGATTAATCCCATCTACCCAACAAAGGGAGTGGAGTTTTGTGTGTATGACCATTTTTTTTTTATCCCGCCATTAAGGCAGCCGTACTCCATCTTCGGGGAAGGTGCATGCTATGTGTAACGTGTCATCCATACCAACGGCCAAACTGGCCTTCTCTTCCGAAAGTTGGTGATGGGATTTGACGTGTGTGCAAGATGTTGTGCGTGCGTTCACACACGGAACCTCGGTTTATAGTCTCATTCGAAGGACTGTATGGGGAATGGAGTCAGAACCAATGTTACAATATATCTTTGATCAAGCACTTTCACCGTTGATCAAGCAGAAGGAAGTAAATAAATAATGCGGCTTATAGCCCAGCCGACCGCAAAGGGCGTCCAAGTCAACTCACAAGTCATTCCACAAAAAAAAAAAAAAAAAAAAAAAAAAATCACACAACCTTTGAAATACTTTCTAAAAACACATCGAAAACTTCGTTCAAGATTTTTTCCCTCCGTAAAATCTTCGATTAGATGAAAGATGTTAAGTGCGTGAAGAGGGATATATTGTGATGCCGAAACAATTGTTTGCATTTGATGTCATCAGGTTATTCGACTGTGCCTTGCCGTTAAAATAATGATCAGCCTTAAAGATCACATTGAATTGTGTTCAGTGAAAATTACAATTTTGGCAGTTATTTTCCGGGGATTAAAGAAAATATTAGCCTTAATGATCACAGTGAACTGTGTGCTGTGAAAATTATAATCATGGCACATATTTTTCAGTGGTCACAAAAACAAAACAAAACAAAAACCTTCTTATGCAAATGCTCGAAAATAATTGTCTTAAACTTTTTCATCAATATTTATCTTCTGGCGCAAAATCCGAGTCGAAACTGACAGAAACAAACGAACACCCAAATGACAATGTTCATATGAGGACATTCATTATGACATAATTATAATAATTATTTTTACATCAAGTTGCCACAAAAGACAAAGACTAGCATATTCTATTATCTATTCTGGGCGAGTTCGTCGCCACCATCCATGATTAGAAAAAAAAAAAAAAAAAAAAAAAAAAAAAATCGCGAAAAAAAAAAAAAAGAAAGAAAAAAAGCCTGACCAGTTTTGACAGGCTCACTTTGCTACAGGGAAGAGGTGGGGCGTGGAGATTTGGGGGGGGGGGGGGGGGGGGGGGGAGGGGGGATTGGGCAGGTGGGGGATGGAGGGGGGGGGGGGAGGGGTGCCACATCCCTTGATGCTCAGTGTTAGTTTCTACAATGGTCCCCGCTGAGGGCCTCCATTAAACTGGATACAACTAGGCCGTGTTGAAAGCACCAGCTGTTCCGAGTAGGCAATTCGTGCTGAAGAATGGACAGTTCTTGCCCATGGTACGTGGAGAGTGAATGCCCGTTTCCACCCTCGTGACTAAGTCGCCAGATTACAATATTCAAATAAATTATGTTGAAAATAAAAAGAGGCAGCGAACAGTAAACAATAAACAAGTAGGGTAAGTCTTGCTCCCATAAGAAAACCTAACACAGAGTAATCTTTATTCAAGACTGGCACAGCCTTTTAAACTTGAATAAAGTCAGACAGATACAAAGACGAACAATCTAATAGTGGGGGAAAAACAAGCGCAGACCAACACCCCCTCCGTCATCACAGTAATGACTTGGCATTTATGATTAATTTGTAATGAAAAAAAAAATTCAGAGTACAATCTTTTGTAAAAACACCGGAAATTTCGTTGAAAATCTTTCTTCTGTAAAATCTTAAGATCAGATGAAAAATGTTGATCTCTTTCAGAAATTCAAAGATCACGTCAGGTGGGACATCTCTGAACAAGGTTTACACACACACACACACACACACACACACACACACACGCACGCACATATTTATACACACACACACACACACACACACACCACCACCACCACCACCACTACCACAAAACAAACACAAATAAATAAGTAAATAAACCACACATCCTCCATCCCCCCCCCAAAAAAAAAAGAAAAAAAAAAAAAAAAGAAAAACCAATCACCCCCCCCCCCCCCCAAAAAAAAAAAAACCCTGACAGACAACAACAACAACAACAACAACAAAAACAACCCCTAAAAATCCATTGCAGTCTGGAAGCCGCTCACCTGTCTGTGTGTGTGATCTCGGTGATTCTCTCGAGCAAGTGTTATATCCCCCACTTCTCAAAACCTTCTGTGCTGACAATCCTTTAGTAAGAAGGCAGGCCGTTGACGTACATGGTCCTACTACTACAACAACAACATGACTTCACACACACACACAAACACACTACTATCACCATCACACACACATTGTCACACACACACACACACACCCCTTGTTCACGTCACAACATTCCATCAACGACTAGCAAGAGGGGGTATACGACATAACGGGAGAAAGAAGGAAATCGGATGTGGGGGGAGGGGAGGGGACAGGGGGGGGGGGGGGCGAAGTCAAACGCTTGCGGCAAATTGCTGACAAAGCCGCTGTCAGAAAGCTCCACCCACTGGCCTGACAGCAGCCAACAGGCGTGGCTCTAGCTCCCTCGCTCGTGCTGTCAGCCACGCGCTACCCGTAGAAAGCTCCGCCTACTTTTGACACGTTAAGGCAAGGAGGCAGGTTTGTCGCTGGCTGTGTGAAGCAGATTGGCGCGTGTCATGCCCACGCCGCGAGGCGACTGGCGAAGGGGGACAATTCTTGCGGCCTCTCGCCGTGAGAGGTTGCTAGGGTTTGTTGTTGTTGTTGTTGTTGTTGTTTTTGTGGTGGCCTACACGCCACAATAAGCTATGTGCCAAAACATGACGCATGTAAGCGCTTTAAGGCATAGAGCAACATTTTCAGACACTTTGGGAATTTTCAGTTGTTTCTTGTCTATAAATACTCGATTCATTAATCAAGGCCTTGGCGCCTTGTGTGTGTGTGTGTGTGTGTGTGTGTGTGTGTGTGTGTGTGGGTGTGGAGAGAGAGAGAGAGAGAGAGAGAGAGAGAGAACGAACGAACGAACGAACGAAATTTTATTTTACCAGGGTAATGAGATAAGCAAAGTGTACATGCTTTTACTCTTTATGATGAGAAGTCAGGTTAAAATACAAAGAACCTCACAAAACAAAGTGTTAAAGTAACGCAGATGTTATTGACAAACAAAACAGACAAGCACATTTTTGACACATACGTCTTCTTCAGACCTTACGAACAGTAAAGAGAAATGTACACAACAGTTCTCCTGTGATAGCAGTGGAACATCTCATGGGGGCCGGAATAGCTCAGTTGGTGGAGCGCCGGACTCGTGATCTTCGGGGTTGCGGGTTCGAACTTCGGTACAGGGGATTTTTCCCTCGGAGTTAACATTGGTTCTGACTCCATTCCCCATACAGTCCTTCGAATAAACTGAGGTTCCGTGTGTGAACGCACGCACAACATCTTGCACACACGTAAAACACCATCACCAACTTTCGGAAGAGAAGGCCAGTTTGGCCGTTGTTGGTATGGATGACGCGTTACACACAGCATGCACCTTCCCCGAAGATGGATTATGGCTGCCTTAATGGCGGGATAAAAAACGGTCATACACACAAAATTCCACTGCCTGTCTATACAGGGAGTGTCCGCAGGAGTATCAGCCTTGCGTACACAGAAAGAAAAAAAAAAGAAAAAAAAAGAAGAAAGTATCTCAAGGGAGGCAACAGAATCTGCAAGATACTGCTCACCGGTGCTCGGAACTGTACTATACTGTGAGACCTGTGGAGCTTGGAGATGTTCTGAACAGGCTGTGAAATCCATCTTAGCTGAATCCCCTCCATTCCCAATCCATCCATATTGCGCCCACTGTGAGGAGATCAGTGATTGTTCGTTCTTCGTTTTCGTTGTCTTCAGTGTTGTATGTCTTGCCTGAAGAAGACCAAAGAGGCCGAAACGCGTCGTGTTTTCACTCTTATTTTGTTTGTTTGTTTTCTTTTCGTTCGGCGGTACATTATTTTTTTTTCTTTTTAGTTTGTTTCAGATTCCGCCTGCAGTCACCTCCCTTTGAAAGTGAAATCTTCTCGTCCAAAAATGTAACTCCTTTATTTCCAAAACATCGCGCAACCTGAGTAGT
>CM065746.1:37890383-37902009 GCA_033310375.1 Conus canariensis | reverse complement strand
TGTGTGTGTGTGTGTGTGTGTGTGTGTGTGTGCTTGTGTGCGTGTGCGTGTGTGCCAGTGTGTGTGTGTGTGTGTGTGTGTGTGTGTGTGTGTGTGTGTGTGCGTGCGCGTGTGCGTGAGTGTGTGCGCTGACGCGCGCGTGTGCGTTCCAGCGGAGTATGTGTGTATGTGCGTGTGTGTGTGTATGTGTATGTGTGTGTGTGTGTGGGAGAGAGAGAGAGGGAGAGAGAGAGAGAGAGAGAGAGAGAGAGGAGAGAGAGAGAGAGAGAGAGAGAACAGACAGACAGACAGACAGACACAGAAACAGACAGACAGAGAACAGATGAAGTAAACAAACCTCGTCTAAAGATCAAATCCATACCAGAACCTCTTTGGCTCAAAGGCCCAGAAACAACCTCACGACCAGACGAATCGAGTTCAACGCCCACCAGCGCCTAACATAGAAACTATCGTCAGCAGCAGGTCTAACAGGTGACGTCCTGGTGGTGTTGGACCAGGACAGAGAGCTCTGAACACCACTGACATCATTATGAATACTTATACAGCGCCTATCCTCGGCTAGAGACCAAGCTCTAAGCGCTTTACAATCCACACTTGTTTACACAACGGACTGCCTACCTGGGTAGTGCCGACTGAAGAGCTGCCAGCTCGCGCTTCATTAAGTCGTTTCCCGTGTCATCCAGTCGATATCGTTCACTCAGTTTCCTTACTTCCTTCGTTCTTTCCATTTCTCACGCAGGGTGCATGCTGTGTGTAACGTGTCATCCATACCAACGGCCAAACTGGCCTTCTCTTCCGAAAGTTGGTGATGTGATTTTAACGTGTGTGCAAGATGTTATGCGTGCGTTCACACACGGAACCTCGGTTTATAGTCTCATTCAAAGGACTGTTTGGGAAATGGGAGTCAGAACCAACGTTAACTCCGAGGGAAAAATCCCCCTGTACTGAAACGGCCCGGCGGAGATTCGAACCCGCAACCCCAGGATCACCAGGATTACGAATCCTGCGCTCTACCACTGAACTGTTTCGGCCCCCAACATGACTCAGAACCAGAGCAGGGTCTCCGCTGATGCCGGTGGGTTGCCTCACGGCTGCCCCACATCTCACTGCTCCCTTTGGATTGCAGCACTGGCGTGGCTATGACGGGACGAGGCTGGGTGTGACTGGGTACGGGAGAGCCAGGGGGAGCAACGTGGGAGACATGTCACTCATGGGGCAAAGACGGTGACACATTAAACGCGCGCGCGCACGCGAACACACACGCACGCGGGTGCGCGCGCGCTCATACACACACACACACACACACACACACACACACACACACACACACACACACACACACACACACACATCATCACCACCACCACCACCACCACCAAATAGAATAAATCAATACATTAAAGAATGACCACACACACGCGCGCGAAAACGACAAAACCGTGAACGTAGATACTTTGAAGAACAATGCAAAAATATAACAAATGCAACAACATGAAAAAAGGCGAGGGAGAAAACGAAAGAGAGGAAAATGGCGACTAAGCCCTCCACACTACCAAACAAAATAACCGCAATATCAACAGAGAGACAGTAAATAAAATGCTAACTGAAACACGCACGCACACGCGCGCACACACACACACACACACACACACACACACACACACACACACAGAAAGAGAGAGAGAGAGAGAGAGAGAGAGAGAGAGAGAGAGAGAGAGTCGGACAGACAGACAGACAGACAGACAGACAGAGAGAGAGACAAGACAGATAGACAGACAGACCAGAGACATACATAGTGACCAAAAAACAAACAAACAAAAAAAGACTCGCTTTGTCGACGTGATAGCATTTTCAAACCCCACAGGAAGAGTTAAACTTTAAAAAAAAAAAAAAAAAAAAAAAAAATATATATATATATGTATAGAAAAGCATTTTAAGTTGCTTTCTGTCGGTCTGTTAGTTAATTAAAACAACAACAAAGAAAACAACGAGGGAAAAGAAAAGGATGCAAACTACCCCGCCACCCCAAACAAATCCAAACAAAGAGAGCCAACCTACCTTCCGCTCCGAATATATCCATCCTGACCACTGCAATACACAAAGGAGGAGGAGTTGTTTACACATCACTGCCATTACACAATGGAGGAGGAGTTGTTTACAAATCACTGTATTACACAAAGGAGGAGTTGTTTACACATCACTGCAATACAGAAAGGAGGAGGAGTTGTTTACAAATCACTGTATTACACAAAGGAGGAGTTGTTTACACATCACTGCAATACAGAAAGGAGGAGGAGTTGTTTACAAATCACTGTATTACACAAAGGAGGAGTTGTTTACACATCACTGCAATACAGAAAGGAGGAGGAGTTGTTTACAAATCACTGTATTACACAAAGGAGGAGTTGTTTACACATCACTGCAATACACAAAGGAGGAGTTGCTTACACATCACTGTAATACAGAAAGGAGGAGGAGTTGTTTACAAATCACTACAATACACAAAGGAGGAGGAGTTGTTTACAAATCACTGCAATACACAAAGGAGGAGGAGTTGCTTACACATCACTGCAATACAGAAAGGAGGAGGAGTTGTTTACAAATCACTACAATACACAAAGGAGGAGGAGTTGTTTACAAATCACTGCAATACACAAAGGAGGAGTTGTTTACACATCACTGCAATACAGAAAGGAGTTGTTTACAAATCACTGCAATACAGAAAGGAGGAGTTGTTTACAAATCACTGCAATACAGAAAGGAGTTGTTTACACATCACTGCAATACAGAAAGGAGGAGTTGTTTACAAATCACTGCAATACAGAAAGGAGGAGTTGTTTACACATCACTGCAATACAGAAAGGAGGAGTTGTTTACAAATCACTGTAATACAGAAAGGAGGAGTTGTTTACAAATCACTGCAAAACAGAAAGGAGGAGTTGTTTACACATCACTGCAATACAGAAAGGAGGAGGAGTTGTTTACACATCACTGCAAAACAGAAAGGAGGAGTTGTTTACACATCACTGCAAAACAGAAAGGAGGAGTTGTTTACACATCACTGCAATACAGAAAGGAGGAGTTGTTTACAAATCACTGCAATACAGAAAGGAGGAGTTGTTTACAAATCACTGCAAAACAGAAAGGAGGAGTTGTTTACACATCACTGCAATACAGAAAGGAGGAGGAGTTGTTTACAAATCACTGCAATACAGAAAGGAGTTGTTTACACATCACTGCAAAACAGAAAGGAGGAGGAGTTGTTTACAAATCACTGCAATACAGAAAGGAGGAGTTGTTTACACATCACTGCAATACAGAAAGGAGGTGGAGTTGTTTACAAATCACTGCCATACAGAAAGGAGGAGTTGTTTACAGATCACTGCAATACAGAAAGGAGGTGGAGTTGTTTACACATCACTGCAAAACAGAAAGGAGGAGTTGTTTACAAATCACTGTAATACAGAAAGGAGGAGTTGTTTACACATCACTGCAATACAGAAAGAGGAGTTGTTTACAAATCACTACAATACAGAAAGGAGGAGGAGTTGTTTTCCTATCACTGCCATACAGAAAGGAGGAGTTGTTTACATATCACTGCAATACAGAAAGGAGGAGGAGTTGTTTAAAATCACTGCCATACACAAAGGAGGTGGAGTTGTTTACAAATCACTGCAATACACAAAGGAGGAGTTGTTGTTTACAAATCACTGCAATACACAAAGGAGGAGGAGTTGTTTACAAACCACTGCCATACACAAAGGAGGAGTTGTTTATAAATCACTGCAATACACAAAGAAGTTCTTGTTTACAAATAACCTTGACATCACTTTATTTGGAACTGAATTCAAAACGAACTGACCAATCTTGAAGTAATCACACTACTAAAGTGGGTGCAAAAGTAACGCTTAATTGAGACACAATACAAAGCCGATGAGTCATTTTTTTTATCATTTTTGTTGTTGTTGACAGATCGCATGGCTGACCATTTTCTGGAATCAAACTCTTGGAACCAGAGGATGAAGAGAAACGGAAGGGGATGGGTAGAGTGAAGAGGGGCTGGGGGGGGGGGGGGGGGGGGGGGCAGTTCGGCTTCGACTGAACACATTTCTAAACCCCTCGTGTTTCAGTTGACAGACGCGGGATTTAAAAATAAGAAAAATGCGTATTCTGTACATACACTTGCCAACATCCACAAAAAAAGCATCCTTCGGGTTCCATTCTGCAACAGGACATTATCTCTGTTCAAAAAATGCACCTCCCCCCCCTCCACACACACACACACACACACACATTTTAAAACGATTTTGAAATTCTAGATTTCATTTCACTTTATTCCGGGAATGTCGGGAAATATGATTACTATAACAGGAATATGTCAGAAAAATTCGGGAAGGTCAGCAGCAAATGTTTTAGTCAGACATCACAAATTATAGAAATTGAAATTTAAAAAAAGCATTAAAAAACATTCTCCCCAGATGTCTTCATATACGTGGCCATTACGCTACTTGCAGCCATCCGGAAAATTATTGTTGTGTGCAGGGTTCTTGTATGTCTGTTATTGGTAACGTCTGAAAAAAGACACACGTGTTAAAAAGTCACTAGTCTCTTTCGTATTGTGTTTGAAAGAACCTGTCTAATTAGTATTGTGTTTGAAAGAACCTGTCTAATTAGTATTGTGTTTTAAAGAACCTGTCTAATTAGTATTGTGTTTTAAAGAACCTGTCTAATTAGTATTGTATTTGAAAGAACCTGTATTGTATTTGAAAGAACCTGTCTAATTAGTATTGTGTTTGAAAGAACCTGTCTAATTAGTATTGTGTTTGAAAGAACCTGTCTAATTAGTATTGTGTTTGAAAGAACCTGTCTAATTAGTATTGTGTATGAAAGTACCTAATTAGTATTGTGTATTAAAGAACCTGTCTAATTAGTATTGTGTATTAAAGAACCTGTTTATTTCGTATTGTGTATTTTAAAGAACCTGTCTGGTTCGTATTGTGTGTTAAAGAACTTGTCTGTTTCGCATTGTGCATTAAAGAACCACCACTTTGCACTCTGTGTGTGTGTGTGTGTGTGTGTGTGTGTGTGTGTGTGTGTGTGTGTGTGTGTGTATTTCTATTTTGGCTTTAACAAAAAATTAAGTCACAGTCTGTTTCAGTCTTCAAAATCTTCAATTTCTGTTGTTTCTTTTAAAGTTATGCCTTAACCCTTTCATTCCCACTAAGAAACAAGCCCAGGTGACGCCAACGCCTTAGGAATGTTACTGTTCAGACACAGTCAGTCACCACGCTCAAGTCTCTGTGCCCAGGTCGTTCACAAGGGTTAATCGTTCTTTTATTCTATGGAAACCAGTCTACACTTTTCTTCGATGCATCGATAAGTATGTCTCCCTCAGGTGTAACACTTCGACAAGTATGTCCTTTGCTTGCAACACATCAGTAAGTATGTCCTTCAGGTGTAACCCTTCAAAAAGTATGTCCTTTGTTTGCAACACATCAATAAGCATGTCCGTTAGGCGTAACACATCAATAAGCATGTCCTTTAGGTGTAACACATCAATAAGCATGTCATTTAGGTGTAACAATCAAGAAGTATGTCCTTTAGGTATAACACATCAAGAAGTATGTCCTTTAGGTGTAAACATCAATAAGTATGTCCTTTAGGTTAACACATCAAGAAGTATGTCCTTTAGGTATAACACATCAAGAAGTATGTCCTTTAGGTGTAACACATCAATAAGCATGTCCTTTAGGTATAACACATCAAGAAGTATGTCTTTTAGGTGTAACACATCAATAAGTATGTCCTTTAGGCGTAACACATCAATAAGTATGTCCTTTAGGTGTAACAATCAAGAAGTATGTCCTTTAGGTATAACACATCAAGAAGTATGTCCTTTAGGTGTAACACATCAAGAAGTATGTCCTTTAGGTGTAACACATCAAGAAGTATGTCCTTTAGGTGTAACACATCAAGAAGTATGTCCTTTAGGTGTAACACATCAATAAGCATGTCCTTTAGGTATAACACATCAAGAAGTATGTCTTTTAGGTGTAACACATCAAGAAGTATGTCCTTTAGGTGTAACACATCAATAAGTATGTCCTTTAGGTGTAACACATCAATAAGTATGTCCTTTAGGTGTAACACATCAATAAGCATGTCCTTTAGGTGTAACACGTCAATAAGTATGTCCTTTAGGTGTAACACATCAATAAGTATGTCCTTTAGGTGTAACAATCAAGAAGTATGTCCTTTAGGTGTAACAATCAATAAGTATGTCCTTTAGGTGTAACACATCAATAAGCATGTCCTTTAGGTGTAACAATCAAGAAGCATGTCCTTTAGGTGTAACACATCAATAAGTATGTCCTTTAGGTGTAACACGTCAATAAGTATGTCCTTTAGGTGTAACACATCAATAAGTATGTCCTTTAGGTGTAACATCAAATAGTTATGTCCTTTAGGTGTAACACAGTCAATCAAGTATGTCCTTTAGGTGTAACACGTCAATAAGTATGTCCTTTAGGTGTAACATCAATAAGTATGTCCTTTAGGTGTAACACGTCAATAAGTATGTCCTTTAGGTGTAACATCAATAAGTATGTCCTTTAGGTGTAACACTCAATAAGTATGTCCTTTAGGTGTAACACTCAATAAGTATGTCCTTTAGGTGTAACATCAATAAGTATGTCCTTTAGGTGTAACACGTCAATAAGTATGTCCTTTAGGTGTAACACATCAAATAAGTATGTCCTTTAGGTGTAACACATCAAAAGTATGTCCTTTAGGTGTAACACATCAAAAGTATGTCCTTTAGGTGTAACACATCAATAAGTATGTCCTTTAGGTGTAACACATCAAAAGTATGTCCTTTGGTGTAACACATCAATAAGTATGTCCTTTAGGTGTAACACATCAATAAGTATGTCCTTTAGGTGTAACAATCAATAAGTATGTCCTTTAGGTGTAACACATCAATAATATGTCCTTTAGGTGTAACACATCAATAAGATGTCCTTTAGGTGTAACAATCAATAAATATGTCCTTTAGGTGTAACACATCAATAAGTATGTCCTTTAGGTGTAACACATCAATTAAGTATGTCCTTTGGTGTAACACATAAAAGTATGTCCTTTAGGTGTAACCATCCATAAGTATGTCTTTAGTGTACACCTCAATAAGTGGGGGTGGGAGAGGTGTCGGAAACCCTTGCTCAAGGACAGGGAAAAGAATGGATATTCATATAATTATGGCTTTCTACATCTCTTTGCCATGAACAGTTCGTCCCCTCAATGATAGCTGATATTAATTATTTCTGATCTTGTTGCCAGGCACATGAAACATGGACGGGTAAATTACTTTAAAAAATAATAAAGGAAAAGAAAGAAATCTTACCGTATTTGGCGTTTACATTGACAACATTTTCAGGCCCAAAGAAGATGATATACGCCATTAGTTTTCTCTGTTTCAGGCCCAAAGAAGACTCTATAAGCCATTAGTTTTCTCTGTTTCAGGCCCAAAGAAGACATCTATAAGCCATTTAGTTTTTTCTCTGTTTCAGGCCCAAAGAAGCCATCTATACGCCTTTAGTTTTCTCTGTTTCAGGCCCAAAGAAGACATCTATACGCCGTTCAGTTTTCTCTGTTTCAGGCCCAATAGAAGACATTTATACGCCGTTCAGTTTTCTCTGTTTCAGGCCCAAAGAAGACATCTATAGCCATTCAGTTTTCTCTGTTTCAGGCCCAAAGAAGACATCTTATCGCGTTCAGTTTTCTCTGTTTCAGGCCCAAGAAGACATCTATACGCCAGTTCAGTTTTCTCTGTTTCAGGCCCAAAGAAGACATCTATAAGCCGTTCAGTTTTCTCTGTTTCAGGCCCAAAGAAGACATTCATTACATTAGTTCTCTGTTCGCCAAGAGAATCTATAGCTTGTTTCTCTGTTTCAGGCCCAAAGAAGACATCTATAAGCCATTCAGTTTTCTCTGTTTCAGGCCCAAAGAAGACATTCATAAGCCATTCAGTTTTCTCTGTTTCAGGCCCAAAGAAGACATCTATAAGCCATTCAGTTTTCTCTGTTTCAGGCCCAAAGAAGACATCTATAAGCCATTTAGTTTTCTCTATTTCAGGCCCAAAGAAGACATCTATAAGCCATTCAGTTTTCTCTGTTTCAGGCCCAAAGAAGACATCTATAAGCCATTCAGTTTCCTCTGTTTCAGGCCCAAAGAAGACATCTATACGCCATTCAGTTTTCTCTCATCATGATTTAACTCCACCTTCGTTTGCTTCTATCCAATGTAATCGAGCTGACTGGAAAAAAATGTCTGCCTTTAAATCTTTATTTTATTTGATTTTTAAGAGTGTCAGCTTATTTGATTGTTAACCATTTTGCATGGTAGGTCAGCTGGGTTTTTTTTTTTCATTTGCGTTTTCTTCTTCTTCTGCGTCTAGTGGTCGCAAAGAAGAAACGGTTCTATGCCGGCTGCACACCGGCCATTCGTATTTTACTCATTCGTACCTGTTAAAGAGTGAAGAAGCTCCGTGGTGCATTCCATGTCATGTGCCACTCACAATGAAACATTTTCTTTTAGAGTGCTGGGACTTGCATGATGTGAGACACAAACATTTTACAGCAGATTCCATGAAAACCTTGTTCAGAGACGTTCCGCCTGACGCGATCTTTGAGTTCTTGAAAGAGATTAACATTTTTCATCGGATCTGAGATTTCAACAAAATTTCGGATGGGTTTTTAGATGTATTTTAAAGAATTGTGTGAATGAATGACTTGTGAGTTGATTCTAACGTGGTGACAGCCCTGATATGACCCTTTGCGGTCGGCTGGGCTATAAGCAACATTACGTTACCTTACCTTTCTTCTTCTTCTTCTTCTTTTGTTTTCAGTTATAATATTGTAAGTTATAATGAAAACTGTGTGTATGTAATTTTTGCGTCCTACAGGTGTGTGTGTGACCCTTATGTATTGCAAATCTCTGCGCACTGTCTTGTTTTTTGGTGCATCTGTAATTTCTCAACTTATTCAATTAAAATTTGATTAAAAAAAAAAAAAGTCCTCCACTGGCAAAAAAACAACAACAACAACAACAGCCAAAAAACAAACCCGCACTCGTTTTTCCTCTACGTCTACACACACACACACACACACAACACACACACACACACACACACACACACATGTTAACGGACTTAATTCTACAACACGCTGGCTGGGGCGAAAAAAGTTAAGGTCACTATAAAACAGGATTAGTTTAGTTTCAAAACGGAGTGACTGAGGGCGGACTGTACTTTCTTTGTCTGTGTCCTTGGCGGTAACTAACCCCTCTCTTTCCAAATTTTTCAGGATTAGTTTAGTCTTGTGGACGTCATTCCTCTTCATGACGGGGGAAAAGCGGTTACAGCAGAAAGGCGGTTAGTGCTAGGCGGGAAAGGGTTACGACAGAAAGGCGGTTAGTGCTAGGCGGGAAAGGGTTACAGCAGAAAGGCGGTTAGTACTAGGCGGGAAAGGGTTACAACAGAAAGGCGGTTGTTAGTGCTAGGCGGGAAAGGGTTACAGCAGAAAGGCGGTTAGTGCTAGGCGGGAAAGGGTTACAGCAGAAGGCGGTTGTGCTAGCGGGAAAGGGTTACAGCAAAGGCGGTTAGTGCTAGGCGGAAAGGGTTACAACAGAAAGGCGGTTAGTACTAGCGGGAAGGGTTACAACAGAAAGGCGGAAAGGGTTACAGCAGAAAGGCGGTCAGTGCTAGGCGGGAAAGGGTTACAGCAGAAAGGCGGTTAGTGCTAGGCGGGAAAGGGTTACAGCAGAAAGGCGGTCAGTGCTAGGCGGGAAAGGGTTACAGCAGAAAGGCGGTTAGTGCTAGGCGGGAAAGGGTTACAGCAGAAAGGCGGTTAGTGCTAGGCGGGAAAGGGTTACAGCAGAAAGGCGGTTAGTGCTAGGCGGGAAAGGGTTACAACAGAAAGGCGGTTAGTGCTAGGCCGTTCAGGCAAGCTGCGCGAGAGGCTGGTTTATAATTAAAGTAATGCTACACACCTTAACACAATAAAATCTGCATGAATGCAGACCACTTCTAATACTATGACGTCGGGGGCCGGAATAGCTCAGTTGGTAGAGCGCCGGACTCGTGATCCTGGGGTTGCAAGTTCGAATTTCGGTACAGGGGGATTTTTTCCCTCGGAGTTAACATTGGTTCTGACTCCATTCCCCATACAGTCCTTCGAATGAGACTATAAACCGAGGTTCCGTGTGTGAATGCACGCATAACATCTTGCACACACGTCAAAATCCCATCACCAGTTTTCGGAAGAGAAGGCCAGTTTGGCCGTTGGTATGGATGACACGTTACACATAGCATGCACCTTGCCCGAAGATGGAGTATGGCTGCCTTAATGGCGGGATAAAAAACGGTCATACACACAAAACTCCACTGCCTGTCTATACAGGCAGTGTCCGCAGGAGTATCAGCCTGCGTACGCAGACAGAAAGAAAAAGAAAGAAATACTATGACGTGTACTAACTGCTAATTCTGCTACTGCTGTTTCTGCTCCTACTACCACTGCTATTACTACTACGACGACACGACGACTACTGTGATAATATCATCATTATGATCAGCTGATCAACAACACAAACAATAGTGACACTGATGTCATCACCGTCATCATCATCATCAAGAAGAAACCACAGATTGATAACAGCAACAAAACCCGCACTCGCTTTTCCTCTTTAAGTCTAAATTCCGCCGCCAAGGAGATTGATAATTACCTGTCACTCACGTTTCCTGGTTTGTTTCCCTGTCTGTCAAAAAATTTACAGGGGAAAAATACTGAACAAACAAAACAAAACTAAATTAAACAAACAAACAACCCCCCCCCCCCCCCCCCCCCCAAAGCCAATTAAAACAAATGTCTAGGTGGAAGATGAAATGAATGTGGCCAAAGACAAACCCGTTATACCTTGGAGCCAATTTGAATCAAAATGGGTATAGATCTAGGATCTTTTCCCCACTTTCCTTTTTTTTTTTTTTTTTCCTGTTTTTGTTTGTTTGTTTGTTTTTTCTTTCTTCTTCATATGAAATTTTCATCCCTTTCTCTAGCGTTGCCCGATCGGACTTTTTTTTCTTTTTTCTTTTTTAAACCAACATTTTCGACATTTTGTGTTCAAAATTTGGGAAGAGAGGGGGTTAGTTACCACCAAGGACACAGACAAACAAAGTACAGGACTAGACACAATGCATTTCGACCTCTTGGGTCTTCTTCTGGCGAAAAACACTTAATTTTTTCTTTTCAGTTGCCCGACAGGACTTTTTCTTTCTTTTCTTTTCTTCTTCTTCTTTTTATTTTTTTAAATCAACATGTCAATTTCTAAAAGCATTGGCCAATAGGTTTTTTTCTTTTCTTTCTTTTTTTGTTTTTGTTTTTGTTTTTTTGTTTTGTTTTCTTTAGCGTTGCCCGAAACGCTTTTTTTTTTTTTTAACTTTTTTTTTTGGGGGTGGGGGGGGGGGGGGTGGGGGGGGGGTGGGGGGTGGGATTACTTTTGTCTTTAAAGTAACGGCATTCTCATTCTCTTTATCGTTGCCCTTTGCACGTTCTTTCTTTCTTTCTTTAAAAAAAAA
>CM065746.1:37881565-37885283 GCA_033310375.1 Conus canariensis | reverse complement strand
AAGGGGCCCGACGAGGGTTGAGTGGAGAAGACGGGGGAGGTGGGGGGGGGGGAGGGGGAAGAAGATGGCGGGAGGTTGGGGAGGAGGTGGGGGTGGGTGGGAGGGGTGGGGAGGGTGGGGGAAGTGTTGTGGAGGAGGAGGCAATGTTATTGCAAATAATGGGGCGGCAGCCAGGTGTTTGACCGAGTGCTTCTGAACCGCTGCTCACAGAGAGAGAGAGAGAGAGAGAGAGAGAGAGAGAGAGAGAGAGAGAGAGAGAGAGAGAGAGAGAGAGAGAGAGAATGTGTGCATATGTGTGTGTGTGTGTGTGTGTGTGTGTGTGTGTGTGAGAGAGAGAGAGAGAGAGAGAGAGAGAGAGAGAGAGCGTGGGAATGTCCCTACAGTTTTGATCTTTTGTTCCCCCCCCCCACCTCCACACCCCCTCCCCCCCCCCCCCCCCCACACACATACCCCTTCCCTTCTCTTAAGTCAAGGCAGCGCACGTGAACACTGACAGACATTGAACTATACCGCCACCTCTAAAGGCGCCCATGTTGTCGTCCATTTTCCAACACATCCAAGTCAAGTCAAGTCAAGTCAAGTCAGGTCAAGTCAGGTCAAGTATAAAATTCAGAGCCAAGCCGAGCACAGATGCTACACCAAGGGTTGGCAAGCCAACCAGAAAACAAAACAAAACAAACAAACAAAACAAAACAAAACAAAACAATGCCATTTACAAATGAATCTGCCGGGACTAACAATTCCACACAAAGTCCAGCGCTGAGACTCGAAGACTGAACTGAAAACAAAATAGACTATGATTAAAAAAAAAATGATAATAACAAACAAACAAAAAAAAAAGAACTATGCTCAAGTCAATCATATTAAGTGAAAAACATCGATTTTCTTTACTAAAAAAAAACAAAAAACAAAAACAAAAAAAAAAAAACAACAACAACAAAACAAACAAACAAACAAACAAAAAAAAGCAGAAAGAGAATTACAGCGCCGCCTAGCGAAAGCACAGATGACAATCCTAGTTTTGTCATTTGTTTGTTCTGTGGTCAGGCGGCACAGTAATCCTGCTTTTAATCTGGTTTCAATTCCCCGCCTGTCCTCATCCCAATTTGAAACCAACTTCATCACACACACGCGCGCGCGGACGCACACACACACTGGAGACACACACACACACACACACACACACCACACACACACACACACACACACACACACACACACATCAGACTGAACATATCGAAACGAAGTCGCCATACGTCTTTCTGTCCAATGTTTGGAACATCTCTGATAGTCACGCCTGCCGTCACTCGAAGAAAAGATGTTTAACGCCGAGCGGTTTCCCGCGCTATATGTACCACACTTCCTCGCTCACCAACATCGAATCGACCCCCACTTCTGTTCCACGTGGCTCGCCACCCAGCGCGAGATGGGCCCGGCGGGTAGTGTTCTCGTTGGAGAAGCGATCGAAGAACCGGTTCGAATCTCATAAGCGTCCGATCTCTGCCTCCTCCCAACCTCGCAACTCCCCCCCCCCAACCCACCCACACCTACCCTCCAGTTCCAGTTTCATCAAGGTGTCACTGCGTACGGGCAGGTCCATATACGCTACACCACATCCGCTAAGTTTTGAGACCACACTGCGCATGATTTTAAAGCTGATAGATAAATGAATGAATGACAAAGATGAGAGAATTGAAGAAGAGGGTCTCGTGGCTACGACTTAGCAGATGTCTGACCTACGCGTTAGCCCAACGCGCTGGTCAGACCTCGAGTACCTTACCTAACATTGGTTGTGCCATTATTATCATTTTGAATGCGTGTGGTGAGTGTACATGTGCGTGTATATGGGTGTGTGGGCATGGGCCCCTGTGTGTGTGTGTGTGTGTGTGTGTGTGTGTGTGTGTGTGTGTGTGTGTGTGTGTGTGGAGTTTCAAATTTAACGTCTATCCACTCTAGGTGATATCAGACGAGAAAAAACAAAACAAAAAAAAAACACCCTATCAACCCCAAAACAAACGAACAAACAAACCCTAATGATAAAACTAGAAAATCACAAATGGTTTTGATGCGGGAGAGAACAGTGAGAGGTAGGGGACGGATGAAAATGGTCCTTTCGTATTTTTTTAATGTAGATTTAGCAGTAGGTATGTGATTGACTCACTTAAAAGTAACCTCATAAGTATGAGATGATAAATGTGAGAAACTATAAGTACTTACTGATTGTGCTTCAGGCTCTGAAATCATTAAAATTGCAGAGTAAATCAGAAATAATTGAAATTAACAGTTTAATTCATGCTCTCTCTCTACCTTTTCTCTCTCTCTCTGTCTGTCTGTCTGTCTGTCTGTCTCTCTCTCTCTCTCTCTCTCTCTCTCTCTCTCTCTCTCTCCTTCTTTGCCCACCTTCCATCCTCTCTCTCTCTCTCTCTCTCTCTCTCTCTCTCTCTCTCTCTTTCCCTTTCTCTCTCTTTCTCCATCTCTCTTCCTTCCTCTCTCCCTCCCTCCCTCTCTCCCTCTCTCTCTCTCCTTCTTTGTCCACCCTCTCTCTCTCTCTCTCTCCTCCTCTCTCTCTCTCTCTCTCTACGCCTACCCTTCCTCCTCTCTGTCTCTCTCTCTGCCCCAAGAGCATCAATTCTGCTTCCAGACACATGTACCCGTTTCCCCTGACATCCAGTGTCGGTGGGGAAATACGTAGGGGCTCAAAGAATGTATGGTTGACTTTTAGTCTCAAAAGCACACAAGGCTGACGGCTGGTCTCTTAACTCGTATGGCTCAATGCTAGTGTCAAAACTTGTCTGGCAGAACGCTTGTCTCAATATACTCGTCCGGCGAAATGCTAGTCCTAAAACATAAATTATAGCGGACTGCTACGCTCACAAGAGATGCAGCTGACTGCTTGTCTAAAAAGACGTATGGTGAATAGCTTGGGGGAAAAGAGCGCACTGCTTGTCGCAAAAGCACATACTATGGCGGACTGCTAGTCTATACAAAAAAAAAAAAAAAAAAAAAAAAAATATGGCGCACTGCTACGTCTCAAAATACGTATGGCAGACGGCTAGTCACAAAACACGTATAGCGGACAATTAGTCTCAAAACACGTCTGGCGGACAATTAGTCTCAAAACACGTATAGCGAACAATTGGTCTCAAAACACGTATGGCGAACAATTAGTCTCAAAACACGTATGGCAGACAATTAGTTTCAAAACACGTCTGGCGGACAATTAGTCTCAAAACACGTATAGCGAACCATTAGTCTCAGTCAACACGTATAGTGAACAATTAGTCTCAAAACACGTATGGCGGACAATTAGTCTCAAAACACGCATGGCGAACAATTAGTCTCAAAACACGTATGGCGGACGGCTAGTCGCAAAACACGTATGACGGACGACTGAATGAAGCGCCAGCTGGGCGCTCTTCAGTCGGCACTACCCAGGTAGGCAGCCCGTTGTGTAAACGAGTGTGGATTGTAAAGCGCTTAGAGCTTGGTCTCTAGCCGAGGATAGGCGCTATATAAGTATTCATTATAATAACATAATATAGAAACATACTGTACGGTCTATGACAACATAAAACATGAGGCTGTACGTCCGACACTTAAATCATAAAGAAGGGATTTTGACATAAAAGAAATCTATTTCTTTTTGTTATTTTGGCAAGAAAATAATAAAGTAAAGGTTTGACACTAAAACTGTCATGTAGAGCTCCTGAACCTAAGA
>CM065746.1:37871565-37876565 GCA_033310375.1 Conus canariensis | reverse complement strand
GTTTTGCTTTAGGGCAAAAACCTTTCTGATTTGTTTATTTGATAGAGCTGTGAGGTTTCCTTCGTCTGTTGCAACATCAGTAGGGGGTTCGTCTTTGGATCAATGTTAGCAAGTTGTTGCTTCCATGTGGATGGGATTGGTTTGCCAGCGCATTGTATTCGAATGGAAGGTTTGGGGAAGTGCCTAGTTTTTCTTCTATTTCTCTAAAGGTCATTTATACGTCCATTTCGCCAAAGATCTTGAACGAGAAGGATACCTGCTTTATACCATTTTGTAAACTGCAATGTATTTCCTTTGTATTTTATATTTCGGTTGTTCACAGAGGTTCTGTTTTAACATTCTCTATTGGTCGTCTTTGTTAAAGGTGGTGACTGCAATTTTTTACGTCTTTCCAAAAGACTGAGGTAAACTTTTTCTAAATCCTTGAATTTCTTTAGGATCAAATTACAGTTAAAAACGCAGTAGCTGTTCTGGAAAGGTGACATATTATTTCGCGCGAGGATGCTCCAGTGAGCTTTGGTTTGTTTGAGGAGTCTTGCTGCCCATTTGACTAGGAGCATTTGTTGGTGATGTTCGATGTTAATCATACTTAGGCCGCCTTTTTCCTTTTCTAGGCTAAGGACACCTCTTTTTTTCTTTTCAAATGCTTTTTTATTGTTGTAACTTTTTTTCCATAGGAACCTATAAATCAGTGAATTAATAGTGTGGAGGGTTTGTTTTGGTATGGATGCTGCTTGCAATACGTGTGAGAATTGTGACAGCAGAAAATGTTTTAGTAGAATAACTTTACCTGAGGGATGGGTTTCTGTTTTCCCATTGCTTGATGATTTTGGTAATCTTATCTACTCTGGCTTTCCAGTTTTCTTCGATCTCAGAGATTTCTTTGTCTGCCGAGAAGTAAATGCCTAAAAACTTTGAGTTTACCAGATTTCATAGGAATATAATTAACAGTGCCCGTTTCACACTTACGTGTCCTAACCATATACCTTCTGACTTACTTTTATTTGCTTTAGGCCGGAGAAAATCCTCGAATTTTACAACTATGTTTGTGGCTTCTGAATATCTTGTTCATTCTTTAAGGGTCAGTGTTGTATCATCCGCAAATTGTTTTATTTTAGTACAGCTGGACGCGTTTCTTTCGTCAGGGTTTTGTGTTAACTTAATTCCTTGGATATCTTTACTGTTCCTTATTCGGATAGCTAGTGTTTCAACAGTTATCACAAGAGGAGAGGACTGAGTGGGCAACCTTGCCTAATGCCTCTTTCTGTTGGGACCAAGCAGATAACCAGCCCCATTGTGAATACAGCTTTGTGTGTTTTCCATAACGGTTTAAAACAGATTTTTTTAAAATCGTGGGCCGAAAATTGAACAATCAAGCGTTTTCTAGGATACAGTCTTTAGACAGGGTGTCGAACGCTTTAGAGAAGTCTAGTGCAAGTAGGGCCCCTGGTTGGTTCGTTCTGTTGAGGTATGTAGTGAGATCATCAAAGAATCTCAAATGGAAGGCTATGTTTCTGCCTTTTATAAATCCTACTTGGTCTTCGCTAACGATTGATGTTATTATGTTCTGCAGTCTCCAAGGCTAGTGCCTTTGTGAATTATTTTGTAGTCTGTATTTGTGAGGTAATTGGCCTGTAATTAGCGAGGTTATGTTTGTCTAGATCGTTCCTTTGTGTATTAATGTTATGATTCCTTTTTTCATAGAAAAGGATTGTTCACCTTGCTCAAGTGAAGCGGTATACAATTCAGTAAGTGTTGTCTTAATTTATCCCAGAATTTCTTATAGAAGAGTGGTTGTGAGACCATCACTCCCTGGTGCAGACTCATTTTTTAAATGTTAAGGGCTTGCGTGAGCTGTCTGATGTAATTTCTTTGTGCAAAATTTTTTTTTTTTCATTGTGAGGGGGGGAAGGAACCCCGCTAAAATGGTTTTTTTCGTCTTTTCCCTTTTTAAAATTTGTGTGTCTTTTTTTTTATAGCTGTGTTAGTATTGCTTAATTTCATTGTATTTTTTGGGGGGGTTTTTCGTTATGACTGATTTCACACAGGGATAATAGGTTTGCTGCCCTTTGGGTGTTTTTTTTTAAAAGGGGCAGAAAAATTTAGTGTTTTCCACCCCTTCGACCCCTTTTGGGCTCTTGATCAAATTTTGAGGGGGCCCCGTGCGTTTTTTAAAATTTCGTTCTATTTTTTTTTTAATTGATTTTTCTTTTTTGTTAGGCCTTTATCAAGGGGGTTTTGTACGCGGGGGTTTTTTTTCAATTTCTTCCGTTGTTTGATTTTGGGGTTTTTTCTGCCGGGGCCAAATTTTGGCCCTTTAAAAATTTTTTAAAAATGTTTTTATTCTTTTTTAAACATTTCCCTGTTTTTTGGGGTCTTTGTATTGAATAAAGTGGGCATCAATGAAGTCAGTCGTTTTTTAAAAAAACTCTTCCTTTAAGCAAGGGTTTTTAAAATTTCCGTTTTTCCGGACCCCTTTGGAATTTTTTCGTTTAATTAACTTTCACAAGTTTGTGGTTGATTTTTGGGAATTTTCAAGTTTTTTTTGTAGGGAAAAGTGTATGAAAAACATCACAAAAATGAATTTTAATTTCTTCTTGAAAAAAGGGGAGTTTACCAATGTAATTTGGCATAGGAGGGAAATTTTTTGGGCCTGATCTTTTAAGTCTAGGATGTTAATAATTCCAAAGAGTTTTCTTTCTTGTGGGGTTTTGGTTTTTAAAATTTTTGTCTTTTGGGGTGTATTTGGTATTAAAAAACCCAGACCAAAATGTCATAGTTTTTGCCTTTTTATATTTTTTAAAATGATTTAGAAATTTTTGTTTATCACTTTTTGGTTAGGGGCATAGCAGTTATTGGGGTTAGTTTTTTTTCTAATACAACCTTTTTACAGTTTTCGATCTGTTTTTTGGGTGGGGGTTTGTTTTTATTTTTTTTTTATTTTGGAAGTTTTGGCCCTTACTTCTGTTTGTGTGGCTGTTTAAAAAGGGGTTTTTTGGGGCCCTTTGCATATTTCTTGTAAAAATATTTTTGTTGTAGTTTCTTTTTAGCAATAAAGGGGGATGTTTTGGGGTTTTCATGAAATTAAAAATTTTCTTCTTTTTTGGGGTTTTTTCTAAAACCCGTACATTAAGTGTACCAAAAATATGCTGTTTATTTTAAAGGAAAAGGAAAATTTAAATAGAATACCATAATCGTTTTTTCCGTTCTCAAAAATTTGGTTTTAAAAGGGTTAGGTCGTCCCCCTTTCCGGGGGGCCCTCAGGTTCCGCTTTGTTTTTCTGCCCCCGACCTTCCCCTTTTTTCCCCGTTGCCCCCCAGGGGTCTTTTTTTGGGGGGTTTCGCTTCGAAAATCTCCGTGGGGGGTTCGTTCCTCTCTTTTTTCCCCTTTTTCCTGATGCGCCCCCCCCCCCCTTCCCAGTGCCGCGTGGCGTGGTGTTTCTGCTTTCCCCTCTTTTGGTTTTTTTTTCCGTGTTAGGTCCCGAAACAGCCCGGGGGCCCCCCTTGTGCGGCGGGTGGTACCCTTAGGGCCCACGTTTGTATTTTCCCCCACCCCGTCGGGTGTGTTGTCCGGGGGACTTCGGCACTGGCCTGGTCGCTCGGTTCATTTGTTCTGGATATCTTTTGGACGTAATTCTCTTGTGCCCTGGCTGTAGGCAGTTTTTTACAGACAACCTGATTTTCCAGTTCGCTGCCAGTGGTTTTCTTGCAGGCACTTGCCCCATCGAGTTTTTGTTTCATCTCCCCATAGAAGATGCCTGCAGGAACACACTATTTTTTAAAATGGCAGCGAGGTGTGGTGGTAGTGAAGTACACAAATCTCGGCCGTTTCGAACTGTGTCAACTGTCCCCCCGGGGTTCGTGCCAGTTCGTTTGCACTGCACAGGGAGCTCCACACCAATTTTTTTAAGCGCGTTTTTTCAATGTCTTTTTTTTGGATTGCGTGGAAATTATCCACCCACAGTTTTGTGGAAGGTTTCTCTCCCCTGTCCTCTACATGAAAGGGGGTTTGTGCTAATAGAGCCCTCGTGCCCCCCTGAAAAGAAAACCCTTTCCCAAAAATAGTGTTCTTGTCTTTTTTTGTTTGGGATAAATTTCCCACAGTCCTCTAAATTTGCTGTGCTCCCCCAAAACGTTCCCTTCCTGACACCCCCTTCTGCTGTACCCCAGATGTCGTAGGTTGTTGGAAGGGACTGTCTGCGGCAAAGCCGCGCGGGTCACATCACTGGGTCCACTGACGGGGCCGCACCGGCCCCCGCCATTTTGCCCCCGGGCCCCACACTGGTTCACTGGCCTTGTTTTTCCTCCGGGCTTCGATCGAGACGTTGTTGTACGGAAATAGACAAATAAATACCTACCACTGAACACAGCAAAAATCTGTACTATTTTGGGTATCCACTCCTCCTATTACACACCTCTCTTCAAAAAACTCAGAGCGCTGGAAACTGTGGCCTGCTGACATCAGAGGGCCCGGGCCCGGGGTCCCTGAACACCGTATTTAAAACACACATACATCAAAAAACCAGTCATAAATGGGTAATGAAACCCCTATTAAAAACCCCCGTACACTCAAAAGCCAGTCATAAATCGAGTAATGACCACCGTATTAAACCCACGTCACACCAAAAACCTTTATAAATCGAGTAATGAACACCCGTATTAAAACCCCCCCTCACACTCAAAAAGCCGGGGCATAAAACGGGTGATAAACCCCACATCCGAAAAACAATCCACTCAAAGAACACAGTACGCTACCCAGTAGGTCAGTTGATGGAGTAACAACTTCGTGTATCAAGATGGGGGGGAGGGGGCGGAAAAGAAGAGAGACGGGGGGGGGGGGGGGGGGGGGGGGGGGGGGGGGGGGGGGGGGGGGGGGAGGAGGGGGGGGGGAACTCTGAGTGGTTCTGTTTTTTTCGGAAAGTATGTACCGCGCGCCACCCGCAAGGAAGAAAAGGGGGGAGGGGGGGGAAAAGGGGGGGGGGAGAGAGAGAGAGAGGAGAG
>CM065746.1:37852104-37869604 GCA_033310375.1 Conus canariensis | reverse complement strand
AGACGGAGGGGGAGAGAGAGGGGGGGGGGGGGGGGGGAGAGAGAGGACGAGAGGGAAGAGAGAAAGACGGGAGAGAGCGAGAGGGAGAGGGGGAGAGAGGAGGAAGAGAGAGGGGGGCAGAGAGAGGGAGAGAGAGAGAGGGACACACACACACACACACGCACGCTCGCTCGCTCGCACGCACGCACGCACGTTCGCGCGCACACGCAGTAAGTGTCTTTCTCTACCTCTGTAGTTCTGTCTGTCTCTTAGTGTCTGTCTGTCTGCCTCTCCCATGATCCTAAGCATTTTAAGCATATAGCAGTACAATAGACGAAGCCGAATCACATCCTCGTGGTAAATCAGGGGCAAGAGAACACTGAATTTATGACAATATTTATGCCCGGAGTAAATCATGTAAACACTTGGAAATCTCTTTTCAAACTAGATTAAATTTTGACTTTGCTCGTGAAAATCTAGCAAGTTAAAGCAAAGCATGCTGTTTTGAGTATAACGAGGAAGTTATCAAATGTGGAGAATTATGAGTTTTTGTTTGTTTGTTTGTTTTGTTTTGTTTTGCTGTCCCACCTTCTGTGCCACCTCAGTGGCAGTGCACCCACGCCGCTCATTCCGACACCCCGTCCACAGTCACAGCCCGGTTGGCCCGCCGCAGCCCCGGCACCGGCCATACACAGGGAACAGTCAATGTCAAGTCGTCAAGAGGCAACCCACCGGAAGAGACACTGCACTGCCGAGTCACTTCGGTGGTGTACAGTGGCGCCTGTTGTGATCGAACATACGCAGGACACCACCTAGTAAGCCCCCTACTGACGACAATAATTACTTAGTCGTGGAGCGGGCGTGAGTGAGCTCTCCCTCCAGAGGGCGCCACCACGTCCGTCCAACGACAGTCCCCATGGATTCGTCGATACCGATGACCCCGACGGAACTAAACCAAGGCCACAGACGTGAAGAGGACATCAAAACTGAGGTCACCCTGAGAACAGGGCATGAAGGGCCACAGAATTTGAGACTTTTTTTTTTTTTTTATACTGATCGATGCGAATGAGGATGATGAAGATGATGCTACGGATTTCCATTTCGGTCTGAGACTGCATAACAGGGCTGTACTCTACGCTTCCTTTCATAACATATCCCGGCATCAACCAGGCCCGAGAGATACAGACACCTGCAGTGTTTGTCAGGAAATTTGAGCAACACTCTCAGAGAGACATCCATTAAGAGGATAACATTCGACTGTGTGGTCCCAGTCTTCCCAACTGAATCCGTAGCAAACTCAACTCTGGGTAGGAGCCGATCGGGGCAGAAAAAATCCCCACATGAACGGGAATCGAACCCGCGACCTCCCTGCCGGGAGTCCGCGACGCTAACCACTTCGCCACGACGGCTGGTCGTCATATGAGTGATTTGTAACACTATTTGACGCTCAAATCATCCAACCCACTGTGCAATGTGGTGCTGACATTCACAATCCCGATAAAGCTGCAGTCATTTATGAGAAAGTCCATTCGTTTTCCGTAATGATAAAAGACTTCTCAAGATTTCAATGCAAAGATCCGACGATTTAGTTCATGAGAAGACTAACAGATACATAGGCCTACCTGATACGTACTTCTTCAATTCTGCCGTTAGATTTTGATACCCAACACACCTCAGTTCTTCTGTTAGATGTATCCACTTACTATAGACGAAGTTAATACAGATGAATGATTGCTGATAACCAAAGCAAGCATACGACCCACAGCATTCTATGTGAGCTAAATACTGGGCAAAAGACGCGCAGGACTCGGAAATTAAGAGTGAAGTTATGTGAATTCGGCTTCGGATATATCTGGTTATTATATCAGAGTCTAGAAAATGTACAGGTTTGTATTTGAATGTTCTGCACTAGATTGGTTGATAGTTAGACGGTAAAAATGGAATCCCTACAGAATGGTGGTAACAGGTTAGAACTGAACAGAAAGTTAATTTTTTTAAAAAAAGAAACGGTATTAGTTCCACCAGACGATACAGACAAACAGATTATAGGACAAAACACAATGCATTTCGACCCTTGGGTCTTCTTCAGGCAAAAACAAACATTTAGGATTTGAAGTGGGACGCCGATGCGAATTCAGCTGTCGACAACGGAAATCTTGGCGACCCGTCATGGCTGTAGATATCGTGTTCATGTCATTCACAATGAAGCAAGGATTTATGACAACATGAGCACAAGAAGTACCAATATTCGATGTGTTATGATTTACGAAACTACTTGCGTGTTTTGGTTTCCAAATCGCGATGTCCGGATGAATCGACTCAATAATGTTTGGACTTTTTCGGTTAAATACATTCATTCCCTACCCCTACCCCCCCACACCCCCACCCCCCTTTTTTTTTTTGCGAATTGGCTATGTAAGCTTGACCACAATAAACCATTCATTCATTCATTCATTCATTCATTCATTCACTCTCTCTCTCTCTCTCTCTCTCTCTCTCTCTCTCTCTCTCTCTCTCTCTCTCTCTCTCTGCTAGTTTTTTTTTTTGAGGATTCAGCGTGAAAAAAAGATCTGATTATAACCCATCCACTGTACCTTCTATTCAACATGTGTATTTGCACCACCTCCCACCCTCCCCTCTCTCTCCCCCCCCACCCACCTCTCCTCTTTCCTTCTACTTATCTCTCCCTGGCTCCCACGTTTTGTGACTACACCTTCATGTAGGGGTTGCGCAGGTTAACTACCTTCACGTACGGGTTGCACAGGTTAACTACCTTCATGTACGGGTTGCAAAGGTTAACTACCTTCATGTACGAGTTGCGCAGGTTAACTACCTTCATGTACAGGTTGCGCAGGTTAACTACTTCATGTACGGGTTACAATATTACCTTCACGTTACGGGTTGCACAGGTTAACTACCTTCATGTACAGGTTGCACAAGTTAGCTACCTTCATGTACGGGTTGCGCAGGTTAAAGAACGTGACATTTTATGTGACTATACCTTCCTGTACGGGTTGCAGAGGTTAACTACCTTCTGTACGGGTTGCAGAGGTTAACTACCTTCCTGTACGGGTTGCAGAGGTTAACTACTTCTGTACGGGTTGCACACGTTAACTACCTTCATGTACGGTTGCACAGGTTACTACCTTCATGTACGGGTTGCAACGTTAACTACTTCATGTACGGGTTGCACAGGTTAACTACCTTCATGTACAGGTTGCACAGGTTAGCTACCTTCATGTACAGGTTGCACAGTTAGCTACCTTCATGTAGGGTGCGCAGGTTAAGACTGACATTTATGTGACTTACCTTCCTGTACGGGTTGCAGAGGTTAACTACCTTCATGTACGGGTTGCACACGTTAACTACCTTCATGTACGGGTTGCTCAGGTTAACTACCTTCATGTACGGGTTGCAGGTTAACTGCCTTCATGTACGGGTTGCGCACGTTAACTACCTTCATGTACGGGTTGCGCACGTTAACTACCTTCATGTACGGGTTGCGCACGTTAACTACTTCATGTACGGGTTGCACACGTTAACTACCTTCATGTACGGGTTGCACACGTTAACTACCTTCATGTACGGGTTGCCACGTAACTACTTCATGTACGGGTTGCGCAGGTTAACTACCTTCATGTACGGGTTGCGCACGTTAACTACCTTCATGTACGGGTGCGCACGTTAACTAACTTCATGTACGGGTTGCACAGTTAACTACCTTCATGTACGGGTTGCGCAGGTTAACTACCTTCATGTACGGGTTGCGCACGTTAACTACCTTCATGTAGGGTTGCACACGTTAACTACCTTCATGTACGGGTTGCACACGTTAATACCTTCATGTACGGGTTGCACACGTTAATACCTTGATGTACGGGTTGCGCAGGTTAACTACCTTCATGTACGGGTTGCGCAGTTAACTACCTTCATGTACGGGTTGCACAGGTTAACTACCTTCATGTACAGGTTGCACAGGTTAACTACCTTGATGTACGGGTTGCGCAGGTTAACTACCTTGATGTACGGGTTGCGCAGGTAAACTTCCTTCATATAACTTCCCCATACAGTCCTTCGAATGAGACTATAAACCGAGGTTCCGTGTGTGAACGCACACATAACATCTTGCACACACGTCAAATCCCATCACCAACTTTCGGAAGAGAAGGCCAGTTTGGCCGTTGGTATGGATGACACGTTACACATAGCATGCACCCTGCGTGAGAAATTGAAAGAATGGAGGAAGCAAGGATATTGAGTGAACGATATTGAACGATATTGACTGGATGACACGGGAAACGACTGAATGAAGCGCCAGCTGGCAGCTCTTCAGTCGGCACTACCCAGGCAGGCAGCCCGTTGTGTAAACGAGTGTGGATTGTAAAGCGCTTAGAGCTTGGTCTCTAGCCGAGAATAGGCGCTATATAAGTATTCATTTTATTATTATTATTATTATTATTCGGGTTGCACAGGTGAACCACCTTCATGTACGGGTTGCAGAGGTTAACTACCTTCATGTACGGGTTGCGCAGGTTAAAGAACGCATAGCAGTGCCTGCCCAGCATGGTGGCGGCCACGCCTGGTCCTCGCCGTCGATGAAGAGGTGGAGGGAGCCCACGTCATCCAGCAGAACGCCCACACGTTGATCCTGGCGAAGGTCGTCCAACGGCTGACCCACCTCCAGAGGCATCTGAACGGAACGGTGAGGTGAGGTGAGGTGAGGTGAGGTGAGGTGAGGTGGAGTAAGGGAAGGTAAGGTAAGGTGAGGTGAGGTAAGGTAAAGTAAGATGAGGTGAGGTGGGGTAAGGTAAAGTAAGGTGAGGTGAGGTGAGGTAAGGTGAGGTGAGGTGAGGTGAGGTGGGGTAAGGGGAGGTAAGGTAAGATAAGGTGAGGTGAGGTGAGGTGAGGTGAGGTAAAGTAAGGTGAGGTGAGGAGGGGTAAGGGAAGGTAAGGCAAGGTGAGGTGAGGTGAGGCAAAGTAAGGTAAAGTAAGGTGAGGTGAGGTAAAGTAATGTACAGTAAGGTGAGGTGAGGTGAGGTGAGGTAAAGAAGGTGAGGTGAGGTAAAGTAAGGTGAGGTGAGGCAAAGTAAGGTGAGGTGAGGCAAAGTAAGGTGAGGTGAGGTAAAGTAAGGTGAGGTGCGGTAAAGTAAAATAAGGTGAGGTGAGGTAAAGTGAGGTGAGGTAAAGCAAGGTGAGGTGAGGTGAGGTAAAGTAACGTAAGGTGAGCTGAGGTAAGGTAAGGTGAGGTGAGCTGAGGTGAGCTGAGGTAAGGTAAGGTGAGGTGAGCTGAGGTAAGGTAAGGTGAGGTGAGGTGAGGTGATGTGAGGTAAAGCAAGGTACAGTAAGGTGAGGTGAGGCGAGTAAGGTGAGGTGAGGTGAGGTGAGGTAAGGTAAAGTGAGATGAGGTGAGGTGAGGTCAAGTAAGGTGAGGTGAGGTGAGGTGTGGTAAAGTGAGGTGAGGTAAAGTGAGGTTAGGTGAGGTGAGGTGAGGTGATGTAAAGTAAGGTGAGGTGATGTGAGGTGAGTAAGGTGAGGTAAAGTGAGGTGAGGTGAGGTGAGGTAAGGTGAGGTGAGGTAAAATGAGGTGATGTGAGTGAGGTGAGTTGAGGTGAGGTGATGTAAAGTGAGGTGAGGTGAGGTAAGGTGAGGTGAGGTGAGGTGAGGTAAAGTGAGGTGAGGTGAGTTAAGGTAAGGCGAGATGAGGTGAGGTGAGGTAAAGTAAGGTGAGGTGAGGTGAGGTAAAGCAAGGTGAGGTGAGGTGAGGTAAAGTGAGGTGAGGTGAGGTAAGGTGAGGTGAGGTGAAGTAAAGTGAGGTGAGGTAAAGTAAGGTGAGGTGAGGTGAGGTGAGGTAAGGTAAAGTAAGGTGAGGTGAGGTAAGGTAAAGTAAGGTGAGGTGAGGTAAGGTAAGGTAAAGTAAGGTGAGGTAAAGTAAGGTGAGGTGAGGTAAGGTGAGGTAAAGTAAGGTGAGGTGAGGTGAGGTAAGGTAAAGTAAGGTGAGGTAAAGTAAGGTGAGGTGAGGTAAAGTAAGGTGAGGTGAGGTGAGGTAAGGTAAAGTAGGTGAGGTGAGGTAAAGTAAGGTGAGGTGAGGTGAGGTAAAGTAAGGTGAGGTGAGGTGAGGTAAGTAAGTGAGGTGAGTAAAGTAAGGTGAGGTGAGGTGAGGTAAAGTAAGGTGAGGTGAGAGTAGTGAGGTAAGGTAAGTAAGGTGAGGTGAAGGTAAGGTAAAGTAAGGTAGGTGAGGTGAGAAAGAGGTAAAGTAAAGTGAGGTGAGGTGAGGTGAGGTAGCTTAGGTAAGGTAAAATGAAAGTCTAGTGAGGTGAGGTAAGGGAAGGTAAGGTAAAGTAAGGTGAGTTGAGGTGAGGTGAGGTGAGGTGAGGTGAGGTGAGGTTGAGGTGAGGTAAGGGAAGGTAAGGTAAAGTAAGGTGAGTTGAGGTGAGGTGAGGTGAGGTGAGGTGAGTGAAAGGGGAGGGTGAATTGAGGTGAGGTAAGGTGAAGGTAAGGTAAAGTAAGGTGAGTTGAGGTGAGGTGAGTGGTGAGGTAAGGAAGGGAAGGTAAAGTAAGGTGAGGTGAGGTGAGGTGGTGAGGTAAGGTAAAGTAAGGTGAGGTGAGGTGAGGTGAGGTAACGTAAAGTAAGGTAGGTGAGGTGAGGTAGTAGGTGTGAGGTGAGGTAAGTAAGTAAGGTAAGGTAAGGTGAGGTGAGGTGAGGTGAGTGGGGTAAAGGGAAGTAAGGTGAGGAGTAAGTACGGTGAGTAAGTAAGGTAAGGTAAAGTGAGTGAGTAGTATGGTAGGAATAAGGTGAGGTGAGGTGAGGTAAGGAAAAGTAAAGTAATGTTTAAACAAATTTTGTCCTCCAACCTCCAATTTTTTGTATCCCCCTCCCCCCCCCCCCCCCCCTTTTTTTTTTTTTTAAATGGCGGGTGCCTCCATCCTCTCATTTTTCCACACTTTTTTTCTTTTTCTTTTTTTGAAAATAAAGACTCGCTCATGCTCACCACGCAATGTCTGTGTGTTGTTTACAGACGGACAGTCGCAAGCTGTCTTTTAGGTTTCAACATTTGATACTTAAAGCATATGGGTTTGTTCGTGTACTAATGATGTATGGTGAGTTGACACTTACATTGTGATATGGTTAAAGGTAAAGTAATGTTGCTTATAGCCCAGCACACCACGAAGGGCCATATCAGGGCTGTCACCGCGTTGAAGTCAACTTACTACGCACGCACGCACGCACCGCGCTGTCGCGCGCGCGCGCGCGTACACACACACACACACACACACACACACACACACACACACACACACACACACACACACACGCTGTCTTACTGGTTTTCCATGCACGTGAACTCCGTAGTAAAAGATGACCACGGCCGACTTCCAGCCCGTGACGTCAGCGGGTAGAGTGAGGGTGGCCGGGTCTTCCTTGACCACCCCAAGACACAGACTGTCCTGGTGTAGTAATTCTGGTCCACCTCCTCCACCTGTACCTGACACAGCAAGTGACCACACTGACCACCCCAACACACTGACTACCCCAAGACACAGACTGTTCCTGGTGTAGTAATTCTGGTCCACCTCCTCCACCTGTACCTGACACAGCAAGTGACCACACTGACCACCCAACACACTGACCACCCCAACACTGACTACCCCAAGACACAGACTGTTCCTGGTGTAGTAATTCTGGTCCACCTCCTCCACCTGTACCTGACACAGCAAGTGACCACACTGACCACCCCAACACACTGACCACCCCAACACACTGACCACCCCAACACACAGACTGTTCCTGGTGAAGTATTGCTGGTCCACCTCCTCCACCTGTACCTGACACGGCAAGTGACGCCCCCACACTGACCACCCCAACACACTGACCACCCCAACGACACACTGACCACCAGACAGACCACCCAAGACACAGACTGTTCCTGGTGTAGTAGTTCTGGTCTACCTCCTCCACCTGTACCTGACACAGCGAATGACCTCACTGACCACCCCAACACACTGACCACACCACCTAAACACACTGACCACCCCAAACACTGACCACCCAAGCACACCAGACTGTCACTGGTGCAGGTAATTCTGGTCTACCTCCTCCACCTGTACCTGACACAGCAGGTGACCTCACTGACCACCCCAACACACTGACCACCCCAAACACACTGACAACCCCCCCAACACACTGACCACCCCAAGACACTGACCACCGCAAGAACTGCACCCTCCCCCATACACTGACACCCCAAGACACTGACCACCCAACACACTGACCACCCAAACACTGACCACCACAAACCCACATGACCATCCCAACACACTGACCACCCCAAACAGCTGACAACCCCAACACACAGACTGTTCCTGGTGTAGTATTGCTGGTCCACACTCCTCCACTGTACCTGACACGGCAAGTGACCCCACTGACCACCCCAACACACTAACCACCTCAACACACTGACCACCCCAAGACACAGACTGTTCCTGGTGCAGTAATTCTGGTCTACCTCCTCCACCTGTACCTGACACGGCAAGTGACCACACTGACCACCCCAACACACTGACCATCCTAATACACTGACCACCCAACACACTGACTTTCCCCTAACCATTACCACCCCCACCACTGACCTCCCAACACACTGACACGTACCCACACACTGACCACCCCAACACACTGACCACCATCCGAACACACTGACCACCCCAACACACTGACCACCCCAACACATGACCACCACCCAACACACTGACCACCCCACAACAGACTGTCTGGTGTGTATGCGTCCACCTCCTCACTGTACCTGAACACGGTGACCTCACTGACCACCAACACACTGACCACCCCAACACACTGACCACCCCAACACATGACCACCCCAACACACTGACCACCCCAACACACTGACCACCCCAACACACAGACTGTTCCTGGTGTAGTATTGCTGGTCCACTACTGTCCTGTAGTGTTCATTACCACAGCAGTCTGTGATCTTCATTACATCACACAGTCTGTTGATCTTCATTACATCACACGTTGTGATTCATTACCTCAACACTGTTGATCTTCTTACCTCACACAGTCTGACTTCATTACATCAACACACTGTTGATCTCATACCCCATCACACAGTCTGTTTGGTTCATATCCCCATACTAGTCTGTGATGTTCATTACCACACAGTCTGTTGATCTTCATTACATCACACAGTCTGTTGATCTTCATTACATCACACAGTCTGTTGATTTCATTACCTCATACAGTCTGTTGATGTTCATTACCTCATACAGTCTGTTGATTTCATTACCCATACAGTCTGTTGATGTTCATTACCCATACAGTCTGTTGATGTTCATTACCCATACAGTCTGTTGATGTTCATTACCCATACAGTCTGTTGATGTTCATACCATACAGTCTGTTGATTTCATTACCTCATACAGTCTGTTGATCTTCATTACATACAGTCTGTTGATGTTCATTACCCCATACAGTCTGTTGATGTTCATTACCTCATACAGTCTGTTGATGTTCATTACCCCATACAGTCTGTTGATGTTCATTACTCATACAGTCTGTTGATGTTCATGACCTCATACAGTCTGTTGATGTTCATTACCCCATACAGTCTGTTGATGTTCATTACCTCAGTACAGTCTGTTGATGTTCATTACCTCACACAGTCTGTTGATGTTCATTACCTCATACAGTCTGTTGATGTTCATTACCCCATACAGTCTGTTGATGTTCATGACCTCATACAGTCTGTTGATGTTCATTGACCTCATACAGTCTGTTGATGTTCATTACCTCATACAGTCTGTTGGTGTTCATGACCTCATACAGTCTGTTGATGTTCATTACCTCATACAGTCTGTTGTGTTCATACCTCATACAGTCTGTTGATGTTCATGACCTCATACAGTCTGTTGTGTTCATTACCTCATACAGTCTGTTGTGTTCATTACCTCATACAGTCTGTTGATGTTCATGACCTCATACAGTCTGTTGATGTTCATTACCTCATACAGTCTGTTGATGTTCATGACCTCATACAGTCTGTTGATGTTCATTACCTCATACAGTCTGTTGATGTTCATTACCCATACAGTCTGTTGATGTTCATGACCTCATACAGTCTGTTGATGTTTATTACCTCATACACCTCACACAGTCTGTTGATGTTCATGACCTCATACAGTCTGTTGATGTTCATGACCTCATACAGTCTGTTGGTGTTCATTACCTCATACAGTCTGTTGATCTTCATGGGCTCAGAGGACAGCACAATGCCCTCATCGGCACTGTCGGCATCTGCCTTCCGTTCAGCGACGCGCCCGCATTTCTTCAGCTCCACGTTTTCCCCATGTTGGGAATGGAACTGAAAATCCCTCTCCTGTGGGGCACAACGCAACAGAAAGACAGGGTTTGTGTGTGTGTGTGTGTGTGGGGGGGGGGGGGGGGGGGGAAGAAAAGAATGATGAGATCAATGAGGTGTGGAGTGAGGAAAAAAAATACAGCAGCCCTGTCCCCCCCCACCCCCACCCCCTCCTCACCAACTCCTGTTGTCCTCCTACCAGTCTGTATATCCCCTTTCTCTGCCCCCCCCCCCCCCCCACTGCACCCCAGCCCACCCCATCCCCCCACCACCACCTGTCTCTCACCCCCTTTGTTCGTTGTTGGGATCAAGAAAATTATCGTCAGTACTTAATGAACGCTATCATAGGCCTTAATTCGTTCACAGAAACCTCACTTTCTGGCGCTAACGCATTCATTTGTTGGAAACACTGGTACGACTTATTAATACTCATCAACGTCACACACACACACACACACATACCACACACACACACACACAACCACACACACACACACACACCACACATACACACCACACACACACACACACACACAGAACAGAGAGAGAGAGAGAGAGAGAGAGAGAGAGAGAGAGAGAGAGAGAGAGAGAGAGAGAGAGAGAGAATCAGAGTTCATTCCTCAAGCTGTGCTGATGAACTAGTTTGGAGTCAGATGCTTTTAAATCTTTTTTTCCCATATAGGAATATTGTATGCTGTGTGTGTGTGTGTGTGTGTGTGGTGTGTGTGTGCGTGTGGTGTGTGTGTGTGTGTGTGGTGTGGTGTGTTGGTGTGTGCCTGTGGTGTTGTGTGTGTGTGTGTGTGTGTGTGTGTTGTGTGTGTGTGTGGCGTTGTGTGTGTGTGTGTGTGTGTGTGTGTGTGTGTGTGAAATGAATACTTTAGTATGTTTTTTTTTCTGCCCCCCCCCCCCTTCAATGCTAATATGAATCATCACTGCTCTCGTTATAATTAGTAATGTATTGTGTAATGACATTCTGTGTTGAAATCCTGATCCTGGGACTGGCACACGGCCAGACGGAAAAAAAAAGCAACAATAACATTTCCTTTGCGTATCTGTTACCCTTGGGAATAAAGATTATCGATCAAGCAGTCAGTCAATCAATCAGTCAGTCAGTCAATCAGTCAGTCAGTCCATTTATCAAATGATCTGTTTATATTCATGTCATAAGTGGTTGTTATACAAGGCCTAGGCCTTTTTCTCTGGATAATAAACTTAACGTCCACATGTGGTAACGGCTGTACAACCACTGACATTAAAATTCAGTGAGTCATTAAGTCTCTGTCTGTCTGTCTGTCTCTCTCTGTGCGCGTGCGTGCGTGCGTGCGTGCGTGCGTGCGTGTGCGCGCTCGTGCGCGCGCGCGCGCGCGTGTGTGTGTGTGTGTGCTGCGTGCGTGCGTGCGTGCGTGTGTGTATGATTTTACTGAAAGCTTTCTCTCTTCCTCCCCCTCCCCTCCCCTTGCTCTCCCCCCCCCCCCCCCCACAACACACTTCTTTCTATTCAAAACCCACTTTCCCTGACCCATTGACCTTTGAAGGACTATCATTGACCTCAAGTTCAGTCGGCTGAGCAGCGTGCGTGGTGGCGCGCTTGGATGAAATCAAGCGCGACCACAGCTTGCCCATGGCTGAGGCGGTGCCCAGTGACTGAAAGTTGCTTCCCTTTGTCACTGTTCTTCACTGTAGAAGACTGCTTTGTGTCATCCAAGTTCCTGTTTAGCGTCGTGTCAACCGTTCGCTGCGGATATGGAAATGAGCGTTCATGCATTCACCCCACTCTCTCTCTCTCTCTCTCTCTGTCTCTCTCTCTCTCTCTGTGGGGGTACAGACATAATTATAGTCCCCTTTTAAATCATCATTGAAAAGAAAGAAGGAAAAGTGAGGACACAAGAAAGAAACAAAACCTCTAGACAAATAAGTACCAAACAAAAACTTACATGTCAGGGTTTTCTCATGCGCGCACGCGCGCGCGCGCGCACACAACACACACACACACACACACACACGTCTCTCTCTCTCTCTGTATGTGTGTGTGCATGTGTGTGTTAGTTAGTTCGTTAGTTCTTCAATTTAACATCTGTTCACTTTAAGTGATATTAGACAAAATAATGCAGAAATGAGTGGATGAGAGAAATGGAAATAGTGTATGCAAAATGCTAGTATCGGCCTACATACGAGTGTGTGTGTGTGTGTGTGTGTGTGTGTGTGTGTGTGTGTGTGTGTGTGTGTGTGTGTGTGTGCGCGTGCGGGCGTGGTGGTGCGTGCGTGGTGTGTGTGTGTGTGTGTGTGTGTGTGTGTGTGTGTGTGTGTGTGTGCGACTTTGACAATTGAAATGAAAATACTGATCTAAATGTAACAATTCCAAAGATAAAAAAAAAAAAAAACCAACACCACCTGGAAATATTTACACAAACGAGCCAGCTGGGCTTAACATCAACGAATTTACAAATGTAAAAAAGGCGTGAAGATTCTGGAAAATGCATAGGGAATCTTTTTGTCGGAAGTTGGAGAGAGATGAGTTAAAATAGGGACAATTAAAAAGAAAATGCAGAGTTTTGAAACTGTCGACTGGTCCACAAGCGCATTGTAAATTTCTGTGGAATTTTGTACGGAGAGCGTTAACTTTAAGCCTATAAAAGAGAGATTCCAGTTTCCGAAATTTGTGTACATGTACATACGTCTTTGTATACAGTTTACGAATTTGAATGGACGAATTAGATGGACGAGTAGATTTCTGAGTTCTTGAACAGCAACTCAGTGAAGAATCTTTTGCATGTATTTTAAAAAGCATGTGTGTGTGTGTGTGTGTGTGTGTGTGTGTGTGTGTGTGTGTGTGTGTGTGTGTGTGTGCGCGCGCGCGCGCGCATGTGCATGCCGAACACATCAGAAGCGGATGAAAACAAAGAGCAGGTAACCATCCCTCCGTCATGATACGCTAAGCACTGGGCTGCACGATTTGAACCTGATAACAACCGCAAACACCTTACTGGTCAATGCTGTGTGTAAAGACATTGAATTGCCTGGAGTATTGCTGATGTTTCAATGTTTCCAATGGAAACAGAACATTCATTGCAACAAAGAAACAAACAAACCGACAAACAAACGGACAAAGAAAGGAAGAAAGAAAGAAAGAAACAAACAAAGCGTAACTCCACCTGTGAGCAAGCCACAAAGTGTGTGAGCAGAAGGCAGCACCGAGGGATGAACCGCCATTTCATCTGGCAGTGACAGCTTTCTGGCACTAGGTGAATGGCGACGACTCTCTCCACCAATGGCATACAAGTTTCCTCCAGAATTTGCTGAATCGCTTTGACCGACACACACACACACACACACACACACACACACACACACACACACACACATCTATATCTATCTATCTATCTATCTATCTATCTATCTATCTATCTATCTATATTTTATATATATATATATATATATATATATAATGAACTAATAAATTCCAAGGCTAAGTAACAGAGCACCAGCAATTTACAGAGCAGCTTGGTGTTGCAATGACTGCAAGAAATATAGAATTATAAACGAAGCTTGCTCTTATGTCTTAGATTAAAAAAATAAGGGGAGATAAGCATTCATATCATATTTTTTTTCAATCTAAGACATTAGAGCAAGCTTTGTTTATAATTATGATATTATATATATATATATATATATACATATATATGTATGTATGTATGTATAAAATATATATATATATATATATATATATATATATATATATATATATATATTCGTATCCAGAAATTACAAAGAAAAACCTAAGATGACCAACAAAGACGATTTCGCAAGTGATCTTAGGTTCTACTTCAGTGTGTTTTATTCAAAGTCCACGTCGTGCTTTTCCACACAAACTAGTTATCATTACTGGTTCGGCGGCGCCTTTTCGATTGATCTTGTCATCATGTCTCTCCACCCCCCCCCCCCCCCCCCCCCCAATCCCTTTCCGTCCCTGTGACTCGAAGACAGTAAGGTTCTGTCTGATTGGTAGACAGAGTCGGCGGGATTTCTACTCTGCACGGCTCAACGGAATGTGACGTCATTTATCTTCGTGTCCTTTTTCTTTTTTCTTTTCTTTTTGAAAATTTGGTGCTTTGTGAACGTTGCATGTGACGTCATCTTTGTTATCATACAGGGATAAGTAAGGGGGATATAATATATATATATATATATATATATATATATGTAGAGAGAGAGAGAGAGAGAGAGAGAGAGAGAGGGAGACAGGCAGACAGAGAATGAAAAGCTGAGGGAGAGAGAGAGAGAGAGAGAGGAGAGAGAGAGAGAGGGTCAATGACGATGACAATGAGAGGAATTCTTATTTTATAACGACAAAAGTATTAGCTTAGTCAGCCATTTTTTTTTACTGCGTATGAGAGAGAGAGAGAGAGAGAGAGGAGAGAGAGAGAGAGAGAGAGAGGGGTAGAGAGAGGGGGGGAGAGAGAGACAGATGACAGAGATGAGAGAAGTGAAGGGGGGAGAGAGAGAGGAGGAGAGAGAGGAAGGGGAAGAGAAGGACAGATGACAGAGAGTAAGGGGAGAGAGAGGTGGAAACAGAGAGAGAGAACAGACAAGAGAGTGAGAAGAGGAGAGAGAGGAGAGAGAGGGAGAGAGAGGGAGAGAGAGAGAGAGAGAGAGAGCAGCGAAGAGAGTAAGAAGAATGAGGAGAAGAGGAGAGAGAGAGAGAGAGGAGCGGAGGAGAGGAGACAGGAGGTGAGACAAAGAGAGAGAGAGAGAGAGAGGGGAGAGAGAGAGGGGGGAGAGAGAGAGAGAGAGAGAGGAGGGGGTAGAGAGAGAAGGAGAGACAGATGACGAGATAAGAAGAGAGAGGTGGAGAGAGAGAGAGAGAGGAGGAGAGGAGAGGGAGAGAAGACAAGAAGAGAGTGGACAGACACAAGAGAGAGAGAGAGAGAGAGGGGAGAGAGAGAGGGGGAGAGAGAGAGAGAGAGAGAGAGAGAGGAGGGGGTAGAGAGAGAAAGGGAGAGACAGACTGACAGAGAGATGAGAAAGGAGGGAGAGAGAGAGAGAGAGAGAGAGAGGAGAGGAGAGAGGGAGAACAGACAAAGGAGAGGTGGAGACAGAAGAGAGAGAGAGAGAGAGAGAGAGAGAGGGGAGAGAGAGAGGGGAGAGAGAGAGAGAGAGAGAGAGAGGAGGGGGTAGAGAGAGAAAGGGAGAGACAGACTGACAGAGAGATGAGAAAGAGAGAGGTGGAGACAGAGAAGAGAGAGAGGAGACGAGAGAGAGAGAGAGAGAGAGAGAGAGAGAGAGAGAGAGAGGCCTATGAGAAAATAACTAGCACAGAAATTCCAGAAGCCACGCATGGAGCCTGTACTGAAAGATCCCCCTGCTTCCCCGTGTGGGAGCAACAGACACAGACTGCCACACAGACAGCCACACACAGACACACGGACAGACATGCAGGCGCACAGGCACGTAATCGTGCAGGCAGCATGCAAGAAACTGTGTGTATTCATACACTCAAAAAGAAAAAGAAAATAAAAACAAATACATGGTTTTCCAAATCAACAACGCTGCGTGTCTGTCTGTCTGTCTGTCTCTGTCTGTCTGTCTCTCTGTCGTCCCAAAGTTGATGTGCTAAGATAACAAATGTTAAGTTTGTTAAATTGAGTTTGCATTCATGAACTGCGCGATTTGTCATTTATTTACCCCCTTCTAAGCGACTACAGGCTTTACGAATAAGCATCTGCATCTCTCTGTGTCTTTTGTCTGTCTGTCTGCCTCTCTCTCTCTCTCTCTCGCTCGCTCGCTCGCTCTCAAGCTGTACGAAAGGAACATTTTGATGATGAGAAACCTTCGTATCCGAGATCTGATATCTGAATATAACCCTCACCCCCTTCCCCCTCCCACCAGTCAATTTCACTCCACCCCCACCTCCACCCCTATATCACCCTCCGCCTGTATGCACTCCTCCTTCCAGCAAATGGCGATAGAAGGGGAAAGAGAAGGCAGGGGGAGGGAGGGGGTCATTTTCATTCTGGACACGAATCTATCACAGCATCTACACTGGCAATGCCAGCCAAGGCTGAATGTCTTCCAGTACCTAGTGAGTTCAGCTGAGGAGGAGGAGGAAGAGGAGGAGGAGGAGGAGGAGGAGGTGAGAAAGGGAGAGAGGGACGGCGGGAGAGAGAGAGAGAGAGACAGACAGACAGACAGCAAGGCAGACAGACCGACAGACAGACTGGCAGATCACAGACAGACAGACCGACAGATCACATGTTAATGAAATGATGAAGTAATCTCCGACTCTGTTGAAGGTGCGGAGGTGGGAGAGGAGAGGGGACGGGGAAGGGGGATGGTGGGAAGGGGTGGTGGGGGTGGGGGTGGGGGTGGGGGTGGGAGGGAGGGAAGGGGCCGGAGAAGGTGATTGGATGCCTGTTGAAGGATTTCCTTCTTCTTCGTGTCCTGTGGTGTCAACCGCCATCTTCTGCCGTTTCTTCACTGCAGTGTCTTCCAGTGTCAGACGTTTTCATTTTTATTATCATCATAATGAATACTTATATAGCGTCTATCCTCGCTTAGAGACCAAGCTCTCAGCGCTTTAGAATCCACACTCGTTTACACAACGGGCTGCCTACCTGGGTAGTGCCGACTGAAGAGCTGCCAGCTGGCGCTTCATTTAATCGTTTCCCGTGTCATCCAGTCCATATCAAATATCGTTTACTCGATTTCCTTACTTCCTTCATTCTTTCAATTTCTCATGCAGGTGCATGCTATGTGTAACGTGTCATCCATACCAACGGCCAAACTGGCCTTCTCTTCCGAAAAGTTGGTGATGGGTTTTACGTGTGTGCAAGATGTTAGGCGTGCGTTCACACACGGAACCTCGGTTTATAGTCTCATTCGAAGGACTGCATGGGAAATGAAGTCAGAACCAATGTTAACTCCGAGGGAACAATCCCCCTGTACTGAAACGGCCCGGCGGAGATTCGAACCCGCAACTCCAAGGACCACCAAGATTACGAGTGCGGCGCTTTTTGCATCTAGGCTGCTAGCAGTTGAGGCCCTCTGCTGCTGCTGCTGCTACCGCTGCTGTTCCAGAGTGCTGCATTGTAGTGGTGGCAGCGGCTGCTGGTGCTCATGTCGCTGCTGCCCTTGATGGAGTTGCTGAT
>CM065746.1:37824604-37842104 GCA_033310375.1 Conus canariensis | reverse complement strand
TTTCCTGCGCAAGCTGCACATTCAAAAATAGTATCATGGTAAAGTTAAGATCATGCTCTTTACAATGATATGCTGCGAGGCGCGAATATTTATCAATCATTTGATGTTTTTTCAAGTTGAAAATTTTAAACTTGATTTACACTGACTTTCGTTTCTAAAACACCAACATACATTGGACTTGTTCGAAAGCTCAAATTTTTCTCTTTCCAGTGGAGGCTTGTACGAAACTGAAAAGCGAGGCGCCCATTGGTCACTTAGAAAGTCAAACTCGCACAGTGCCTGTCGCTGAGGCTGACAACGGGACGCTCAATATTGACAGAATATTTGCTTTTTCTAGGCGAGTTATTCCATAGAACTTATGATTATGCATGTTGAGTACCAATTCTTTATGTAAGAAACAAAAATAAGTAGTTCTAATCAGTATAAAGTGTTTAATTTCGTCGCCAATCGTATCAAACGATTCCCAGTCGGCAGATTCGGCCATGACTGAGTCAATGCTGGAGAGGTCTCTTGAGGTGTGTTCTATTTAACAAAATCAAGTTGCAAAATAAGACGACTGCAGATGGAAATCTAACAAATCTTAAATAAATGATAGCGAACCACCAAGAGAAACGTGGACAAACGAGTCACAAGACAAAACACGACGCGTTTCGACCTCTTAGGACTTCCTCAGGCAAGACACAAACAACGAAAATGAACGAATTTGGTACTTAGCTTCGATCTCTTCACTCTTCAGCGCAAGGTAGGTAGGCGTTGATTCAACGCCTAAGCAACATGGCGTCAGTGGTTATGAAAGTATCTACAGCAGTAATCTGGCATGTAAACGCTTCCTCTCCTCCACCCCAACCTCCCCCTTCCCATCTCCCCCTTTTTTCCCTCACCCTCTCCCACATTCACCTGGCCTCTCCATACCCCCCCCCTACCCCCCCCCCCCCCAACACACACACACACATTGCCAAGTCAGAGTCCTGCTGTTTTCACCGTAACAAAACGGCAACAAGTAGAACTGCAGGATGTGCACAGTAATTCATTTGGTGGTGGCATCTTCGATGGTGGGCCCTGCTGTCAAGAAGTATGGGCTGGTACACCAAAGGGGGCGCTTCCATGGAGTTTCTGTTGTGTCGTGTCTGGTGGTCACACCATGGCATCTGCCAGGTTGCAGTTATGACCCTTGACATCTCAATGGAATGCCCTGTGAATGACTACAGATATGTGGCTCTCAAGGGTGGTGCAGGAGTGATGCTGGATTGCTGGTTCGGCATTTAAGGGCAGGACTTGTCTGGGTTCACCTGGCACCTTCAAGTTGATCTTGCTCTTGTCTGCCTTCTGTCTAACTCTGGGGAAAGGCCCAGTGACAGTGAGGAAAGACCCACTGACCTCAGGGAAAGTTCTGTTGATGGCGGGAAAGACTGCAATCCAGGATTCTTCTCAGAAGGCACATAAGACCTTATGGTGAGAGATGGTCTGTATCTGGAGTTGTACATGTGAAAACAAAATGTCCACGACTGGGGCTGCACGATGTGCCCAGGAGTTTGCTTGTTGGTGGCGTCTTTCGCTAGTGGGAACTGCAGTCGTGAATGAAGTATGGGCTGGTGTACCCATGGGGACACTTCCATGGAGGAGGGGTTGTGTGGCATCTGGATGTCGCACCACGGCGTCTGCCAGGAAGCAGTTATGTCCCTCGATATCTCAAAGGAGCATCCTGTGCACCATACGTGAACACAGCACAGACTTTCAAGGGTGGCGTAGGGTTGCTTCCAGCTGGGTGGTTTGACAGTTCAGGACAGTACTTCTCTAGGTCCCACTGGCATCTTCCAGTGTTTTCTTGTCTTGTCTGCCTTTTAGCCAGCTCTAGGGGCAGACCCAGGGATGATGAGGAAAGACCCACTGACCACAGGGAAGTCCTGTTGACAGTGGGAATATTGCAACATGGGGTCCTCTTCAGAGGGCACGCAAGACCTTGTAGTGAAAGCTAGGCTGTAGCTGGAGTTCTATTGATCTCACACGGAACATGCACAGATGTGAGATGCATAAGTCAGACATACATACATTGTACATAGGTAGGACATGCATCGGTGATGCATAGGTCCAACATATTGGGTCATGCAGAGGTCAGGGACCTTTCCATTTCTTGCAAAGCATTAATTCATTGATTTAGCTGTACCATCAGTGCATTGTGGGATTCCTATGTAATGTAATCATATGGAGAAGTCCAAATGCAATTACACCATCTCAAAACTGGAACTAAAACTATTAGAATATCGATCTTTTCTGAATGAAATGACCAGCAAGGCATTATCTAGATTAAGGGAAACTGCATCGTGCTGTCAGCAGTTGTTAAACGGAATCTGTTTGCTGAATCTGACGTGAGTTCTGAACTAATTCAGCTGTGGGTTGGGATGCTGGAATTGTTTCATCAAATGTGTGTGTGTGTGTGTGTGTGTGTGTTGTGTGTGTGTGTGTGTGTGTGTGTGTGTGTGTGTTGAAGCGATAATGCATGAGCTCAGAATGTGAGATCACTCAGAACTGGGTTCAGGGCTTCCACAGTCATGAAAACACGCAAAAAGAAAAAAAAAGAGGAAAACTCGCATCGAATTCAAAGCTGGCTGATGTCTACTCGGTATACATTGTATTCTGATTACAACAATTTACTGAAATCATGTGTGAATCTACCCTTACACTGTTTCTGTTTTTTTTTTTCATTTGTTTTTTCATTTCAGGATTGAACAAAATTCAGGATGTCAGGATTGGGAATCATGGTGCTAACCCTTCTACTTCTTGTATCCATGGCAACCAGTCATCAGGATAGAGGAGGTACGTGTTGACTGTCCCTGTCTGCTGCCCGGCTGTTGGCCCTCTCACGTTGTTTCTAAGTCTTTACTGTTCCTCCCTGCTGACGTTGATCACCTTGATTGTAGATGAGGAGCAAGCGAGAGGGGAGTGGGGTTATGGAGGGGACGACAAAGGATGACAGACAGGAAGTGTCATGTTTTGCATTTTCTTGCCGTAGTTGTCGTCGTTGTCATTATTGTTATTGCTAGTGTTGAGGTTGTCTTAAAATCTGTCCCGCCTGTTCCACCTGAAATGATCTCTGTCACTTAATGCAAAACGGAATGCCCTGTGCATGCCTGCATCTTATTTCAAAACGGAGCAGGCTTCCAAGTGTGGTGCAGGTGCAGGAGATGATACCTCTTTTTGTTTCCATATGGTTTGAGAAAGGTTGGTTTTCATATGTTGGTTTGTTGTCATCCACACTTCTCTTGTCAGATGACCAGTTTGGCGATGACAATAAACTCTTTTAAGTGTGAAAACTTATAAACTCTCTGTCCATCTGTCTGTCTGTCTGTCTGTCTCTGTCTGTCTGTCTGTCTGTCTCTCTGTCTCTCTTAACCCTTCAGAACCACGTTATCTCCCGTTCGTCATTGCCTTGAAAGGCAAGTCTTGCTGTATGAACAAAAAGGTTGAATATCAGCGATACGCTTATGGACTTGAACATGAATACCTTATGCATCGCTGTTCATTCTTCCTCAGACTATGCTGTTCGTACTATTTTGGTGACAGGTTTTCTATAGTCCTCTTATTCGCATAGGAATACTACATATAAAGCATGTGTGTGTGTGTGTGTGTGTGTGTGTGTGTGTGTGTGTGTGTGTGTGTGTGTGTGTGTGTTGGAATCATCACTGTTTTTGTTATGAGCAGTTCTATAGTGTGTACCAGCGTTAGCGAGCCAGTATCCTTCGTCCATGAAGGGAGGAGAGCCAGGGGGAAAGCATCTTCTTCCTTATCTGTTACCCTTGGGTTTAAAAAAATATTAATCTCTCTCTCTCTCTCTCTCTCTCTCTCTCTTCTCTGTCTCTCTGCCCGTCTCTCTCTGTCTCTCTCTCTCTGTTTCTCTGTCTCTGTCTGTCTGTCTGTCTGTCTCTCCAGGCTGTCAGTCTGTGTCTGTCTGTGTATCTGTCTGTCTGTCTCTCTGTCTCACTTGCAAACTTCACACACATGCATGCTGACAGTCTTACACATAAGAATGAACTATGATTTTCATGCTGTCATTGATGTTCCAGTGGGACAGCTGATGCCACGCAACAGGCTCCAAGAGAGAGTGAGTAAAACTGTTTACTGTAGGACTTGCTCAGAACCAACTTGCCTCTCTCTCTCTCTCTCTCTCTCTCTCTCTCTCTCTCTCTCTTCTTCTCTCTCTTCCTCTCTTCTCTCTGTGTCCATCTGTCGGTCTGCTGTCGGCCTGCCTGTTTATCTGCCTGCCTGTGTGTCTGTGTGCGCGCGTCTCTCTCTCTCTCTCTCTCTCTCTCTCTCTCTCTCTCTCTCCCATATGCTGCAAGGGAAGGATTTTATACTTACAATCTTACGCCCTAATTTTTCATTCCCGTTTGTTTTTTCTCTCTCACCCCTCCTCTTTTTTCATATTAAGAAATGTCTCACAGCTCATCGTCATAATTGTGAACCCTGGAGCAGGGGCGACCACCCCAACCAGGCGTGTCCCCAGGTGGCGGATAGGGGGATGCCCCTAGATAGGAGGGTTGGCTGCGAAGTAAGTCGGGCTTTCGTGGTGGAATAGGTAGTCCCTGACCAAATGGCGATGTTCCTAGCAGGATGGGGCTGGATGACAGGTGGCACTGTTATCTCCACTAAAATGCCCCATATATCCAATGACAGGAGCATCACGCGATCAAGAGCCGCGCTATAAGCTCTTAAACCCTGGGGAAGGACACCCCAGTGAACAAACCATCTCCAACTGTGGTCAAATAGCTGGGTAGATGGACGCGTCAGCCCAGTAAAGCAACCAGTCTAGGCGAGTGGTTCACTGATGTAAAAACAAGCCAAAGTCGGATGTGCTGATCCAGACTTGTCAGGGCATAACGGCAGCACAACGCATCTTCACTCAACGACGGACAACCGTAGAGACTCTCGATGTGGTGCTCGTCCGTTGGAGACCCGCCAGGTTGGAAGAGTGCCGGGTCCCGTGCCTCAAAGGGGCCCACCCAATGCTACTGGTGGTCCCCTTGCCCTGTTCTGTGGTAGAACCAGGCAGCGGTTCACTTGGCAAAATGCGACTGGCTATGACAGGAGAAGGGAGGGGAAACCAAAACTGTTGAGGGTGCTCCAGTGGAATGCAGAAGGAATCACCAATAAGGAGCCCCCCCCCCCCCCCCCGTCCTTACTGAAAGAATCTATAGGGAGAATATAGATGTTGCTTGCCTTCAGGAAACGCATCTAACAGAAAATCTTTGCTTTACGGTAAGGGGCTACCAGACCTACTGTGTGGACGGGGGAGACATAATGGTGGAGTCCTCATCCTGGTAAAGAACCACATACCAACAAAGCGTATTAGAGTGGATACTGAGGAAAACGCAGAAATCACTGGGATGGATATCAGGCTACAGGATAAGCCAATAAGAATATACAATGTATGCAGCCCACCAGATGAAGAGCTTTCTTTGCATGCTATGGATATCACTCAGGATGGCTGCCTAATCGTCAGCGACTTCAATAGCCACTCTCACAGCTGGGGATACAGTGAAACAAATTCCAGTGGACGGGGGGCACAGGACTGGCAGACTGAACAGCAACTACACCTGCCAGACCTTCCAGATGACCCTCCTACATTCTACTCACGCAGGTGGCTAACGTCAACAACACCAGACTCAACCTCTGCCACCAACAACCTGCAGGCAAGTGCAGAAAGGACGGCGTTAGACCAGTTAGCTGGTAGTGATCACAGACCTGTGAAACTTTCAACTCAACCACCATCCAGTAGACTGCACACCACTGTCTAGATGGAACTACAGAAAGCTAGATGGGAAAACTACGCCGTACTCACTGACGAATACATGGTGAACATCAACACTCGACGAAAAGACGTAAACCACATGACCAAGGCTTTCAACGCAGCAATGTTAAAAGCAGCTGCAGAAACCATCCCATGAGGGGCCAGGAAGAACTACCGGCCCTACTGGACCGAAGAACTCCAGCAGTTGGAAGATCAAGTAAATGCAGCTATGAAAAAGGTAGAGAAAGAACCAACAACAGAAAACAACATCAGCCTAAAAGAAAAAACGGCTTCATATACAAAAGCATCCATCCAGGCTGCAAGAAACAACTGGAAAAGAAAAACTGAAAATCTCAACATGAAGAAAGATGGAAGGAAACTATGGAATCTTGCCAGAGACATGAACAATGAAAAACCATCGGCAGCACCCATTGTTCTAGAAGAAATTGAAGAAATCCTGACCAGCAGATGGGCTGCAGACCTTTTTATCAACAGCTTTGAAAAGGTCAGCAACAGCAACATCTCTAAAGGCAGAGAAAAGGAACTGTTACAACAACAGAAAAAGTACAGGAACATGGACACAGAGGAAGAAGTAATGAAGAAACCCTTCACAGTAACAGAACTCAATGAAGGGAGAAAGCAGCTATCACCAGGACCTGATGGCATTACAAATGAGATGTTGCAACACCTTGGATCGTCTGCACGAGAAACGCTCGTGGACATCTTCAACGCCAGCTGAATAAATACATCTGTACCTCAGTCATGGAAAGATGCCATTATGATCCCTATTCACAAAAAGGGAAAAGACAAATCCAAAGCAGACAGTTACAGACCCATCAATCTTACCAGCTGTGCTGGAAAACTCATGGAAAGGCTTATCAACAGGCTGACTTGGTTGCTGGAAAAGAACGAGATCATCTCTGGCAAGCAGGCTGGATTCAGACAACACAGATCCACAGAGGACCAGGTCGCCTATATTGTCCAAGAAATAGCAGATGCGCTCCAAGACAAGAAGCATACCACAGCAGTCTGGATCGACGTAGAAAAAGCTTTTGATAAAGTCTGGAAACACAGTCTGAAGTGGAAGATGCACCAGTATGAGACTGGGATCACAGGCCACATGTACAATTGGATCAGCCAGTACCTGACCAACAGAAAAGCCCAGGTACAAAATAGAAAGCACCAGAGCAAGCAAAAAACAATGAAAGAAGGCGCCCCACAAGGTGGAGTTCTCTCCCCCGCGCTGTTTATCATCTTCATGAATGATATCCTGGATGACATCCCTGCATAGCTCCATGGTGCAATTTATGCAGATGACCTTGTCATCTGGTGCTCTGAACAATATGTTACAACAGCCACAGTAAGGATCCAGGAGGCCATGAACAAGATCGAGACATGGACAAAGAAATGGCTTGTGACCATCAACGCCAGGAAAACAGCATACACCATCTTCAGCCTGGCTACAAAAGAACAAAGTGCACGCCTCCAGGTGAATGGTCACATCCTTCCACGGGACGTCACCAACCTATCTAGGAGTCCCCTTTGACTCAAGAATGACCTGGAAATGACGGATCGACAAATGCACGGCAAGAGCCTGGCTGCGCCTGGCATTGATGAAAAAATTATTGGAAAGATCCTGGGGTGAAGACCATTCAGAAGAAGCTATACCTTGGACAGTGAGACATGTCCTTGAATATGGAGCAGCTGCATGGGGGCCAGCATCCAAAACCAACCTTGACCAAGCCTCAAGAATACAGAATCAGGCATACTGGATCATTACAGGCGCACTCAAGTCAACTCTGATCCAAGCCATGGACACACTACCAGGACTTCAGAGCCTCGAAAGCAGACGAGATACTAAATTTGTCATACAATCTGCTAAAGTTGAGAGGACAAAGAGTCACCCCATGCACAAAAGAATGTCAAAGCCCACCAAATGCAGACTGAAGCGCAGCAGCTTTGTGCACAATACACGCAGACTTGTGAGAGAGGATCCTGAATTTTTGCAACAATGGAACAAGACTATTCCATTACACAGGCCACTACCACTATGGAAAAAAATCAATTCCCAGAAATCAGAGTCACCATTCCTGGGATTCTAATAAAGGGCACACTGTCGGAACTGGAGAGGAAAGCAGCAACCCTTGACTATATAGAGCAAGCATACCCCAAAGAGTTCTGGACACATGCATATACAGATGGCTCAGCAGTAGAGGCTACCAGAAGCGGAGATGGAAGAATTTTTTTGAAGCTGATGGATGGTACTCCTATCCGAAAAGTCATCCCGACTGGCAAGTTCTCCACAAACTTCAAGATCAGGCAGATGCACTGCAGTTAGCAGCCAAAACGCTGTATGAGAATAGAGGGGCCACACATACCAAAGTCGTCATCTTCTCTGATGCTTTATCAGTACTGCAGGCTGTTAAAAATCCTCGAAACAAGGAACTCAACTCCCTGGTCTCTACCCTGGCCATTCTGCAGCAGTCCACTGAGAATACCATCATCCAGTGGATACCCTCACACTGCAAGATATATGGCAATGAGGAAGCTGACCAATTGGCAAAGGAAGGACAGCAGCCCCAACTGGAGCAGGAAGTCTCCTTTGAAGAAGTCAATAGCATTATCAAGGAGAAGCAAAAAAGAAGATGGTTTGAGCAGCACCCAGACTTCAACAAGAAGGATGCATACTACCTACATCCCAGATCAGACCCAGTGAGCCTTGTGAGACCGAGGACAGGGCACTCCAGACTGAGACATCACGTGTTCACAAAATTCTCCATTGGCGAGTCTTCAAGTTGCCCATGCGGTACAGCCCCAATGACAGTGGAACACTTCCTGTAGGACTGTCCCACACATGAAAAGCTAAGGGCAGAGACCTGGCCTGCCAACACACCGATGAGGGAAAAGCTTTATGGATCACTGGAGGGCCTCCACCATACAGCAGCCTTCGTCAGTGCCTCTGGGGTTCCTGTCTGAGTGAACGAAGAAGAAGAAGAAATTGTTACCTGCACTTGTTTTAGTCCACCACTAATATTTTTTATGCCAAGGAACATAGACACAATCAGCCATGCCTCCCTGATGAGACACGTTCCAGCAGACCAAAGGCCTTGGAGCAGGCAACGTGAATGGTTCTGTCTTCATGATGGATTCTGAAGGTCCCCATATGTTAGGATTTTATATTTTTAATATATTTCCCCGTTTTTTTTCTCTTTTACTCATTTTCTTTCTTTCATCCGCCCCCTTCCCCTACCCTTTTATTATTATGTTCTTTAATCTTTGCAAAGTCATTAATGTAATAACGGAGGAATGGTTAACCTGCACTTGTTTTTTCCCACTGCAAAATTGTTCAACACACACACACACACACACACACACACACACACACACACACACACACACACACACACACACACACACACACACATATATATATATATATATATACACATGTGTGTGTAAACACACACACACACACACACACACACACACACACACACACACACACACACACACAACAAGAGAGAGAGAGAGAGAGAAAAGAGAGAGAGAGAGAGAGAATGTATTCCATGAAGGTTCTTGCAACAGAAAGTGTCATTTGTTTCCCATGCAACAGAAAGTGTCATTTGTTTCCCATGCAACAGAAAGTGTCATTTGTTTCCCATGCAACAGAAAGTGTCATTTGTTTCCCATGCAACAGAAAGTGTCATTTGTTTCCCATGCAACAGAAAGTGTCATTTGTTTCCCATGCAACAGAAAGTGTCATATTTTATTTTCCCATGCAACAGAAAGTGTCATTTGTTTCCCATGCAACAGAAAGGTATTGTTCTGACAAAGTGTCATTTGTTTCCCCATTGCCCAACAGAAAGTGTCATTTGTTTCCCATGCAACAGAAAGTGTCATTTGTTTCCCATGCAAAAAAGTGTCATGCCTAAATGTCATTGTTTCATGAACAGAATGTCATGTTTCCCATGCAACAGAAAGTGTCATTTGTTTCCCATGCAACAGAAAGTGTCATTTGTTTCCCATGCAACAGAAAGTGTCATTTGTTTCCATGCAAAAGAAAGTGTCATTGTTCCAGCAACAGAAAGTGTCATTTGTTTCCCATGCCAATACCCATTAAAAGTGCTATGCCTAAAGATTATTTTAAATATCGAGATTCAGTGGAACCCAAAATGGTATATCTTTCTCAGAGCTAAGAGCTCTGCTAAGTAAACAGTTAAAAATGCAGCAAATTAATGTCGACTCCACCCATATTAAACCAAGATGAGAGAAATGTGTGCAGGCAGAGCAATAGACAATCAGGCACTGCGTAGGGCCTTGCATAGCACAGACCTTTCTCCCCATTCATGTCGTGGAACTATACACTGAACAGAAAAGTCAGGTTTTTTTTCAATTTTGTTGTTAGTTGGAAACAGATCAGAATAAATTAGATTGTAAGCTTGGCATGATCCTGTCGGTTGACTGTTTTCTCTCTTTTCTCTGGCAGACCTGCACTTCTCCTGCAGATTGTGGCGATCAGCAATGCTGCCCCAACTCAGTGAATAAAGCCGATGGGTACTGTGATACTGATTGCAATTTCAATTAGTGTAATACACAAAGTGACCCTGTTCATTGCTCTCCATCATCTCTTTGGAAACAACAACGTGTCGAGATCGTTTCTTTGTGATGAAGAGTAGCATCACTGGCAGAGTTCACTAGAGATCTCAAATGAAAAACAAGATTATTTAGTAAGTTTGAAATAATGTGGGTCTCGAAAAGATTCCTTGAAAACTCCGTATTTAACACGCTTGAGAGATGATCATAAAGAATTCTGAGACTGCTTGCCTTCTGTTGTTCAGACTGGTTGATGTGAAGTCGACAGAGTGAGAAGTAAAATCATGCACAGGCAACTTTCCACAGAGAAAATGTTGATCAGGAGTATCGACTGCCTACACAAAATGTACAAAATCTGCACTGGTGGCCTGTTGGTTACTTACGTTTGAATGCCATTATTCCATAAGAAGAGAGAGAGAGAGGAGAGAGAGAGAGAGAGAGAGAGAGAGAGAGAGAGAGAGGAAGGGAAGGAGGGAGGGAGGAGAGAGAGAGGGAGGGAGAGAGAGGGAGAGAGAGAGAGAGAGAGGAGAGGAGAGAGAGAGAGAGAGAGAGAGAGAGAGAGAGAGAGAGAGAGAGAGAGAGAGAGAGGCTACATGAATTAGTAATGGGGAAACTTGACCTTGAATATAGTCAAACGACAGTTCATGTTGACGCTGGTCATAATAGTCAGTATGGTGTTTCATCCAATCCGAAAGCCCCAAACATTCCCAAATTTCCCCGTTTCGATGAGTCACGTGATGAAATCGACTCTGATTTGTACAGATTTAGACTCATGCCACTTCTTTTGCATCACCTGAGGGAAAAAGACCTCTGTATATCTCTTCCCTTTTTGTGGCAGTGGGTTATTCTTGTACCATACCCTTTTCTTCAAACAATAATCATTTGACAAAGGTGCATTATTAAAAGACTTCATTGTACACAGGAATCTTTCCATAAAATTTTTTTGTGCTATTCGACCCAATGCGAACTAGTCATATGCTGCATTTTTGGTTCGTCTCGATAACTTTCTGATCAACTGATTGATCTTTTGGGATTCACTCACGATTTTGAAAGCTTGCATGGTTTTGAGCAAAATTTTCATTGCGTTTTGAAAAATTCATCAGTTTCCTTTTGTGAACATCGTTGCAGACTTGTGGATCAGTACAAGAGTCCACATCATGGGAAACACTTTGCAAGGAAGATGAGAATGTTAGTGGACCCTACCCCGTACCCTGCCCTTAGCCCCATCTCCACCCCCCCCCTCCCGCCCACCCCGCGGTCCCCATATTGTTTTGTGTGTATGGATCTTTGACTTTTCGGTTGAGGTTTTTTGTTGTTTGTTTTTGTTTTGTAAAGAATTGCGATGTACACACACACACACACACACACACACACACACACACACACACACACACACACACACACACACACATATATATATATATATATATAATTCGTTTGTAATATATGTGTGTTTGAGAAATGATTTGCTGTTCAGAAAGATTGTCTTTTAAGAAAACGAAAACACCCCACTATGACCGGAGATAGGTTAAGCGCGCATCAGACTGAGGTCAATCCGACGATCCGCCATCTTGTGGCGATGGACAGAAGTGTCAATCCCTGTCAGCTGGTCTGCCATAAAGCGATCATACATCGAGGTGACCTGTAAACATGGCCTCCAAGATGTCAGCAATGACAGCAAGAGAAATCCGTAGCATCGTCTTCAAAGTCTCAAATTCTGTGGCCCTTCACGCCCTGCTCTCATGGTGACCTTATTTTCGATGTCCTCTCCACGTCTGTGGCCTTGGTTTGGTTCTGTCGGGGTCATCGATATCGGCGAGTCCATGGGGGCTGTCGTTGGACGGATGTGGTTGCGCCCTCCGGGGGGAGAGCTCATTCACGCCGGCTCCGCGACTAAGCTGTCATTGTCGTCAGCAGGGGCTTAGTATGTGGTGTCCAACGTATCAAAACAGGTGCCACTGAACACCACCGAAGTGACTTGGCAGCAGTGATGTGTCTCCTCCAGTAGGCTGCCTCTTGACGACTTGACATTGACTGCTCCCTGTGGATCGCCGGTGCCGGGGTTGCGGGCGGGCCGGGCCGGGCTGTGACTGTGGACGGGGTGTCGGAATGAGCGGCGTGGGTGCACTGCCACTAAGGTGGTACAGAAGATAGGACAGACAGAAAAAAAAAAGGAAATCGATCGACATTTTAACAGAAGAAGCGCGCGAACGGTATCCGATTGAAATTTTCGTCGTCTTCACAAGACACGAAAAAAATTAACTGGTGCATGGGTAATTTCATACTACCTGTATGTAACAAGCAACACACACACACACACACACACACACACACACACACACACACACACACACACACACACCTACCTACCTACCTACCTACCTATCTATCTATCTACCTACCTACCTATCTATCTATCTATACAACACACGAACACAGACAAAAATATGAAAAATAATTAAAAAGAAATAGTGTTGGAGTATTCAACAAAGACCACCACCAACGGAACAGCCGTGAAAGAACCGTCTGCAGCAGCAGCAGCAGCAGCAGCAACTCCATCAGGGGCAGCAGCGACATGAGCATCAGCAGCCGCTGCAGCCGCTGCCACCACTACAATACAGCACTCTGGAACAGCAGCAGCGGCAGCAGCAGCAGCAGCAGCAGAGAGCCTCAACCGCTAGCGGCCTGCATGCAAAAAGAAAAAAATAACCCAGTCAGTCTGAAACTCGAAGTCATTGCAGTGAAGACACAGAAGATGGCGGTTCACATCACAGGAGAGGACGAAGAAAGTGATCTGTCCATAGGCATCCAACCACCTTCTCCACCCCCCTCCCTCCCCCCCCCCCTTTCCGTCCCCTCTCCACTCCTCCCACGCCCCCCCCCTGGTCTCCCCCCTGCCCCCCCCCCCCCCCCCAAGCTTCAATAGAGCCGGAGTTTAATTCATCCATTTATTTCTATGTAGTCTGTCTGTCTGTCTGTCGGTCTGCCTGTCTGTCTGTCTGCCTGCCTGCCTGCCTGCCTGCCTGTCTGTCTGTCTCTCACTCACTCTCTCTCTCTCCTTTTCTCTCCCTCCCTCCTTCGCCCCCCCCCCTCTCTCTCTCTCTCTGCGTGCTGGTTTGAAGTGACATTTGAAATAACGCCATCATCTTCCTTTTTTCCCCCCGTGTGTTCACGGTGTCTGGTTTCGGGTTGTTTGATGGTGCAGCTGACGACGGTGAGCGTTGCAGTTGAACCGAGTTGACCTTCACCCCCGACTGCCTCTGTCTCACGTGATCAACCTGCGTCTGCGATAGCTATCGCCACCACCATCACTACCCCCCCCTCACCCCCTCCCCCCCGTCATCCTACACCACCATCACCATCCCCATTCACTCCATCGCCATGTCCATCACATCACATCACCTCCACCATCACCACCACCACCATCACCACCCACACCCGTATCCTCCACCACTTGCACCACCCTCTCCACCCCGTCACCACCGCCCACCTCTTCCATTGCCACCAGCACCTCCAACACTGTCATCACCACCTCCATCAACAGCTCCACCACCACCACAACTATCACCTCCTCCACCAACCGCCCACCTCTTCCATTGCCACCAGCACCTCCAACACTGTCATCACCACCTCCATCAACAGCTCCACCACCACCACAACTATCACCTCCTCCACCACCACTGTCATCACCTTCAGCTATTACCACCACCGCCGCCGCCGGCGCCGGCGCCACCACCACCACGACAACCACCACCGCCGCCACCCACAACCTCCACCACCACCACAACCACCATCACCACAACCACCACCATTGCCCTAAGGGACCCCGTGTCACCAACTCATTTTTTTCTCTCCTTGTTTTGTATTCAAAACAAACGAACGAACGAACAAACAAACAAACAAACAAACGGACAAACAGACAGACAAACAAACAAACAGACAAACAGACAAACACCGTCCTGGAACCACTCGTCTTCCTTAGCGACTGAAGACATCTCCCTGAACAGCTGGGAGTTGACTTCAGCACCCAGAGAGCAGGCCCCGTTCCCCTCCTCAATGACCCGACATACAGCTGTGACCCTCCTCAATGACCCGACATACAGCTGTGACCCTCCTCAATGACCCTAGTACACAGCTGTGACCCTCCTCAATGACCCTAGTACACAGCTGTGACCCTCCTCAATGACCCTAGTACACAGCTGTGACCCTCCTCAATGACCCTAATATACAGCTGTGACCCTCCTCAATGACCCGACATACAGCTGTGACCCTCCTCAATGACCCTAGTACACAGCTGTGACCCTCCTCAATGACCCGACATACAGCTGTGACCCTCCTTAATGACCCGACATACAGCTGTGACCCTCCCAATGACCCGACATACAGCTGTGACCCTCCTCAATGACCCTAGTACACAGCTGTGACCCTCCTCAATGACCCGACATACAGCTGTGACCCTCCTCAATGACCCGACATACAGCTGTGACCCTCAATGACCCGACATACAGCTGTGACCCTTCTCAATGATCCGACATACAGCTGTGACCCTCAGTGACCCGACATACAGCTGTGACCCTCCTCAATGACCCGACATACAGTTGTGACCCTCCTAAATGACCCGACATACAGCTGTGACCCTCCACAATGACCCGACATACAGCTGTGACCCTCCTCAATGGCCCGACATACGGGTGGACCCTCCTCAATGACCCGAGATACGGCTGTGACCCTCCTCAGTGACCCGACATACGGCTGTGATCCTCCTCAATGACCCCATATACAGCTGTGACCTCCTCAGTGACCTTAATATACAGCTGTGACCCTCCTCAATGACCCTAATATACAGCTGTGACCCTCCTCAATGACCCCCATATACAGCTGTGATCCTCCTCAATGACCCATATGCAGCTGTGACCCTCCTCAATGACCCATATGCAGCTGTGACCCTCCTCAATGACCCATATGCAGCTGTGACCCTCCTCAATGACCCATATGCAGCTGTGACCCTCCTCAATGACCCATATGCAGCTGTGATCCTCCTCAATGACCCATATGCAGCTGTGACCCTCCTCAATGACCCATATGCAGCTGTGATCCTCCTCAATGACCCATATGCAGCTGTGACCCTCCTCAATGACCCTAATGTACAGCTGTGGCCCTCCTCAATGCCCTAATGTACAGCTGTGACCCTCCTCAATGACGCGACATACAGCTGTGACCCTCCTCAATGACCCGACATACAGCTGTGACCCTCCTCAATGACCCGATATACAGCAGTGACCCTCCTCAATGACCCTAATGTACAGCTGTGACCCTCCTCAATGACCCCATATACAGCTGTGACTCTCCTCAATGACTCGATGTACAGCTGTGAGCCTCCTTAGTGACCCTAACACACAGCTATGACCCTCCTCAATGACCTAATATACAGCTGTGACCCTCTTCAATGACCCGGTATACAGCTGTGACCCTTCTCATTGACCTCAATATACAGCTGTCACCCTCCTCAATAACCCTAATATACAGCTGTGACCCTCCTCAATGACCCTAATGTACAGCTGTAACATTCCTCAATGATCCGATATACAGCTGTGACCCTCCTCAATAACCCAATATACAGCTGTAACCCTCCTCGATAACCCAATATACAGCTGTAACCCTCCTCAATAACCCAACATACGGCTGTAACCCTCATTAGTAAACAGAGGCTGAAGCAGACCCAAGAGGTCGAAATGCATTGTGTCTTGTCCTGTACTTTGTCTATGTCCTTGGCGGTAACTAACCCCCTCTCTTTCTAAATATTGCTTCATTTTCCGCCCTCAGTCACTCCGTTTTGAAACTGAACTTTTACTGATACTGACTAATACCCTTTGTCATGTTGTATTTCACGTCACGTCTTTGCTCTATGTACTGTCCTAAATGTTATTTGTTTTCGCCTGAAGAAGACCCAAGGCTTCGAAATGCATTGTGTCTTGAAATGCACTGTGGTATATTAGCACACCATGTTGTATCACTTTTAGGAAAAAGACTGTTAAATTGAATAATAAGCGAACACACACACACACACACACACACACACACACACACACACACACACACACACACACACACACAATCTAATATCAATTTTAGGGAAAAGACTTTTAAATTGAATAACACACACGCGCGCGCGCACGCACACACACACACACACACACACACACACACACACACACACACACACACACACACACACACACACACACACCATCTAATATCACTTTTAGGGAAGAGACTTAAATTCACTAACAAACGAACACACACACACACACACACACACACACACACACACACACACACACACACGTTTGTAAATTGCTGGTTCTGAGGACGGTCTATTGCACAATCTACATTTAAAGACTTTTTTTTTCTCGATTGGTTACAACGATTTAAATTTCTTTAAGTTGATAAGTCTGATATCTGAAACCCTGCACTTTAATGACGTATAATTGCTCTAACTTGCATGACCAGGTCACTCGACACAATGATAGGAAGCCTGTGCACATAGACATGTGTGTGTAACGACAATGATTAAAGCTGTGCACATAGAGATGTTGATGTAAGCATCCCCACAATGATAGAAGCTGTACCAAAGAGATGTGTGTTTAACTGCAATACACAATGATAGAAGGTGTACACTAAGAGATGTGTGTTTAACTGCAATGCACAATGAGAGAAGGCTGTACACAAAGAGATGTGTGTTTAACTGCAATACACAATGATAGAAGGTTGTACACTAAGAGATGTGTGTTTAACTGCAATGCACAATGATGAGAAGGCTGTACACAAAGAGATGTGTGTTTAACTGCAATGCACAATGATAGAAGGTTGTACACTAAGAGACGTGTGTTTAACTGCAATGCACAATGAGAGAAGGCTGTGCACAGAAGGATGTGCGTTTAGTGCAATGCACAATGATAGAAGGCTGTACACAAAGAGACGTGTGTTTACTGCAATGCACAATGAAAGAAGGTTGTGCACAGAAGGATGTGTGTTTACTGCAATGCACAATGATAGAAGGCTTTGCGGAGAGACGCATGCGCTTACTGCAATACACACGACTTCCGTCAAACACCGATTCTT
>CM065746.1:37797104-37822104 GCA_033310375.1 Conus canariensis | reverse complement strand
ACACACACACACATACACAAAGAAGCGCGAACACATACACACATACACAATATGTCGGGAAAAACGCCGCCACTGTCTGTACCTCGTTGCACGTTACCGTCATAAGTCAAAGGAAGCAGGGGCAATGACATTTGATCAACTCGTGTGATTTATGTCCCCTGACTGGGCGTGGAGCGGGGACCGTGTTGCAAGAGGTTCATTGACATCACACTGTTCACACCGTGACAGCCGTGACGAGTGATCTGTTGTGTGTGTGTGTGTGTGTGTGTGTGTGTGTGTGTGTGTGTGAGTGTGTGTGTGTTGTGTGTGTGTGTGTGTGTGTGTGTGTGGTGTGTGTGTGTGTGTGTGTGTGTGTGTGTGTGTGTGTGTGTTGTGGTTGATGTGTTGTGTGTGTGTGTGTGTGTGTGTGTGTGTTGTGTGTGTGTGTGTGTGTTGTGTGTGTTGTGTGTTGTGTGTGTGTGTGTGTGTGTGTGTGTGTGTGTGTGTGTGTGTTCGAAGAATTATTTCCTGTGTTGATTCTATTCAAGTACACAACTTCTCACAGTGTACACTTGGTCAGCTTCACACAGTGTACATGTGGGAGTTGATGATAAAGACGACGATCGGCTCAGCTGAAAGTGATCCATTTACATTTTTTTTTCGGGAAAAAAAAAGTTTCATTTTAAGATTGTGTGTCGGACAGATCGTTATATACTTCAACAGTAGCCTAAACTTCTATCTGTTGACGCCTTTCTGCCCTTTCTGAATGTATGGGAATGAAACGAGGGTGCAACGAACGAATACTACAGCAAAAACCTCAAGAATGTACTGAGTATGGCAACGCAGACGGGGACAGAAAATGTTCTTCTACATCTGTGAGGTAAATCCACTATGGAAGATTAAGGCTGAAGACAAAAACGACACGCCAGACTTAGATTAAGCCTGTGAGTGGTGAGAGAGAGAGAGAGAGAGAGAGAGAGAGAGAGAGAGAGAGAGAGAGAGAGAGAGAGAGAGAGAGAGAGAGAGAGAGAGAGAGAGAGAGAGAGAGAGATCGAACACTTATCCACAGTGAGACTAGCCACCTTCTGTAAAACCATTGAAGGACCTCTTCCAGCACCGCGCCCAGAGAACTTTTGAACACCAATAAAAAAATTAAAACAAAAGAAAAGAGAAAAATCCGTCCAGAAATGTTTCATGGCTTCGTGACAAACAACATCGTCACAAAATTCACACCAATCAACAGCCGTGGATATGTAGTCCCAGAGTCAAGCACCGAGCAGTAGTACCAGCGCTTCTTCTTCGAGCAGACCGTCATGGACTGGAATGAACTGAACGAGCAAGTCGTCCAGGCAGGCTCTGTGGCAGCGTTCTCTGCAGCAATCGGCAGAGTCACTATATTGCCATCCTTGCACTAAATTGCAACAAAGATGTTTTTAACCGTACAGGTCAATCTTAGAATAATATCCTGATCCTGACAGCCTAGGTTGATACAGCGCCGCAACAGGGTCCCATTGAGCTGAACTCGGGGATGGCCGTTGGGGCATGTTTTATTGGGTCAGGACGTTTTTAAAAAGGAAATACACCAACATTTTAAAATAAGCTTTTATTAACCTGAAGAGGGCAACTCTCTCTTTTCCCGTTGCTGTTTATAAGCTAGGAAAGTTCCAGCAGCGTACATGTCCTGATCCTGATCCTGAGATAAGAGACATAGCCAAAGCCATCGTTCCGATTATTTACGCTGCATACGTTGTGTTGCTAAGCGAGACAAGGAAAGTAACTCTTCCATGAACATCATTTATAACGTTGGGTAGCTTACCTCCATGTGCGGTCTAAACTTTAATTGCAACATTGTCTCTCTCTGTCTCTGTCTCTGTGTCTCTGTATCTCTCTCTCTCTCTGTCTGTCTGTCTGTCTGTCTGTCTGTCTGTCTGTCTGTCTGTCTGTCTGTCTGTCTCTTTCACAAGTGAAGTAACTCTACCATTAATATCGTTTATTACACATTAAACTTCCATCCACAGTCCAAACTTTAATTACAACATTCTCTCTCTCTCTCTCTCTCTCTCTCTCTCTCTCTCTCTCTCTCTCCTCTCCCCTCTCTCTCTCACACACACACACACACACACACACACACACACACACACGCACGCACGCACGCACGCACGCACGCACGCACGCACGCACTCACATCGCGATTCACTTTTCCTTTGATCGAATTTCTCAAACAATGTCTCGGGGCAAGCTTATTCAACATGGAAAACCTTCTCTTCGAATCCGATACCTTTTCTGCCAGACTGATCATTTTGTCGGGGAAATTAGGCGCCTGATAGTTTGCCCTGCAAGGAAAACTGGAAACGTACTGTGACTAACATGGTGAGTCCAGCAGGCACAGTTATACCGTTTCATTTCTGACCTTTACCCTTTCACCTCTGCCCTCCCAGTTCGCCGGCACTGTGTAAGACCTGACAAAAGCATATATAAACACTACCATGCCAAAACACTGCCAAGGGAAATTATTTGATCAATAGGAAGCTCCTATTCAAAACGCGATAAGATTACCTCCCTTTGAAAGACAGCCTTTTTCTGTGGGATGCTGAGTTTGAATACGTTGAAAAAAAACCTGTGTCAACATGTGTGTTTCTTTGACATCTATATATAGAAGAATAAGATGTTTCCTGATTTCATTTATTTTGAACCAAAACACGACGGAGAGAAAGCGTTATTGGAAGGAGAGTGAGTGGTAGTGTGCCAAGCAGAATGATATTGAAGCAGAGGTGTGGAGACATTACGCTATGATATCTGCGTCTGAAATACAATAGTTTTTAAGCCACACAGCCAGTTTCGCTCATATTTTCTTGTTGTTGTTGTTAATTAGCATTTTAAACATACCCGATGAAACAATGCTGTGAGGTCTGTTGTAAACGACTGTAAGTTGCTGTTTGCAGTTGACGAAGGAGTATGAGTACAGCGTCGAAATAGCAACAGGATGTACACACCCAAACCCAAAGCAAACATATAAACCCACTGACCATATCATTCAAGCACAGATTAGTGCATTTCGACGTCAGACAGAAATAAGAGTTTACACACACACACACACACACACACACACACACACACACACACACACACACACACACACATATATATATATATATATATATATATTATATATATTATGTTAATCACAGACACAGAGGTACAAAGACAAATTTTAAACAATATATAGTGATCACTATTAATAAGAGACACAGACATACCACGACGAATTTTAAACAGTGTTAAGAATATGAATTAATTAGAGACACAGCGGTATAAAGACGAAGGTTAAACAGTATTATACTAATATCTATTAATAAGAGACACAGAGGTACAACGACGAAATTTAAATAGTATAAATCAATATCTATTTATGGGAGACACAGAGGTACGAAGACGAAGTTTCAACAATATCTACTAATATCTTAATGAGAGCCACGGAGGTACAAAGACGAAGTCTCAACAATATATATTAACATTTTAACGAGAGATACTGAGGTACAAAGACAAAGTTTCAACAGTCTAGCTTAACTTCTCTTCGTGTAAACCTCCACGTCATCCTTGCTATGATAATGATAAATGTTTTCTTTAAGGGGTGGAGGGCAAAAAGGAGATATTTTAAATGATGTTCAACCATCAGTTTTGCCTTCTGTATCAAAACAAAAAAAACAGTAATGTCTTTTCACTGGGAGGAAGAGTTGTTGGCCCTGTTCTTTTGTAGGCCGTTGCAGAGACTGCCACGGTGTTCAAGTTGTGTCGTTTAACCGAAACCCTAGCAACACCTCCTCCCACAAGGAATCCTTCAGGCATTGTCACACCAGTTGAACCAACGGCTGGGCAGTCCTTTGAAAAACTGACTGCGGTTGGGTCATTTGATGTCATGATTGCAGCTGTACACTGGATTAGTCATAAAGTGAGGCGACTGCAGGTGGAAATCCGAACAAATCTTAAAATGTGTTTAAAGTAACTCCCGCAAAACAATATAAACAAATGAATCACAAGACAAAACACGACGCGTTTCGACCTCTTAGGTCTTCTTCAGGCAAGATCAACAACACTAAGGACAACGAAAATGAAGAACGAACATTCACATATTTCATCCACGCCCATCTTGCGCCGAATTGGACAAAGATGATTCACTCACCCAATCTGCGCCGAATTTGACAAAGTGACTGCTCGTTCTCCATTTTCGTTGTCTTGAGTGTTGTTAATCTGACCTGAAAAAGACCTACGAGGTTGAAACGCGTCGTGTTTGGTCTTGTGATTTGTTTGTCCATGTTTGTTTATTTTAAAGGCTTTTAAAGGTTTATTCGTAAACCGGTTAACAGCGTCAGTACAACGTATCCAGTTTCAGCACTCGTGATGTTCCAAGGGAATATTGCACCGTCTGACTAATGAAGGCAATTTTAATGATTTCATTTCAGTCTTTGTTTTTTCAAAACCCGTTGTGATTTATGTACAAAGAAGTGATCGACACTCAACATGCAAACACCGAAAAACGGAAAGTTTTTTTTTTAATTTTTTTTTTAAATTTTCATCTCTTTAAAGAAGGACACAAATTTTGCACCGTAGTCAAACGGTCACCATGCTGAAATCTTTACGTTTCACATTGACCGTTTTTGACGGTCAAGTCTATTAGCATGATTGTCCTCTTGACAAAGTGATTGCTCGTTCTCCATTTTCGTTGTCCTGAGTGTTGTTAATCTTACCTGAAGATGGTGCAGCGGATAGAGTGCGTACAATCATTACACTAACTGCATTACACGTGTATTGTAGTTGTACTTGAGGAACGTGTCCCCAAACATTGAAATGTTTAGAAGAAACACTGAACGAATTCCTCTGTTGTATTTTGATGCTGTTTGTGTGAAAGGTGCAGTAGTCAAATGGTCAGTGTATCTCACTGTCCACCAGGGGTCCGTGGTTCTAATCTCTGGAGGTCTGGTGGTACTTCTGTCACTCTGTGGGTCATTGGGAGATGCCATGTGACTGAATACCGCTAGATTCCAGTCAAACTACGCCCTCCCAGTTTCAACCTTCATTTTTTTTTTCATCTTCTCAAATTCAGCCCAGAGATGTGTTTTATGAGCAAAGTAGTCCAGAGATGGCAACAACATGAAAGCCTTGTTCAGAGATGTACCACCTGATGTGATCTTTGAATTTCTGAGAGAGATCAACATTTTTCATCTGATGATGCAAGAATTTACAGAAGAAAGATTTTTAACAAAAATTTCTGGTGTGTTTTTAGAATGTGTATTTTAAAGAATTGTGTGAATGAGGGTTTTTTTTTTTTTTTAATTTTTTTTTTTACCGACTTGTGAACTGACTTCAACGCAGTGACAGCCCTGACATGGCCCTTTGCGGTCGGCTGGGCTATAAGCAGCATTACCTCACCGTACCTTACGCAACAAAATACTCTCAGCAGAGACGGAATGTGCAAAAGACTGATTAGTACGATCTAAAACATGGTTGCAAACTGTTACATCATATGCCAAATGGGATGTCCACACCTCAGCATGGTTCCATCTTTTGATACCATCGATGTTTCAGCTTGCCTCTATCAATCATTCTGCAGTTCTGTCGTATGATGGTAGGAGGAATGTATCATTCTGCAGTTCTGTCGTATGATGGTAGGAGGGATGTATCATTCTCCAGTTCTGTCGTATGATGTTAGGAGGGATGTATCATTCTTCAGTTCTGTCGTATGATGTTAGGAGGAATGTATCATTCTTCAGTTCTGTCGTATGATGTTAGGAGGAATGTATCATTCTTCAGTTCTGTCGTATAATGTTAGGAGGAATGTATCATTCTTCAGTTCTGTCGCATAGAGGAATGTATTATTCTTCAGTTCTGTCGTATAGAGGAATGTATCATTCTTCAGTTCTGTCGTCTAATGGTAGGAGGAATGTATCATTCATTCCAACGAACCTGGATGGACATCAGACTGATGAAGCGCCACGTTCTTTTATATTCTAGAACGCCGTATTTCTATAAGAATGCCAAGGACATAGCTAGCTACCATAGCTTGTTAGCTGGAAAGTGGGGCGACTGCAGGCGGAAATCTAAACATATCTTTTAAAAGTATTTATAATGACTCCGCCGAACAACGTGGACAAAGAGATAACACGACACGTTTTCCATAGATTGATTTGCTTTGACCACATTATATTTCCCTTTCTTTGACACGACACGTTTTCCATAGATTGATTTGCTTTGACCACATTATATTTCCCTTTCTTTGACACGACACGTTTTCCATAGATTGATTTGCTTTGACCACATTATATTTCCCTTTCTTTGACACGACACGTTTTCCATAGATTGATTTGCTTTGACCACAGTATATTTCCCTTTCTTTGTCACGACACGTTTCCCATAGATTGATTTGCTTTGACCACAGTATATTTCCCTTTCTTTACGACACGTTTACCATAGATTGATTTGCTTTGACCACATTATATTTCCCTTTCTTTGACACGACACACAAAAAACAGTAAACAAAAGTGGGGTAACTTTTGCTCCCATAAGAAAACCTAACAGAGTAACTTTTATTCAAGACTGGCACAGCCTTTTAAACTTGAATAAAGTCAGACAAATACATAGACGAACAATCTAATAGTGGGGGAAAAAACAAGCGCAGGCCAAGGAGGGGGGGGGGGGGGGGGGGGGGGGGGGGGGGGGGGGTTTGAAGATGGAGAAACTGGGAACATGAAGTTAAGAAAATATATTACAGATATGAAATAACACCTTTGGGGGTGCTATTGGATTCTTTTTTGCACCCTTGATGGTGAGAACACCACGGTATTATGGACTGTGGTGTGTCTCTATTTGACGCCAGGAGCGCAGACACAACCAGCCGTGTCTCCCTGATGAATTCCGATCCAGCGGACGAAAGGCCTCGGAGGAGGCAATACAAATATATCTGCCTTCAAAAGGGATTACGATGGTTCCCTCATGCAGCTAGTGAAGAGTTTTCATATCTGTAATATATTTTCTTAATTTCATGTTCCCAGTTTCTCCATCTTCAAACTCCCCCCCCCCCCCCCCCACCTTGGCCTGCGCTTGTTTTTTTCCCCCACTATTAGATTGTTCGTCTATGTATTTGTCTGACTTTATTCAAGTTTAAAAGGCTGTGCCAGTCTTGAATAAAAGTTACTCTGTGTTAGGTTTTCTTACGGGAGCAAAAGTTACCCCACTTGTTTACTGTTTATTGTTTACTGTTCCCTGCCTCATTTCATTTCCAATTTTGACACGACACGTTTTCCATAGATTGATTTGCTTTGACCACATTATATTTCCCTTTCTTTGACACGACAAGTTTTCCATGGATTGATTTGCTTTGACCACATTATATTTCCCTTTCTTTGAAAGTAAACAAAAGGAAGTCAAAATGGAAGCTAAGGACTGAATATTAAACACATCATTGTAGAGCTCAGATTTACATCTATGAAGTAAAAAAAGGAGTAGACTTAACGTTGTTGTTCTTACTACTATATGTATCCATTTTGTATTCTTTGTTTACAATTTGTGCTTAAGTTTTGAAGTAAAGCATGACTCATTGAAAAGAAATTATATATATATATATATATATATATATATGTAAAAAAGAAAACCCAATGCTAAAAATGGCACTGCTCCCAGCAGCTGAAAGAGTCTGGACGATAAAACCATTACTGGATCAATATAAAATCAAGAAGTCGTCCACTCAATGCCTTCCCTTCTTTTATTGTCTTGAAATTTTCGCCTTTTTCAAGGCTTCATCAGGAATCTGCATTATTGGAAAAAACAAGAAACACCATCAGAATCCCAAAAGTAAAGACAAAATCAGTTTACATATGTCTATATCACACACACACACACATGTATATATATATATAATATATATAATATATATATATATATATATATATAAAATCAAGAAGTCGTCCACTCAATGCCTTCCCTTCTTTTATTGTCTTCAAATTTTCACCTTTTTCAAGGCTTCATCAGGAATCTGCATTATTGGAAAAAACAAGAAACACCATCAGAATCCCAAAAGTAAAGACAAAATCAAAGTAAAGACGCCAAAACTAGCAAATGTATGGTTGCCCACAATGTAAACTCATGTCCCCACCCAAAGGACCCTGATATTCTGTTCCTGTCAATATGCCCCATTGAAACAGTGAAAGAAGAAACAAAACTTTTACAAAGGGAATTATATTGGCAGGCCAATCTTGGTACTATTTTTGTAGGACTAAATCGCAGAAAAGACTTAAATTCTTGCATCAAGAAAAGGATCGAGTATTCGTGCTGAAAGAAAGACAACAACACTGTGTGTATTACCATTACTGCACATACCTGTGTGTGAAATGCCTCCTCCTCCCTCCTCTTATCTTACCTCTTTCATAACCCCCCCCCTCCCCTATTCTCTTTCTCTGTCTTTCTCTCTCTCTCTTCTGTCTCTCTCTCTCTCTCTCTCTCTCTCTCTCTCTCTCTCTCTCTCTCCGTCACACACACACACACACACACACACACACACACACACACACACACACACACACACACACACACACCTCACTCTCTCTCTCTCTCTCTCTTTCTCTCTTTCTCTCTCTCTCTCTTATCTTTCTTATTCTCTCTCTCAATCTCTCTCTCTTTTTTTCTTCTTACCCTCTTTCTCCATCCACCCCCCTCTTTTCGTGCTCTTTTTCTTTCTGTCTTTGTCTTTCGCTGGTCTGTCTGTCATCTGTTGGTCTTCTGTTTGTCAAATCCCCCCCCCCCCCTTTTTTTTTTTTTTTAATCTCTCTCTATTTTGGTTTTCTCTCTCTTTCTTGCTTTCATACTCTCTCTCTCGTTCTGCCCCCTCTCTTTTCTCTCTCTCGTTCTGCCCCCTCTCTTTTCCCCTCCTTTTTCTTTCTGTCTCTGTTTCTCTCTCTCTCTGTCCGTTTGTCGTCAGTGTGTCTGTCTGTCATCCTCTCTCTCCCTCTCTCTCTCTCCTTCTCTCGCTCGATCTCTTTCCGCCTCTTCCTCTCTCTCCCACTCTCTCTCTCTCTCTCTCTCTCTCCTCTCTCTCTCTCTCTCTCTTTTGCTCTTTGTCCTCCATCTGCACCACTGTCGCCGTTGCATTCCCCTACCTACCCCCCCTTTTTTTTTCTTTCTTTTTTTTTTTTTTAGAGTGAATTGGAGATCAGGACCAGTATTGTTCATCGCCCATGTTTGCTTTGCCTGTGTACACTTCTTCCTTTGGTGAAGAGTGCAGGCAACTGAAGAAAAGTGGATAATGTGAGTGTTTGTTTTCCTCATTCTTATTTTGGCTTTTCCTCTCTCTCTCTCTCTCTCTCTCTCTCTCTCTCTCTCTCTCTCTCTCTCTCCCCTCTCTCTCGGTGTTTCTTTTCTGTTTCTCTCGCTCCTTGTCTCTCTTTCTCTCTTTCTCTTTCTTTCTCCCCCCCCCCCCCCGCCTCCCTCTTTTCTCTGTTGCTCACTCTCTGTCTGTCCCCCCTTTTCCTCTGTCTTGCTCCCACTCACTCTCTCATTGTCTCTCCTTCTTCTACCTTGTCCTCACTCCTATTTGCTTCACCTGTCCACTGTTGCATTCTTTCCGCATGTTGCATTTCCTTTTGAGCCCCTCGCTTCCCATGTATTTTAGGTTGGTAATGATGTTTTATGATATCATGTTTTAAATTAAGTGAAGCGGTTTGCCATACTGGATAGGAATGGGGTTTCACTACCTCTACAATGGTTAGAATTTTTGGAAATTTATATATGTGTGTATATGTGGGTACATATGTGTATGTATGTGTGTGCATGTATATGTGTGTGTGTATATGTATATGTGTATATATGTGTATATGTATGTATGTATATATATTATATATATGTCCGTGTGTGTGTGTGTGTGTGTGTGTGTGTGTGTGATATAGACATATGTAAACTGATTTTGTCTTTACTTTTGGGATTCTGATGGTGTTTCTTGTTTTTTCCAATAATGCAGATTCCTGATGAAGCCTTGAAAAAGGCGAAAATTTGAAGACAATAAAAGAAGGGAAGGCATTGAGTGGACGACTTCTTGATTATATATATATATATATATATAGTGTGTGTGTGTGTGTGTGTGTGTGTGTGTGTGTGTGTGTGTGTGTGTGTGTGTGTGTGTGTGTATGACGGTCACAAATTTTTACAACCGTGTTTGCCGGAACATGTTCATTGGAAACCGGTTGGTTAGTTTACCTGACTGCTGCTCACCTGCGCTGTGTATAAGTCAGGTGAGCTGAAACGACCAGGCAGTCTCTACAGCAGTTCCGGCAGTGCAACTTCCCAGTGGCCGAAGAGGGACTCCTGAACGAGTTGCTGTGGCAGTCAGGTATTTCATTGTTGGCAAGTTTTAAATCACAGTCGGAAATCATCCTCCCTCCAATAGGTGACTGTAACTTTCTCAGCGCCTAATAAAGGTTTTTAGAGAGAAAAAAAAACGTATTTATTGTTATTGGTATAGCTTGTGACTTGATAGGGTGATAGGATGAATGCAAAGAAAAAAAATGTTGATTGATCGGAAAAGGAGGTGGCTTAGCTAGTTCATGGCGTTATGATGCAAAACAGTTTTTGTTTATTTCGCTAATGTATTATAATGATACAAATGATAATGGTAAGCTTCGGAAGGGAGCGATGGAAACTATCATGTGTTACTGGTTGGGAGATTTATTCTGAATTTTGATGTGGGGTGCTAAGTGGAAACCCTTTTCAATATGTCTTTAAACCATCCTTTGATACGAATAATGCATACCTATTGGTTGATAAACAAGAGTGTGCGGATATCTTTCTTTCATATGAGTTTAAGGGCTGTTACTGTTACTAATGAATACTTTTATGAAGGGAAATCCTTCCCTGAGACGTAGTGATTATGTGAAATGATAAAAACATTGTTGTCGTGATGGAAGAGACGTGAAATGATTAAAAAAAACCATTCTTATCTTGATGAAAGATGGTCCTGATTTGGCTCTTAGTAGTCCGCTGGGCCCTATAAACACTAACTAACTAACTTGATGAAAGATACGAAAGAAAATCGTTAATTATATACAATGATTATATTCTTGATTTCGAAAAGGTCTATGTGGAAATCCATTCCCCCAATGTGTAAAGCATGATTTTGAAAAGGTCTATGTGAAAAATCCTTCTCTCCCTCCCCCCCTCCCCCCACCCTCCCCAATGTGTAGAACATGATTCCGGAAAAGAGACTGTTCTGTTGTGATATTGTAATGAAACTGTAGATTTCGCTGTGGGTATTTTGCCGAAGTTCTGGTGAAATATAAAGTAACTGTTGGTTATGAATATGATTAATAACCATGATGAATAATAGCCATGTTGTAGTAGGCTAGATAATCAAGGTAGTTATCAGTTCTCCCAGGTAGAGTCGTCCTGGTGTGACCGGGAACTGGCTGCCACTGCTAGAGGGTCTGGGGCGTAGCTGAAGTCTACCCCTTGTCTCCACCCTGCTGAGGGTGTGGAGAGGTCGACGAGGGAGTCGGCAGTAACCCGATCTGCCACTGCGCCCGGGTCTGGGGCGTAGCCGAGATCTACCCCTTGTCTCCACCCTGCTGAGGGTGTGGAGAGGTCGACGTGGGAGTCGGCAATAACCCAACGTGCCAGTTGTGCCAGAGCCGCCGCTGCTGCCGAGCCAGAGCCACCGCTTTTGAGGTATTTGAACTAGCGACCTGTTGGGCCAGTCGTACCAGAGCCGTTGCTTCTGCTGTACCAGGGCCGTTGCTTTGTGGTGTTAGAACCAACGTCTTATTTTGTGTTTGAGCCGCAGCTCTTGTGTTGGAGCCGTCGCTCCTATTGTGGACAGAGCCGTCGCTTCGGTTCTGTGGAGGCTCTGCGAGCTGCTCCTCCTGACTGTGTGAGTCCCAGGAGAGGACTTCTGCAGCATTCTTCACGAGAGACCTGCGACGTCTGTGGACTGTTGTGTTGAGCCGGACGTGGCCAAAAGAAAGAAAAGAAATGCGTATATATAATATTATATGCTTCATGTGTTGTACGCCTAGAGTTATAGCGTGCGTTAGTATTCTGCTTTATTGATATTGTTGTATATTGATGTGTCTTTGTATATTTGTGTGTTGATGGCTCGGGCAGCATAAAAAAAGAAAACGTCGACTTGTTGCCTGGCTGTCCATGTTTCGAATGTGTGGGTGTGTGTAAATTAAAAATCGTACACGCATCCGAATTTCTGTGAGACAGACACACACACCAACGCATCCGTAACAGTGTGTGTGTGTGTGTGTGTGTGTGTGTGTGTGTGTGTGTGTGTGTGTGTGTGTGTGTGTGTGTGTGATGTGAATGTTGGTATGGCTGGTTCCTACAGTCCATGAACACAGTGCATAACACTGTGCATGTGATATGAATGTTGGTATGGTTGGTTTCTACACTCCATGAACACAGTGCATAACACTGTGCGAGTGATGTGATGTGTGATGTGAATGTTGGTATAGCTGGTTCCTACAGCCCATGAACACAGTGCATAACACTGTGCGAGTGATGTGATGTGTGATGTGAATGTTGGTATAGCTGGTTCCTACAGCCCATGAACACAGTGCAAAGCACTGTGCGTGTGATGTGAATGTTGGTATAGCTGGTTCCTACAGATCAACCTTTCCAAACTGTTTCACGGTACAGCTATACCTAGACACCATGGTAGAAGTTGGTGGAGTGGAGTTGAAATCAGGAGTCGAACAAGCACCTGGCTCATTTTGAGTGTGAGGTAAGGTACGGTGATGTTGCTTATAGCCCAGCCGACCGCAAAGGACCGTATTAAGGCTGTCACTGCGTTGAATCCAACGCCTATCTTGCGCTGATGTGATTGAAGATAAGTGATTGCTCGTTCATTTTCGTTGTCCTAATTGTTTTGTATCTTGCTTGGAGAAGATCTAAGAGGTCGAAACGCGTCGTTTTTTGTCTTGTGATCCGTTTGTCCACGTTTTTTTTTTTTCAGGTTTGCTAACATTTAAGATTCACAAATCATACTTAAAAAAGAGGGCAAGGAAAAGTAATGCTTATAGCCCAGCCGACCGCAAAGTGCCATATCAGGGCTGTCACCGCATTGAAGTCAACTCAAAGTCATACTTAAAAAAAAAGGGCAAGGTAACGTATGTTATTTATAGCCCAGCCGACCGCAAAGGGCCGTATCAGGGCTGTATTTTGAGTGTGGACTTGTGATGGATGAAGTGATGGTGGTGCTGGTGGGGAACTGACTAGGTGTCTCAAAACACGTCATAGACTGCTGCAGCGCCATCTGGCGTGAGGTCCGGTCTTGAGCGGGGGGGGGGGGGGGGGGGGGGTGCTACTGCAGGAGGTTGCGACTTGGGCCGGCGTTCAGTCTCTGAGGCCTATCTGAACGTCGACATGATCACCAGCCGTCAGGCAGGGCACGCTTTGGGCAGATCCATCATACCGATCCTTCTGTGGTGACGACAGCAGATGGACTTGTCTGACAACGACGTTGTCATGGTTGACAGTCATGGCCTTCAGCTGCTGAACACTGGTGGGCAGGACGGAACGGTATTCTTCCTTTCTTTATGCGTATGCAGGCTGATACTCCTGCGGACACTGCCTGTATCGACAGGCAGTGGAGTTTTGTGTGTATGACCGTTTTCTATCCCGCCATTAAGGCAGCCATACTCCATCTTCGGGGAAGGTGCATGCTATGTGTAACGTGTCATCCATACCAACGGCCAAACTGGCCTTCTCTTCCGAAAGTTGGTGATTGGATTTTACGTGTGTGCAGGATGTTGTGCGTGCTTTCACACGCGGAACCTGGTTTATAGTCTCATTCGAAGGACTGTGTGGGGAATGGAGTCAGAACTAATGTTAACTCCGAGGGAAAAATCCCCTGTACCGAAATTCGAACCCGCAACCCCAGGATCACGAGTCCGGCGCTCTACCAACTGAGCTATTCCGGCCCCCCGGAACAGTATGAAAGTGTCGGTTTTCAAGATGGTGGAAGCTGCCATTCATTGACATCTTCTGAACGATATGAAAGTGTCGGTTTTCAAGATGGTGGAAGCAGCCATTTATTGACATCTTTTGAACGGTATGAAAGTGTCGGTTTTCAAGATGGTGGAAGCAGCCATTTATTGACATCTTCTGAACGATACGAAAGTGTCGGTTTTCAAGATGGTGGAACCAGTCAAGAAACTTCAGAAGAAACAACCGGATGTTGAGAACGAAAACACAAACAGCAGACTGAATTGACCTTTGCCCTTTCGCTGAAGATGTGAAAGCCAGCTAGACCTCTCGTTGCCCACAGTCAGGTTCATGGTCCAACACAGAACAGCTCCTGAAGACAACAAAAAGCATAAACAATAAAAGAAATTATATCAGATAGTAGGCGCGCGCGCGCGCGCCACACCACACACACACACACACACACACACACACACACACACACACACACACGCACACACACGCACGCTCACACGCACGCTCACACGCACGCCAGCACGCACGCACGCACGGACACACACACACACAACACACCTTCACACACACACACACACACACACACACACACACACACACACACACACACACACACACACACACACACACAGAGTTACTCAAAAGACGCCTCACCACCTAGCAAAAATGACATCACAGACCTTACGCTCAAAAAGAGCAGTAAGAAGGTGAAGGGCCGTTTAAAAAAAAAAAAAATGAAACTGCTCTCCACACTGCACGACACTTCACTCCAAGGTGTGCCAGACAACTGGCTGGATCTGTCGTATGGCTTTGAGGTAGTCAAATCTAATTTTTTTTTTTCCGGTAGATACAGCTTGTGGAACGGAACCCTTCAAGCAGCTCTTGACTCTACAGCTCAATTCTACCGTGGATGCTGTCTTTATTCACCGTGGACTAAATAACCCAAAGACAAAAAACATCCTTCCGTTATAAACAAGTCATGTTCAAACTGTCAACAAGATCCTGTCTGCAGGACCAAAGTAGAAAGTTGTCGGTGGAGTCACCAGTGCAAGACACATTGCTGCAGTTCGAGTTAAGTGTTTAGCTGCACTTAAAGCCCAGGACTTGAGCACTCTCAGTCACTGACATCACAGCTCACCTGACATCAGGGAAAGGCGTCACTGGCTGCCATGCCTGGCAGGCTTTTTTTTTTTGTGGAAATTTTAAACAAGAAAGGATATTAGTTCCGGAAGATGATACAGACGAACAGATGACAGGACAAAACACGATGCATTTCGACCTCTTGGGTCTTCTTCAGGCAAAAACAAGCAGCATTTAGGACAAAGAACACGAAGAACGAGCAACCATTTATCTTCTCATATTCGGCGCAAAATGGATGTTTAATGAAAAGGAAGAGAAGGGGACCATGGGAATTAAAATGACAATGATGACAATAACAATAATAACAATGATAATAATAGCAATTATAGTGATGATCCTTGGGAGCACCACACGAGTTTGACCAAGGGAGCAGCTCAGCAGTATGGCAGCCTCAGATTTTAATAAGAGGTACCTGGCCACTGAGGAATAGCTCAGTTGGTAGAGCGCCAGACTCGTAACCTTGGTGATTCTGGGATTGCGGGTTCGAATCTCCGCCGGGCCGTTTCGGTACAGGGATATTTTTCTCTCGGAGTTAACATTGGTTCTGACTCCATTTCCCATACAGTCCTTCAATAAGACTATAAACCGAGGTTCCGTGTGGGAACGCACGTATAACATCTTGCACGCACGTGAAATCCCATCGCCAACTTTCGGAAGAGAAGGTCAGTTTGGCCGTTGGTATGGATGACACGTTACACATAGCATGCACCCTACGTGAAAAATTGAAAGAAGAAAGGAAGTAAGGAAATTAAATGAACGATATTGACTGGATGACACGGGAAACGACTGAATGAAGCGCCGGCAGGCAGCTCTTTAGTCGGCACTACCCAGGTAGGCAGCCCGTTACGTACGTGAGAGTGTGGATACTCAGCGCCTAGAACCTTTGGCAAGGCGTTACATAAATGCCATGTTCTTCTTCTTATTGTTATTATCATTATAATTAATGTTGTTATTATCATTACTATCATTATAATTATTGTTATTATTATTGCTATTATTATTATTATTATTATCATTACTATCATTCTTCTTCTGCTTCTTATCATCGTTGTTATTATTTTTATTATTATCATCATTATAATTATTATCATTATTATTGCTATTATCATTATTATTATTGCTATTATTATTATTATTATTATTATTGTTGTTGTTGTTGTTGTTGTTGTTATCATTATCATTGGGGATGATTTTAAGGAACTGGACTTTCTCAGGCGGCTGTGGCCCCTTCCAGTCCCAGGAGAGAAGAGGTCTTCTTGTCATTCTGCACAGCTGGCGATCATCCTCCGCTGTGGAGTCACAATAATCACTGTCAAAAACTGATTACAATGCAGGTCTTTCATCCTGTCAGTGCAGTGGACAGGAACATCCATTCACCTCGTTCAGGAGTTCAGGTCCAGTGAGTGCTCCTGACCCAGAACAGATAGGGAGGCAGTGCCAGAAGGCCAGGACTGCCCACTGGTCACCCTGAAAGAGGTCACCGAGCTGAATGCTGGTTTACTGAAGAGACGTGGTCAGTTGTCAACGGCGACATTTAGCAAGGCCCGGACCGTCATACAGGTAAGTACTCAATGGTCAGTGGTGACATACAGCAAAACCTGTACTGTGACATAGAGGTAAGTACTCAACTGTCAACAGTGACATGCAGCAAAGCCTGGACTGTGACACAGACGTAAGTGCTCAATTGTCAACAGTGACATACAATAAAGCATGTACTGTGACATATAGGTAAGTACTCAATTGTCAACCGTGACATACAACAAAGCCTGGACTGTCATACAGAGGTAAGTACTCAATTGTCAACAGTGACATACAGCCAAACCTTGACTGTGCCTCAGAGGTAAGTACTCAATTGTCATTGGTGACATACAGCGAAACCTCGACTGTGACACAGAGGTAAGTACCCAATTGTTAAAAGTGACATACAGCAAAACCTTGACTGTGACACAGAGGTAAGTACTCAATTGTCAATAGTGACATACAACAAAGCCTGGACTGTCAGACAGAGGTAAGGAGCCACACTCTCAGCCACTGCTGTAACTCACTGGGCGCCGACCTCCAATCATCTGTGCGGCGAAAGAAGGCAGCATCTGTCTGCAGGAGGATCTTGTCCGAGTCAGTTCCTGGCTGGGCTGCCGCATTGGTGAGTCTTAAAGTTGCCCATGCAGTACAGCTCCAATGACTGTGGAACACTTCCTGAAGACTGTCCCACACATACAAAGTTAAGAGCAGAGACCTAGCCTGCCAACACATCGAGGGAGAAACTTTATGGATCACTGGAGGGCCTCTGCCGTACAGCAGCCTTTGCCAGTGCCTCTGGGGTTCCTGTCTGAGTGTACGAAGAACAAGAAGACGGCTCAGAACAGTGCCGCCACCAAGTCCCACTGAAACCAGCCGAGAGTCTCTTGAGCAGGATAGGTGGAGGAGTCACAAAAAGAGGTCAAGTGCCCACCAACTGGACCTCTCTCCCAATGTCAACATAGTCCCATCAAGCACAGCTTGTAACGTTGAATCCAGAGACAGCTGCACTGCCTGAAGTATTCTGTTCAGGTGGTGGTGCTCGTCGAAGGCCCACAGATGCTGTGGTTTATCAGAAGGCAACTGCTCTTCTGGTTCCAGGGCCACAGGATCCGGATAGTTCTCCCGCCAGCACTGGCGTTCTTGGGGATCCATCCTACCAGCCAGCAACAATGCCACCTTCCAATGAATGAGGGTGCTTCTTACTCGGTCAGGCATTACTGAAAAATTCCCGACATTGATTCCTCGATGTAAAGTCACCAGTGCCTCCTGCTGGCCATCCGAGAGGAGGGTGCCACTCAGGAGAAAGACAGACGTTGCATCTGAAGGAAGGGGACCAAATCCGTCAACCTACCCGGTTCTGTGGCCAGTCAAGGCCCGGGCTGTCTCAGTGCTTTTCACCGCCTCTTCAGTACAGTGTAAGACATGGATGGCAAGCTCTTGTCAAAGACCCCTGGCAGCTGATACATCAAAGCACGTGCCTTTGGGAACCTCATTGGTTCCTTACATAGAGGGACCAAGCATTCCAACTTCGTTGGAGTAGCTCTTGGGGAGATCAGTTCAGTTCTCAGGCCAGAAGATGGTGGTAGCCCTTGGAGGCTGTCGCTTCTCCTTGGGCAGGCTCTTGTTTTTGGATGGTAGGGCGCCCCTGGCTCGAGTCTCGTGAAAGTTTGAGATTGGATTCTAGCCGACCCTCACCCCCCAATCTGTATCAGTTTTGGGCATCTTTGTCGGAGAACTTTAACGTTGAGAGGCTTCGCGCTTGCGAGAAACACTGGCCATTTGAGACTAAAAGTGAGGTCAGTATTCCTCCTCCCAACCAGTGACTATCCAGGGTATCATTTACTGGAGCAAGCATCGTGGAACAAAGTTTCAAAATCTCTCTATAGGAAGGAGAAATTCTCCAGTCTCTTACAGAATTCGGTTGGTTTAGCAAACAAAATAGCTGTGAATCATAGCAACATTTTCAAATTTATACACATTACTTCGCTGTCTTATAGGATAAAGCTGCCTTCAAAACAAAATACAGCAAGAATGTGAAATGTCTGTGCGGTGAACAAATTTCAAACCAACACATTCTTCTGGAATGCCAGAGATTGAGACCTATTTTACCGGCTATTTTAGAAAGTTCTCTTGACAGTATCCTTGAGAATTCTAGTTTCTTGTTTGATTTGGCGAACTGTTTACTACACAGTCCTATGGGACATTTGTTATAGTTTGTGTTATGATTCAAAATAGTTATTCAAAGTTAGTTTTCCTAAACCCTTTTTTAAAACTTTTTTTTAAATTGTATATTAAAGATTGCAAAGATTTGTTTTTGTATATGATTGCAAGATAAAGATTTTTTTGTATATGATTGCAAGATAACTCACCCACCCACATCCTCCTCATGCTCCCCCTCTCCACACCCTTTCTCTTCGTCCAATATAACTTAGTGTTGAAAGACGTTAAACTGAAGACAACAACAACAACAACAACAACAACAACAACAACAACAACTAACCGTTGGGGCACAATCCTCATGGGAGGACCTCAGACTTTTGGAACCAACTCCCCGAGCTGTCTGCCAAAACGTCAGACGTCCAGTAGACCGGAAGCTGCCATCTGCAGTGCACGGGCGAATGGCTCACCATTGAGGGGGATCAACCAGGTGATGAAGATGCTGCTGGGTTGAGCCTCCAAGCCATGTAGAAGTGACCAGTTGAGGGGGGACCAACCAGGTGATGAAGATGCTGCTGGGTTGAGCCTCCAAGCCATGTAGAAGTGACCATTGAGGGGGACCAACCAGGTGATGAAGATGCTGCTGGGTTGAGCCTCCAAGCCATGTAGAAGTGACCATTGAGGGGGATCAACCAGGTGATGAAGATGCTGCTGGGTTGAGCCTCCAAGCCATGTAGAAGTGACCATTGAGGGGGATCAACCAGGTGATGAAGATGCTGCTGGGTTGAGCCTCCAAGCCATGTAGAAGTGACCATTGAGGGGGATCAACCAGGTGATGAAGATGCTGCTGGGTTGAGCCTCCAAGCCATGTAGAAGTGACCATTGAGGGGGATCAACCAGGTGATGAAGATGCTGCTGGGTTGAGCCTCCAAGCCATGTAGAAGTGACCATTGAGGGGGATCAACCAGGTGATGAAGATGCTGCTGGGTTGAGCCTCCAAGCCATGTAGAAGTGACCATTGAGGGGGATCAACCAGGTGATGAAGATGCTGCTGGGTTGAGCCTCCAAGCCATGTAGAAGTGACCATTGAGGGGGATCAACCAGGTGATGAAGATGCTGCTGGGTTGAGCCTCCAAGCCATGTAGAAGTGACCATTGAGGGGGATCAACCAGGTGATGAAGATGCTGCTGGGTTGAGCCTCCAAGCCATGTAGAAGTGACATTGAGGGGGATCACCAGGAGAAGATGCTGCTGGGTTGAGCTCCAAGCCATGTAGAAGTGACGTGAACGGACTTGCTAGGCGAACTCCTTGGTGAGGCGAAGCCCACCCTGGAATATCCCCTGCTCTTCCAATCACGCTCACAGCGTCTGCATGTTGTACTCCTCAACACGAGGTGTTTATCCCAAGCAGAAACTCTGTCTACGTGACGCTCCAGACTGGGTTCTTGTTTAAGCTGATGTCAGGGCGTCAATGCCAAAGTGTTCTACAACTGGCCTGGGTTTACCAAAGTGGCCTCTTCGCGTGGTGACAAGGGCTACGTTTTCCTAAGATCCACTTGACTTCCCACAACTGGTAGACCTGTAATGCACGGGCAGCCAGTTGCAGTCCTTTTTTTTGCTTTGGGATTCTTGTGCCACATGGCAACAGCCACTATCTGGAGCTGGCTCTTCTGCTCAAGCTCTCTGATATGCTTCCTTGGACAGCCAAAGTCCCCGCACAAGTTCATCTGCTGACTGTAACAAGCGGCCCTAGACTGGGATTTCATCATCTAACTTCAGGACACTGAGTAAGACTGCCATCCTATATAGCAGAGGCTGCACGGCTGCTTGCAGGTTTCGCACTCATTGTCATTGTGCAGATGATTCTTGACCGTGGGATGCTAAGCTAGTAATATCATTACAGCAGGTAAGTATTAAACGTGCGATGCTAAACTATTAATATCATTACAGCAGGTAAGTATTAACCGTGTCATGCTAAACTATTAATATCATTACAGCAGATAATTCTTGCCCGAGCGATGCTAAACTATCAATATCATTGCGGCAGATAATTCTTGACCGTGCTTGGAGCCTGTGACAACCAATCCGCTTAATCTATCGACCCTGACCCCCGCCCCCCCCCCCCCCCCCGAAAAAAAAAAAAAAAAAAAAAGAAAAAAGAAAAAAAGAAGAAAAAAAAGGAAAGCATTTCAATGTGACCAAAAATATATATATGTCCTATGGTCATATAAACAATGCATAATGGACAACTAGTGTTCCCTCTGGAAATGTGAACAATGTTCACCCCTTGGTCACCAGACTACAACAAAACCTGATTTATTATTCATTGTGACCTGAAATACATGTTGAAGACTTTGAAGAACAAGCACAGGAGAATAGTCCACAAAAGAACAAACAAGCAAACAAAAAAGAGTAGTTGAAAGTGACAAACATGAAAAAAGGGAGGGCTTAAAGAGAGTGAAAAAACAGAGGAAGTTTCTGGCACAGAACACGGATCGTAGAGAATTGTTTAACTTTTTTCCCCTACAGTATCTGTACAGAGCTTCCAGGGGGAGTTATTTGTCCTGAAAGAGCTCGTGGGCTACTCCTCAGGGAAGTCAACAACAGCACCGGCTCCATACAATCTTCATCATCATTCACTGAAAGAGCTCGTGACTTCTCCATACAATCTTCATCATCATTCACTGAAAGAGCTCGTGACTTCTCCACACAGTCCTCATCATCATTCACTGAAAGAGCTCGTGACTTCTCCTCCACACAGTCCTCATCGTCATTCACTGAAAGAGCTCGTGACTTCTTCATACAATCTTCATCATCATTCACTGAAAGAGCTCGTGACTTCTCCATACAGTCCTCATCATCATTCACTGAAAGAACTCGTGACTTCTCCATACAGTCCTCATCGTCATTCACTGAAAGAGCTCGTGACTTCTCCTCCACACAGTCCTCATCGTCATTCACTGAAAGAGCTCGTGACTTCTCCACACAGTCGTCATCATCATTCACTGAAAGAGCTCGTGACTTCTCCTCCACACAGTCCTCATCGTCATTCACTGAAAGAGCTCGTGACTTCTTCATACAATCTTCATCATCATTCACTGAAAGAGCTCGTGACTTCTCCATACAGTCCTCATCATCATTCACTGAAAGAACTCGTGACTTCTCCATACAGTCCTCATCGTCATTTACTGAAAGAGCTCGTGACTTCTCCTCCACACAGTCCTCATCGTCATTCACTGAAAGAGCTCGTGACTTCTCCACACAGTCCTCATCATCATTCACTGAAAGAGCTCGTGACTTCTCCTCCACACAGTCCTCATCGTCATTCACTGAAAGAGCTCGTGACTTCTTCATACAGTCTTCATCATCATTCACTGAAAGAGCTCGTGACTTCTCCATACAGTCCTCATCATCATTCACTGAAAGAACTCGTGACTTCTCCATACAGTCCTCATCGTCATTCACTGAAAGAGCTCGTGACTTCTCCTCCACACAGTCGTCATCATCATTCACTGAAAGAGTTCGTGACTTCTCCTCCACACAGTCGTCATCATCATTCACTGAAAGAGCTCGTGACTTCTCCTCCACACAGTCGTCATTATCATTCACTGAAAGAGTTCGTGACTTCTCCTCCATACAGTCCTCATCATCATTCACTGAAAGAGCTCGTGACTTCTCTGAAGTGTTGACCACACTATTCTGGGCCAGGATATGAAGAGTAATGACCACACTCGTAACCAGGTCCATAGGGAGCAGCGGCTGCAGTTTGACCATATTCGGACTGAGAGTTTTTTTTTCTGGTCGTGTACACTTTAAAATGCAAACTTTATGTTAAACTCCCAGAGCCTTTAAAAACATACCCGCCCTGCTTGTTAATGAACTTCACGTCAACTTCATTGATCTCGGTCTAAAAAAATTAATTACTATCACTCTTCTTCTTCCTCTTCTTCTTCTTCATGATCATGATCATCATCATCATCATGATCATGATCATCATCATCATCATCATCATATCATCATCATCTCATCATCATCATTACTATCATCATCATCATCATCAAAACGATAATAAGACTAATAATAATCATGATAACTACAATATTATCACTATTACTATTATTATCATTATTGTTATTATTATTATTATTATCAATAATGATAATATTAGTATCATTATTATTATCCTCCTCCTCCTCCTCCTCATTATTATTATTAGTATTATTATCATCATTATTTTTATTATTATCATTATTATTATTATTATTAATATTATTATTGTTGTTGTTGTTGTTATTATTATTATCATTATTTATCACCATCATCATCATTATTATTATTATTGCTCTTGTGGTTGTTGTTGTTGTTATTATTATTATTATCATTATCATCATCATCATCATCATCATCATCATTATTATTATTATCATAATTTTTGTTGTTGTTGTTATTTCTATCATCATCATCATTATTAATATTATTATCATTATTTTTGTTGTTATTGTTCTTGTTGTTATTGTCATTATCATCATCATCATCATCATCTTCACATCATTATCATTATAATTATTGCATATCACGTGCGTAATCGAAAGCCATCCCTCAACGATATTTCAATCCGTTCTTTTTGTTTCAAGGTACATAGGTGTAGTATGTTCAGACTGACTTCCAACACCTTCAGCCACATCTGACACTTGAGGTCCTTGACGAGTCCGTTCCTGACCACAGCTGCCACAACAAAACCCTAAAGCCCCTGAACATGACAGGGCCAGCGCAGCGCAGTGTCCGGGTGCTGATCACGTGCATGTGTCTTTGGGCAGAGCGTGTTGGCATCCAGAGTGCTGACCTCCACAACGGTGACACTTCCACGGTGACCATGCCTTTCCCTCCCACCTTGACCTACATGACACACAACAACAGCCGCCTGAGACTCACGCTCAGTGATTTAGCCCAGTGCACGCAGACCAACCAGACAGTCAGTATGTATGTTGATCACGGGGATGAAATAACGGTGGAGTATTCACAGCGCCAAGCAGAACCCGAGGACAAAGCACCACACAATCCTCCTCTGCCACCATTCAGCTGCTGGTTCAACGTCACTTCCTCTGAAGACCACGTGATGAAGATCCACTTCCGGCAGCAGACGTGTTCCCAGGACAACTTCCTGTCTGTGATCGTTCAGGTCAACGACACGTCAGAGGTCAAGGACAGGAGGACTGGCTGTGAAGACTTGAGGTCCCCACTCTTGATGGATTGGGTCAGCAGACGACATTTTGCCGTCTTTGCTATCATCGTTCACGATCTCCAGCTGTCGTATAGCCTACAGCTGAAGGTGGTCTCTGTGACGTCCGCTGCTAAGAAGCAAGTACAGTTCCACTACATGTCCTCCAGGATGGGTAAGATGACGAAGTTATGCTGCAAGAACAATCGCCTGATTTTGACTGAAAAAAAAATCATTACTTGATTATTATTTTTTTTTTAGTGGGTGGAAGTAATGGAAAAGGGAGGATGCTGTAGTGCGTGTGTGTGTGTGTGTGTGTGTGTGTGTGTGTGTGTGTGTGTGTGTGTGTGTGTGTGTGTGTGTGTGTGTGTGTGCGCGCGCGTGTGTGTGTATGTGTTTGCTGTTCACGAATGATTTTATATCGGATATTATGACCTCTGCTGATTGTTTGGATGGCTTGACGTTGGCTTGCTTACCTTCAAAGAGCCAAGCAGGACCATGGAGCCATCCGCTGTGCCGTTGTTTTCATTCTTATCACAGATTAATAGTAACTTTGTCATCTTCTGAACATTTGCTCATATTGAAATGTGCACACACACACACACACACACACACACACACACACACACACACACACACACACACACACATACACACACACACACAACACACACACACACACACACACACACACACACACACACACACGCACACACACACACACGCACACACATAATTATACACACAGCACATGCACGCACACAGACAGACAGACAGGCAGACACACACACACACACACACACACACACACACAACATGCGTATACGCCCGTAAACACAGGCACATATACATAGGCACATATATGTATGCACATGCACACTCATACGTGCACGCAGGCGCATGCTCACACAAACCTACAGATCTTGCATGCATACACACGCTCAGGCGAGTACACACAAACGCACGTACACGCACACGCTGCATATTCCGTAACCATGAGACCATC
>CM065746.1:37787104-37792104 GCA_033310375.1 Conus canariensis | reverse complement strand
TGATATTATGTATGAAATGTGTTAAGAATATACAGGAAAACATTAATTATGTCTTGCAGAGCACTACATTTACAGGTAGTTTTTGAGGCACTCAATTGATAGATGTTATGTATAAAATGTGTTAAGAATATACAACAAAACATTGTTCTATGTACTATTCAGATATTTACAAGTAGTTTTTGTAGCACTCAGCTGATTGCTATTTTGTATGAAGTGTCTTAAAAAAATATACAACGAAACATCAATGTATATACTATTCAGATATTATGTGTTGACACCTTGAAATCAAGCAAAACATTATTTTATGTATTTATTCAAATATGCAACGACACCTGAAAAGCACACACACACACACACACACACACACACACACACACACACACACACACACACACACACACACACACACACACACGGAATCATAGCATGCCAGCGATGCCACGCAGGATGAGTAGAGTACTGACAGCAAATGCCCCCGTGGCTATTGTGGCCTATTCTCGGCAAGAGACCAAGCTCTAAGCGCTTTACAATCCACACTCGTTTACACAAAGGGCTGCCTACCTGGATAGTGCCGACTGAAGAGCTGCCAGCTGGCGCTTCATTCAGTCGTTTCCCGTGTCATCCAGTCCATATCATTCAATATTGTTCACTCAATTTCCTTACTTCCTTCATTCTTTCCATTTCTCACACAGGGTGCATGCTATGTGTAACGTGTCATCCATACCAACGGCCAAACTGGCCTTCTCTTCGAAAGTTGGTGATGGGATTTTACTATGTGCAAGATGTAGTGCGTGCGTTCACACGGAATCTCGGTTTATAGTCTCATTCGAAGGACTGTATGGGAAATGGAGTCAGAATCAATGTCAACTTCGAGGGAAAAATCCCCCCTGTACCGAAATTGCCCGGCGGAGATTCGAACCCGCAACCCCAGAATCACCAAGATTACGAGTCCGGCGCTCTACCAACTGAGCTATTCCAGCCCCCAATTATTCAGATTCAGACCCCTGCAGACGGCAGTCGTCAAAGGGAGCACTGTTCTCCACCAGAGCATGATGCAGTCATGCTCCTCTTTCTCCAGATGGTCTCAAGGTCCTCATCAACGCTCGATCTATCCTCATGGCAGACCACATTTTCATTCCAAGTTTGTTTGAGTGATGAACTGTCTGTGGTCAGACTCCTCGAATAAACGTTGGATTTGTGGATGAAGCTCTGCCTTTGGCTCCACGTGCAGGTGAGCATCCATGGAACAGGTTTAATGTCCTGGGGTGTGCATGTAGGGAGATGTCTGTTGGATGATATACAGACGACATAGGGAGTAGGTCCCTGGCAGGCTTAATATCCTGTTGCGTGCATTTAGGGAGATGTCCGTTGGATGATGCACAGACGACATAGGTAGTAGGTCTCTGGACAGGTTTAAAATCCTGAGGTGTGTATGTAGGGAGATGTCTGTTGAATGATAATTATACAGACGACATACGTAGTAGGTCCCTGACAGGTTTAATATCCTGGTGCGTTCTTCTTCAATTTGACGTCTTTTCACTAAATGTGATATTAGACAAGGTGAGTGTGTGTGTGTGTGTGTGTGTGTGTGTGTGTGTGTGTGTGTGTGTGTGTGTGTGTGTGAGTGCGTGCGTGCTGCGTGCGTGCGTGAGTGCGCGCCCACGTGCGTGTGTGTGTGTGTGCGCGCATGCGCGCGCGCGCGCGCGTGTGTGTGTGTGTGATGAGGAGAAACTCTCTAGAAACTCCTGGCGCGTGCATGTAGGGAGATATCTGCTGGATGACTAACAGACGATAGTGTCACTTTCCTGTTTACTCTTCAGGACAAAATCGTAATCCGCATGAATTCAAAGCGTTCAACTCATTGTTCAGCTTCGAGATGGCTGCCTTTCGGATGATTACAGAGTTGTGTGTGATGATGCGGTTAAGCAGCGAAGTCAAAGAGCAGGTGTCTTGACAGATCAGAACGCTGCAGAAGATTTGCCTGCAGGTTAGGAAACTCGTTCTGCAGCTATCATCAAGCACGTGTGTGATGTTTAAGTGCATGTTGTCAATGCTTCTTTACAGACAGCTGAGTGTTGGTGTGGTTTACGTAGTGAGTGGATATGTGAGATCGTCTGTGTTTCACATGTGACAAATGCTATGGGAATTGGGTATGCACACACACACACACACACACACACACACACACACACACACACCACACACACACACTGCACACACACCACACACACACACACACACACACACACACACACACACACACCACACACACACACACACACACATATTAACGATATTAATCATCATCGTGCCGGCCTATACTTCACAACAGTCCTTGTTTGCGTTTATCAATCAGCTTTAAGTCATGTGCCGTGTGGTCTCAAAACTCAGCGGATGTGGTGTAGCGTATATGGACTAGTCAGCACGCAGTAACACCTGTTTGATGAAACTGAAACTGAAACCTTGTTTGCAGGTTTGTAGGAACTGTTTTCCATGGTAACGTTTTTGCTTCTAAATTCTTTGACTTATTTTCTAAAATAAAGGTCAAGCGCACTTGATAATATAATATACCAAAAATTTGACCCATGATAATTCCCCTGCATACATCCCCCTCCCCCTCCTCTTCCCTAACCCGGTCCCAGTCCACCCCCAACCTCTCCCTTATCCACCCCCACCCCTACCCCATTTTGTTTCTCTTTGCTGCAGTTGCTAATAGGGTGTGCATATTTCTGGTGACATGTGACAAATTTGTTGGCCGCTTTTTCCTGGACGTTTCTGAAGGTAGCTATTATGATACCGAATGCGTGCGAAGTTTAACAGAAATTGTTAACCTTTTTCCCTGACAAGTCAGTAAACTCACTTTCCAGCACCTATCAGATGAAACTACAGGTTTCAAATCTTTGTCCATGCTTGTTTGAAAGTGAAAACTGAAACGAACTTCAAAGAAAGAATACTACTGCGCCGAACGAAAGGGACAAAGAAATGACAAGATAAAACACGGCACTTTCGACCTTTCTGGTCTTTCAACGCCGACCTTGAGCTGAAGTGATTGAAGATAAGTGATTGCTCGTTCATTTTCGTTGTTGTCCTAATTGTTTTGTACCTTGCCTGAAGAAGACCTAAGAGGTCGAAACGCATCGTGTTTTGTCTTGTGACTCGTTTGTCCACGTTTTTCTTGGCGGTTCGCTAACATTTATTTCAGATTTGTTTAGATTTCCGCCTGCAGTCGTCTCACTTTGCAACTAGATCTTTCTGGTCTTCTTCAGGCAGAATAAACCACATTCAGGAAATGAAAACGAAGACCCCCCCCCCCCCCATCCATTTTGTGCCCACTTTCAGGAGATACGTGATTGCTCGTTCTTTGCTTTCATTGTCCTGAATGTTGTTTATCGTTCCTGGAGAAGACCAAGGAGTTCGAAACGCGTTGCGTTTGCCTTGTAATTTGTTCATCCCTTTCGCCTGGCGGAATATTAATTAATCTTTTTTTTGTCGATACGGAGACAAAAGAAAGCACGATAACCAACAGTCCGAGCGTTGCGCCTAAGGTAATGTGGCTTATAGCCCAGCCGACTGCAAAGGGCCGTATCGGGGCTGTCACCACGTTGAAGTCAACTGACAAGTCATTCATTAACACAACCTTTAAAGTACACCTAAAACACACCAGAAATTTTGTAAAAAATCTTTCTACTGTAACATCTCAGATCAGATGAAAAATGTTAATCTCTTTCAGAAATTCAAAGATCACATCAGGTGGGACATCCCTGAACAAGGTTTTCATGGAGTCTGCTGTAAAATGGTTTATGTCTCACATCATGCAAGTCCCAACACACTCCACAAGAATATGTTTCATTGTGAGTGGAACATGACATGGAATGCACCACAGAGCTTCTTCACTCTTTCACAAGGTACGAATGAGTTAAAAACAGAAATCACCAGTGTGCAGCCGGCATAAAACTGTTCCTTCTTTGCGCTCACCATAACATCTTGCACACACGTCAAATCCCATCACCAGCTTTCAGAAGAGAAGGCCAAGTTTAACTGTTGGATTGGATGACCCGTTATACACAGCATGCACCCTGTGTAAGAAATGGAAAGAATGAAGAAAGTAAGGACAATATTGGACGATACTGACAGGATGACACCGCGAAACGACTGAATGAAGCGCCAGCTGGCAGCTCTTCAGTCAGCACTACCCTGGTAAGCAGCCCGTTGTGTAAACGAGTGTGGATTGTAAAGCACTTAGAGCTTGGTCTCTAGCCGAGAATAGGCGCTATGTAAGTATTCATTATACTAATGATAATAATCACCAGAGGTAGATGAGAGGAACTCTTTTAGGTTTGGACAGATCTGGATTGAGCGCTGCACCTGGCCCCATGGCTGTTGAGAGCAAGTTACTTAGTTTTTAGAGGCAGGGGAGTTTACAGCTCGCCCGCAGCTATAGAGCCAAGCCGTGAATGCAGGTCAGGGAAAGGGGAGTTTTCTGCAGGCTGCTCCCCACCAGCCAGCCTACCGCGCTGTACTCGGCGAACTAAATGTCATCTGTGCATAGCCGGTCTGGCAGCAATGTGTTCGGCATTGTTGAGCGGCCATTACAAATGGGGCTGTCGGTTTGATAGTTAGTGGTTGCCATGAAAAATGTAATATATCTGTGCTCTTGAGATGACTGAACTGGCAAATTCCTGACAATTCTTTTAATGCCAAACTCGACTAGGTTTGTTTTCCTGTACATAACGTAGATACGGCATCCAAGCTTGTATGCAAGTGGTCAGGCAATATCAGAACTTAACAACACACACAAAATTGTGCAAAAATAACGTCATCACTTTCTGGGTACTTAATTTTTCCCAACTTAACTACTACACAAGTTTGATACATGCCTCTGCTCGGACTACAGCAACAAAAATGTTGGATCAGAAATGTATAAACCTTGTTTTTTGCCCTTTCACTAAGTGTCTCATGCAGGACGGAAAAATAAAGCTGTGGCCCCTCCATTCTGTAAG
>CM065746.1:37759604-37782104 GCA_033310375.1 Conus canariensis | reverse complement strand
CACATACACACATACACACACACACGCACGCACACGCACACACACACACACACACACACACACACACACACACACACACACACACAACACGCACGCACACGCACACACACATGGTCGGGCATGGGCTCAACCACATTCGGGACGATAGCGTAACTTAAAAAAAAAAAAGATACAAAGCATATAAACGTACTCCCACTTTATTTTGAATACGCGTGAGATATTCCATAAAGAGGAAAAACCGTTTTGGGCAGTCATAGCCGTTAGTAACGGCTATTCTGGTAAAATAGGCCATCATCTGTGACCCATAATAAACATACCTACAAATTTTTAGAAAGATCGGTCAGGTACTTTCTGAAATTTTCCATAAAGAAGAAAACCATTATGGGCCGTTATAGCCGTTAGTAACGGCTATACCGGTAAAATAAAACACCGGGCATCATCCGTGACCCATAATGAACATACCTACAAATTTTCAGAAAGTTCGGCCAGGTACTTTCTGAGATATTCCATAAAGAAGAAAAACCGTTATGGGCCGATATAGCCGTTAGTAACGGCTATAACGGTAAACTAAAACATCGGGCATCGTCCCTGACCTATAATGAACATACCTACAAATTTTCAGAAAGATCGGTCCAGTAGTTTTGTCTGGAGCGAGTGGAACACATTTTGACCATGGAAACACACACACACACACACACACACACACACACACACACCACACACACACACACAACACACACACACACACACACACACACACACCACACACACGCACACGCACACACACACAGAGCATTTCTTCGTTCCCATTGTAAAGTACTCCCTGTTCTATAAGAACTGGGAGTACAACAATCACACCGCCCATGCCTGGTGTGCTTCAACTGACCCTGTCCTCACAGAGAAGGGAGACAAGTGCGTCTTTGTGGGCTACAAAACATTTGATGCAGTCAGTCAAACAAAGCAGTACACTCTGCAAACACTCGGAGTTTCCACACACAACGATTTGGGTAAAAAAGATCCACTGGAAATGCAGGCTGTCTCAGGGTCAGAAGCAACTGTTTCTTGACAGTGAGACCACAAAACTAACTACATTCAGCACGTATTTGAACAGACTATTTTTCATTTGGCATTTCTTTTGCGTCAGAACTCTTTTTTCAGCATTCTGGAATTCTTTTGCGCCAGAACTCTTTTTTCAGCATTCTGGAATTCTTTTGCGCCAGGACTCTTTCAGCAGTCTGGAATTCTTTTGCGCCAGAAGTCTTTCAGAGAATGATGAAACATTCTGCAGGGTGCCAGTGGTGTTGTCTGGTGGTGTGAATGACGTAGTTGTGAACTGAGATGTCACCGAAGAGCACGATGGAAGGTTTGGAGAACTTTTACAGCGTGTCCAAGCTGTGGGGCTCACACAAAGCAATATGCAAATTCTGCAAAGAATATGTCCGGTGGCACCATAGTTTAAAAAAAAAAAGTTATTTCAGTTTTAACGCAGTCACCGCGCTTTGAAACTAACTTATTTTCGCTATTTAAATTCTGTTGCTTTGCCTTTGCTAGAACAGCTCACAGATCTGATATTCTGTTCTGCCTTTGCTAGAACAGCTCACAGATCTGATATTCTGTTCTGCCTTTGCTAGAACAGCTCATAGATCTGATATTCTGTTCTATCAGTTGAGCGCTGAAATCTCAATACTCCACATAAAAATTAAAAGGTATAGTATTATTCAAATCTTTTGAGTCTTCATTTGCGCTGTTTAGGGATTTTCCATGAATCTAAATACTCCTTAAAGTTATTAGAGTAACCTCTTAAAAAAAATGAAATCCTCCTTTGTTGATGAACATGTTTTTAAACATTGAAACAGACGACAGCATTAACGAAGTACACACACAGAGAGAGAGAGAGAGAGAGAGAGAGAGAGAGAGAGAGAGAGAGAGAGAGAGAGAGAGAGAGAGAAGAGAGGAACAAAAACAAAGCAACAAAAGAACAAAACACAAAATAAAACCAGCAGGCAAAGCAACGCTTATTCTGTGACAGCAGGTCTCATGTCTGCTGCAGAACTAATGATGCCATCTTAACACGTCAGCCCAATCATACATGCCAGACAACGGGATGGGTTTCTTGACTGGCTCTTTGGCGTGAGAGAAAAAACAGTCAGGTAATTTAAAGGAGCAAAACACTCAGATAATAAAACGGAGCAAACTAATCTGGTAATCTAAAGGAGCCAAACAATCAGGTAAAGGAGCCAAACAATCAGGTAAAAGAGCCAAACAATCAGGTAAAGGAGCCAAACAATCAGGTAAAGGAGCCAAACAATCAGGTAATCTAAAGATGCCAAACAATCAGGTAATCTAAAGATGCCAAACAATCAGGTAAAGGAGCCAAACAATCAGGTAAAGGAGCCAAACAATCAGGTAAAAGAGCCAAACAATCAGGTAAAGGAGCCAAACAATCAAGGAAAGGAGCCAAACAATCAGGTAAAGGAGCCAAACAATCAGGTAAAGGAGCCAAACAATCAGGTAAAGGAGCCAAACAATCAGGTAAAGGAGCCAAACAATCAAGGAAAGGAGCCAAACAATCAGGTAAAGGAGCCAAACAATCAGGTAAAGGAGCCAAACAATCAGGTAAAGGAGCCAAACAATCAGGTAAAGGAGCCAAACAATCAGGTAAAGGAACCAAACAATCAAGGAAAGGAGCCAAACAATCAGGTAATCTAAAGATGCCAAACAATCAGGTAAAGGAGCCAAACAATCAGGTAATCTAAAGATGCCAAACAATCAGGTAATCTAAAGATGCCAAACAATCAGGTAATCTAAAGATGCCAAACAATCAGGTAATCTAAAGATGCCAAACAATCAGGTAAAGGAGCCAAACAATCAGGTAATCTAAAGATGCCAAACAATCAGGTAAAGGAGCCAAACAATCAGGTAATCTAAAGATGCCAAACAATCAGGTAATCTAAAGATGCCAAACAATCAGGTAAAGGAGCCAAACAATCAGGTAATCTAAAGATGCCAAACAATCAGGTAAAGGAGCCAAACAATCAGGTAATCTAAAGATGCCAAACAATCAGGTAATCTAAAGATGCCAAACAATCAGGTAAAGGAGCCAAACAATCAGGTAATCTAAAGATGCCAAACAATCAGGTAAAGGAGCCAAACAATCAGGTAAAGGAGCCAAACAATCAGGTAAAGGAGCCAAACAATCAGGTAAAGGAGCCAAACAATCAGGTAAAGGAGCCAAACAATCAGGTAATCAAGGAGCCAAACAATCAGGTAAAGGAACCAAACAATCAGGTAAAGGAGCCAAACAATCAAGGAAAGGAGCCAAACAATCAGGTAAAGGAGCCAAACAATCAGGTAAAGGAGCCAAACAATCAAGGAAAGGAGCCAAACAATCAGGTAATCTAAAGGAGCCAAACAAGCAGGTAATCTAAAGGAGCCAAACAAGCAGGTAATCTAAAGGAGCCAAACAATCAGGTAAAGGAGCCAAACAATCAAGGAAAGGAGCCAAACAATCAGGTAATCTAAAGGAGCCAAACAATCAGGTAATCTAAAGGAGCCAAACAAGCAGGTAATCTAAAGGAGCCAAACAAGCAGGTAATCTAAAGGAGCCAAACAAGCAGGTAAAGGAGCCAAACAATCAGGTAAAGGAGCCAAACAAGCAGGTAAAGGAGCCAAACAATCAGGTAAAGGAACCAAACAATCAGGTAAAGGAACCAAACAATCAGGTAAAGGAGCCAAACAATCAGGTAAAGGAGCCAAACAAGCAGGTAAAGGAGCCAAACAATCAAGGAAAGGAGCCAAACAATCAGGTAATCTAAAGGAGCCAAACAGTCAGGTAATCTAAAGGAGACAAACAATCAGGTAAAGGAGCCAAACAATCAAGTGAAGGAGCCAAACAATCAGGTAATGTAAAGGAGCCAGACAATAAGGTAATTTAAAGGAGCCAGACAATAAGGTAATTTAAAGGAGCCAGACAATAAGGTAATTTAACAATAAGGTAATTTAAAGGAGCCAGACAATAAGGTAATGTAAAGGAGCCAGACAATAAGGTAATTTAAAGGAGCCAGACAATAAGGTAATGTAAAGGAGCCAGACAATAAGGTAATGTAAAGGAGCCAGACAATAAGGTAATGTAAAGGAGCCAGACAATAAGGTAATGTAAAGGAGCCAGACAATAAGGTAATGTAAAGGAGCCAGACAATAAGGTAATGTAAAGGAGCCAGACAATAAGGTAATGTAAAGGAGCCAGACAATAAGGTAATGTAAAGGAGCCAGACATAAGGTAATTTAAGGAGTCAAAAAGCAGGTAATGAAAGGGAGCCAACCAATCACGTAATCTAAAGGAGCCACCCAATCAGGTAATCTAAAGGAGCCAACCAATCAGGTAATCTAAAGGAGCCAACCAATCAGGTAATCTAAAGGAGCCACCCAATCAGGTAATCTAAAGGAGCCACCCAATCAGGTAATCTAAAGGAGCCACCCAATCAGGTAATTTAAAGGAGCCAACCAATCAGGTAATCTAAAGGAGCCACCCAATCAGGTAATTTAAAGGAGCCAACCAATCAGGTAATCTAAAGGAGCCACCCAATCAGGTAATTTAAAGGAGCCACCCAATCAGGTAAAGGAGCCAACCAATCAGGTAATTTAAAGGAGCCAACCAATCAGGTAAAGGAGCCAACCAATCAGGTAATCAAAGGGAGCCAAACAATCAGGTAAAGGAGCCAAACAATCAGGTAATCAAAGGGAGCCAACCAATCAGGTAAAGGAGCCACCAATCAGGTAATCTAAAGGAGCCAAACAATCAGGTAATCAAAGGGAGCCAAACAATCAGGTAATCAAAGGGAGCCAAACAATCAGGTAAAGGAGCCAAACAATCTTCACTAAGCCCAGCATGTTCAGCCAATGTTATTGTTATCAAATGTCTTGTGATCATTCTCACTTAGTTTCCATTACTCTCTCTCTCTCTCTCTCTCTTCTCTCTCTCTCTCTCTGTGCAGAGTTACCAGCCTAGTCGTCGCTGTGACGCGCAGAAAGACTGTGTACATGGGGGTGATGAAATGCTCTGTGACAACTACTCACTGATGTGCGCCAACAACCATGTCCTGCCGCCCCCCAGTCCCCGGCAGTGGTCACGTTTACAGCAAAGTGTTATACAGTTTCTAAGATGAGCGAGACACACAGTGCGTCAGGGCAAGTGTCGTGCCCAGACACTCACTATCAGTGCCCCCAGGGCTACTGCCTTCCAGTGTTCACCAGGTGTAATGGAGTGTATGACTGCCCACACTGGCAGGATGAAGCAGGATGTGAACACTACCAGTGTCCAGGGTATTACCGCTGCCGTGGATCTTCTGTCTGTGTGCATCCCACTCACATATGTGATGGTGTGAACCATTGCCCACAGTCTGATGACGAACTGCTGTGTGACCTGCACTGTCCCTCTGTGTGCACGTGCTATGGCCTGGCTTTCATGTGCCCCCAAATGTTCCCTGTTGAACAATATGAGGATCTGAGATACCTGAAAGCTCGAGGCAGTGGGATGACGATGGAACAGCTGTCGTCCAACATGATGCTGGTCTACCTCAGCTTGGCCGACTGCCAGGTATCTGCCATAGGAAATGTCTCCTTCCCTAACATGGCCACGCTGGATTTAAGTGACAACGACATCACTTCACTCACAAGCATCGTCTATGAAATACCCCATTTGAAAGCACTGTTTCTCTCCAACAATCCGCTTTCGAACTTTCTGTATAGAAACCATTTACAGCGCGAAGCCTTCACTTATCCACCATGTCAAATATCTACCAGTGTGGAAGTTTTAGTCTTGTCGGGAATTGAACTTCAAACACTGAATGACAGAATCGGGCATCTGTTCCCTAGCGCACAGAGGTTGAACGTGTCTGGATGTGGCACACAGCGTGTCACACAGCAAGCCCTGCAGTTGATGTCACAGCTCCAGGAACTGGACATGGCAGGATGTCCCATGGAAGACATTCAGGAGAACATCTTGAGAGACCTCACCCATCTGACGTCTGTGCGTGGTGACAATTACAAGCTATGCTGTGCTGCCGGCTTGCTAGAAGGTTTCAACCTCAACAACTGCTATGCTCCCAGGGACGAGATCTCGTCCTGTAGTGATCTGCTGCGGTCCAACGTGTACCGCATTGTCCTGGCCCTGCTCGCCTCCTTGGCCATTCTGGGCAACGTGGTCAGTGGTGTGTTTCGCATGGTGACTGTCCAACAAGGAGGGGCGGCAGGCTTCAGTGTGTTCGTGGTTCACCTGTGTGGGTCCGACCTTCTGATGGGGCTGTACCTGGCCGTGATAGGAATGGCTGACAGGATGTACCAGGACATTTACGTGTGGGAAGACGTGTCATGGAGACACAGTGTGGTGTGTCAGCTTGCAGGTTTTATGTCCCTTGTGTCCTCGGAAGTGTCAGCTTTCATCATATGTCTCATTACCCTGGACCGCTTATTGGTTGTACGATTTCCACTCAGCTTTCTCCGCTTTCAGGGCAGCCATGCCAGTCTGGCCAGTACTGCATGCTGGTTCATGGGCATCCTGCTGGCAGCCGTGCCCTTCTCTCCCTTCACCACCCACTGGGAGTTCTACAGTCAGACCGGAATCTGCATTCCTCTGCCAGTCACCAGGAAACAATTCGCCGGCCATCAGTATGCCTTAGCTGTCATGGTCGTCATCAACTCCACCCTCTTCCTCATCATCGCCTTGGGGCAGACGGCCGTATTTCACTCGGTACGAGCCAATCAAATGATAGGAGCACAGACAGGTCAAAGTTCACAGGACGCTCATATCGCCCGTCGACTGTTCACCATCGCCATGTCCGATTTTCTGTGCTGGTTTCCCATCGGTCTGACGGGTCTGCTGGCCTCTCAGGGAGTGCCTGTGTCAGGGGAGGTCAACGTGGCCATAGCCGTCCTAGTGCTGCCCCTGAACTCAGCCATCAATCCTTTTCTGTACACCCTGAATGTGCTGATAGAGAAACAGCACAAGGCCAAAGAAGACAAGCTGCTTAGGTGGATTCAGTCTCAAAGCTGAGCCGTACAGACACGCACTTGTGAACAGGACCCAGTGTATAAAGGAGCCATACAGACACACACTTATCAACAGTGCCCAACATATAGAGGAGCCATACAGACACACACTTATCAACAGTGCCCAACGTATAAAGGAGCTGCACAGAAACACACTTATGAACAGTACCCAGTGTATAAAGGAGCCATAAAGACACACACTTATCAACAGTGCCCAACTTATAACGGAGCTGCACAGAAACACACTTATGAATAGTGCCCAACATATAGAGGAGCCATACAGACACACACTTATCAACAGAGCCCAACGTATAAAGGAGCCATACAGACACACACTTGTAAACAGTGCCCGGCGTATAAAGGAGTCAAACACACACACACACACGCTTGTCAACAGTGCCCAATGTATGAAGGAGCCATACAGACACACACTTATCAACAGTGCCCAACGTATAAAGGAGCCATACAGACACACACTTATCAACAGTGCCCAACGTATAAAGGACACACACTTATCAACAGTGCCCAACGTATAAAGGAGCCATACAGACACGCACTTGTAAACAGTGCCCAACGTATAAAGGAGCCATACAGACACACACTTGTAAACAGTGCCCGGCGTATAAAGGAGCCACACAGACACACACTTATAAACAGTGCCCAACGTATAAAGGAGCCATACAGACACACACTTATAAACAGTGCCCAACGTATAACGGAGCCACACAAACACACACTCATCAACAGTGCCCAACGTATAAAGGAGCCACACAGACACACACTTGTAAACAGTACCCAGTGTATAAAGGAGCCATACAGACACACACTTGTAACCAGTGCCCAGTGTATAAAGGAGCCATACAGACACACACTTATAAACAGTGCCCAACGTATAAAGGAGCCACACAGACACACACTTGTAAAAAGTGCCCAGTGTATAAAGGAGCCATACAGACACACACTTGTCAACAGTGCCCAGTGTATAAATCAACCATACAGACACACACTTGTCAACAGTGCCCAGTGTATAAATCAACCATACAGTCACACACTTGTCAACAGTGCCCAGTGTATAAATCAACCATACATACACACACTTGTTAACAGTGCCTAGCATATAGAGGACTTCGTACCGCACTGCAGGCGAGATAAAAGTAGTTTAGCATTTTTTTTTTCTGTGGGCATGACCCTCGATTGAATCACTCAGCAGATCACTGATTCTGTTTGTCTCCCACGCACCCACTCACATGCTTGATAACTGATCCAATAATCATTTTCGTCATGAATGGAGTCACCTGATCAGTCGGTACCCTCAACCACATTCATTTCATGGACAGGGTGTCCCCAACACGAGCCCAGAGTTCAGGTGTGTGGAACCGCCATTCTTCTCTGCACAGTCCATTCAGACTGCCAGCACTGAGGACAGGTCTAGGCTGGCTTTACGGGATGGCGGTGGGGATGGGGGATGGGGTGGTGTGGACGTGCCGATGGCATCAGTAAAGTAAATTTGTTGATGCCCATATCAGATTAGAACACCCAGGGTTTATTCCCATTTGCACATGTGTTTGCCCCACTCTGACGAATACCATACATTCAATGCTTTTTTGTGGGTGAACGTGCAAAAGATTCTCTCTGACTCCATGACATGACACAACACTTGGAAAGATGTTGAATTCCAGAATCGTAATGTACATTACAGCTGAAGGAAACGGTTCTGTCGCGAGAATCAGTGTCTTCCTTCACATTCGTCCCTTCTCCCCCTTGGCCCTCTTTGTCTGCACGGCCTTGTCCATCTCAACCTTCTCTCTCAGCTCCCCAGCTGCCCACAGAGGAGTCATGAAGGCCTAGGCGAACTCAAGTCAACTGCTGCTCACTCACCCTCGCACCCCCCAGGTTTATTAGGCTTGTTGAAAGCTGATGCTGAGATGGTGGTGTGTGTTGCCGGGAACTGTGCAGCCTGCAATAGCTGAAGACTTCTTCGTCAGCCATTTCTCCAATCCACGTGCATTCATTGGCCAGACACATTTGGGTCGGGTTTTTTTTTTTGAGAAATGGGTCCCGCCCAGGAAGAATGGGTCCCGCCAAGGAAGAATGGGTCCCGCCCAGGAAGAATGGGTCCAGCCAAGGAAGAATGGGTCCAGCCAAGGAAGAATGGGTCCCGCCCAGGAAGAATGGGTCCCGCCAAGGAAGAATGGGTCCCGGCAAGGAAGAATGGGTCCCGGCAAGGAAGAATGGGTCCCGCCAAGGAAGTTGTAGCGCCCTGTTTAAACTCCTGAGGAATGGTTGGAAGGGGAAGAGGAGGAAGGGTTGTGAGTCCCTATTATCTCTCTTACTCTTGGGGGCCACTGCGAAATAGGAGTACCAAGGCCAAAAAAGATCCATTAGGGAAGTCCCTCAAAGTCTGAAACAATGTACCCACTGGGCAAACTCGAGGTTCACTGAGCGATATATCTCAAAGGAATATCTTTTGTCTTTGTCCTGATATACTAAACGGATTATGACTTGATCACATTTACATTATGCGGAAGGCCGGAAGGTGTGTACACGGAAAAGCTGGGAAAAAAGCAATATGCGTCAAAGAGGGGAACCGTGGTGTTCAATCCAAGTTTGTTTGAATCCACAAAGCCTGCTCTCTACACGTTACAGAGTCACTGGCTATCGATAATCCAGTCTAGAACCAATGGCTGGCGCCAGAAGACGGGTCTCAACAGAGAGAGAGAGAGAGAGAGAGAGAGAGAGAGAGAGAGAGAGAGAGAGAGAGAGAGAGAGAGAGAGGGAGGGCAAGGCCGGGGTAAGGAGAAAACACAGAGGAACAACAGACCTATACATTATAGAACAGACAGATTCATCTTCTTCTTTCTTTTAGTGTCCACAATCATCATGTTGATTATTCTGACACTTTTGTGTGTGTGACCATTTTTTTTTTATCCCGCCATTAAGGCAGCCATACTCCAACTTCGGGGAAGGCACATGTTAAGTGTAACGTGTCATCCATACCAACGGCCAAACTGGCCTTCTCTTCCGAAACTTGGTGATGGCACTTTACCTGTATGCAAAATGTGCGTGCGTTCACACACGGAACTTTGGTTTACAGTCTCATTCGAAGGACTGTATGGGGAATGGAGTCAGAACCAATGTTGATTCCGAGGGAAAAATCCCCTGGACCGAAACGGCCCGGCGGAGATGCGAACCCGCAACCCCAAGATTACGAGTCTGGCGCTCTACCAACTGAGCTATTCCGGCCCCCATCTTAAGCTGCTGCACGGGACTCTCCCCTTCCACACCAGGCTTCCACCCTCCAGCCATCTCACTCCTCCCAGAGAACAATAGAAAAGGAAGAAAACACTTTTTTTTAAACATGAAAACGTCAAAGCCAACACAGGACTGGCAGAACTGAGAAGAGTGGCCGCAGTCTCGAGTGGTGGTCAGGAATGGAGGATACTGGAAGCGATCGGCTTTCCCCCCTGACCAACCCAACAGCTGCCGCCAGTTCCAAGAAGGGACCCATCCTCTCTTCATATGTTCCAGGAAACAGACCTCTAAGTCTAGTCATACAGGTCCAGGTACTAGCTGTACAGGTCCAGGTTGCTAGTTCTACAGGTCCAGGTACTAGCTGTAAGGTCCAGCTTGTTAGTGCTACAGGTCCAGGTTGCTAGTCCTACAGGTCCAAGTACTAGCTGTACAGGTCCAGGTTGCTAGTTCTACAGGTCCAGGTACTAGATGTACAGGTCCAGGTTGCTAGTCCTAAGGTCCAGGTACTAGCTGTACAGGTCCAGGTTGTTAGTGCTACAGGTCCAGGTTGCTAGTCCTAAGGTCCAGGTACTAGCTGTACAGGTCCAGGTTGCTAGTCCTAAGGTCCAGGTACTAACTGTACAGGTCCAGGTTGCTAGTCCTAAGGTCCAGGTACTAGCTGTACAGGTCCAGGTTGCTAGTCCTAAGGTCCAGGTACTAGCTGTACAGGTCCAGGTTGCTAGTCCTAAGGTCCAGGTACTAGCTGTACAGGTCCAGGTTGTTAGTGCTACAGGTCCAGGTTGCTAGTCCTACAGGTCCAGGTACTAGCTGTACAGGTCCAGCTTGTTAGTGCTACAGGTCCAGATTGCTAGTGCTACAGGTCCAGGTTGCTGGTCCTACAGGTCCAGGTTGCTGGTCCTACAGGTCCAGGTTGCTAGTCCTACAGGTCCAGGTTGCTGGTCCTACAGGTCCAGGTTGTTAGTGCTACAGGTCCAGGTTGCTAGTTCTACAGGTCCAGGTTGTTAGTCCTACAGGTCCTGGTTGCTAGTCCTACAGGTCGAGGTTGCTGGTCCTACAGGTCGAGGTTGCTGGTCCTACAGGTCCAGGTTAATAGTTCTACAGGTCCAGATTGTTAGTCCTACAGGTCCTGGTTGCTAGTCCTACAGGTCGAGGTTGCTGGTACTACAGGTCGAGGTTGCTGGTCCTACAGGTCCTGGTTGCTAGTCCTACAGGTCCTGGTTGCTAGTCCTACAGGTCCTGGTTGCTAGTCCTACAGGTTTAGGTTGCCAGTCCTACAGGTCGAGGTTGCTGGTCCTACAGGTCCATGTTGCTAGTTCTACAGGTCAAGGTTGCTAGTCCCACCGTTTCAGGTTGCTAGTCCTACAGGTCCGGGTTGTAGTTCCACAAGTCCAGGTTGCTAGTTCTACAGGTCCAGGTTGCTGGTCCTACAGGTCCATGTTGCTAGTTCTACAGGTCAAGGTTGCTAGTCCCACCGTTTCAGGTTGCTAGTCCTACAGGTCCGGGTTGTAGTTCCACAAGTCCAGGTTGCTAGTTCTACAGGTCCATGTTGCTAGTTCTACAGGTCCATGTTGCTAGTTCTACAGGTCAAGGTTGCTAGTCCCACCGTTTCAGGTTGCTAGTCTTACAGGTCCAGGTTGCTAGTCCTACAAGTACAGGTCGCTAGTCCTAAAGATAAGTATGGTCCAGATTGTTGGTCCAGTGGAAATGTATAGACGGCTTACAATTACACACACACACACACACACACACACACACACACACACACACACACACACACACACACAAACACACGTTGACTACACCACATCCCGGGTGGGAAGGTTTCATAGATAAACAACACACGGTTGACGCACGGGGAAACCCCCCCTCCCCCCACCCCCCTTAAAAATTGGAAGTAAAATGGAGGGGGAAATCAGTACTACACATCAAGCCAGAAGCACACACACTCGACGTCATCAAGATCGTCAACAGAGACAGGTACATGAACGGCTGCTGGAGCTTTTCAGACATGACGAAGCATATCCCCCCCCCCCCCCCCCCCCACCCGACGACACAACCCAAATATCCCACGACCTGCAATTCCCCAACCCCCTCCCCCGCCTCTCCCCTCTTGCCTGGAAATTTCTCTGTAAAGAACAAGTTCCGCCAAGAGACTAGAAACAAAGTGACATTTATCTGAAGGACCAGAGGAAAACTGACACACATAATAAGTGAAAACACTAAAGTGAATAATAAGTCACTTTGCAAAAAAGCCTGTCACAAGCAGGTGAAAACAAAGATTTGAACACAGGCAATATTTTGAAGAAAGGCAAAAAAAATACCGTTACTGTTAGCTCACTCACACAAAGACTAAACCACAGGAGAGAAAAAAAAGAGACTCATGAGTCGTTACTCTAACAGTCCTCAGCTCAAGATCTTGTGACACGATACAATAGGAGAGTGAGAGGAATTCACAAAAGAAAGTCCTCCATTTGCAACGCCAAAACACTAGCATCAGCAAGAATAATCCATTTGTAAGAGAAAATACGCACTATGCATAGTGTGTAAGAGATTGGTTGGGAAAAAAAGCAAAAAAAAAAAAAAAAAAAAAAAAAAAAAGAAAGAAAAGGAAAAAAAAGCTAGTAGTGGAATTTTGGTTGTTTTTTTTTCGCTGTTTTTTGTTTTTGGCCAGATGAAGGACAGTGTGAAGCACCAAAAAATGAAGAGGTGGATTTCGGCATTAGGACGGGAAAAAAAGGAAAAAAAAAAAAAAAAAGAAAAAAAAAAGGAAAAAAATCACCGCCTTAGGTGCTCCATTTATCCGACAACTGATGCCACAAAGAAAAAAACCGAAAACAAGAAAAAAAAAAAAAAAAAAAAAAAAGTCCCCCATTTGTCGCGTTTCAGAAACATGACGCACTGCTCGTGCATCAATGCAAATGACAATTAATTCATTTCGTAGCTTGAAACGAGTACTTAGAGTGTTTATAATTACTTAACAATAGACATTTTTTTTTAAACAAGCAGTGTCATTAAAATACATCAACTCTTCAAAAGAAGTAGAGCGACTGTTTCCCAGTGAAAACGATCAACACAATTATCACATCTCCTCTTTATCGGGTTTCAGTTTTATTTTACTATAAATCTGTTGTAAATTTAATCCTGACCAAAGTTCTATTACAACTGTCAAACTAGTTGACCGTAATAAACTCAAAAGTTAGGAAATCCGTTTTGGTCACTGTAAACGTACTTTGTTTTAAAGCAGTAACTTATCCAAATTTCTTTCGTGTGTGTGTGTGTGTGTGTGTGTGTGTGTGTGTGTGTGTGTGTGTTTCTGCGTACGCAGGCTGATACTCCTGCGAACACTCCCTGTATAGACAGGCAAGGATTAATCCCATCTACCCAACAAAAGGAGTGGAGTTTTGTGTGTATGACAGTTTTTTTTATCCCGCCATTAAGGCAGCCATACTTCAACTTCGGGGAAGGTGCATGCTATGTGTAACGTGTCATCCATACCAACGGCCAAACTGACCTTCTCTTCCGAAACTTGGTGATGGGATTTTACGTGTGTGCAAGATGTTAGGCGTGCGTTCACACACGGAACGTCGGTTTATAGTCTCATTCGAATGGGAAATGGAGTCAGAACCAGTGTTAACTCCGAATGAAAAATCCCCCTGTACCGAAACGGCCCGGCAGAGGAGATTCGAACCCGCAACCCCAGGATCACCGAGATTACGAGTCCGGCGCTCTATCACTGAGCTATTCCGGCCCCCTCTGTGTGTTGAACAGTCCTGTTCATGACGATCGATCGCATCCCACACCACAGAACTAAACACATGGGAAAGAATTTTCACTGCTGACAATTCATGGCCACAATAATGTATGACTCATGATATTGACAAATCCAATAACGCTAGGAATGACACACTGTCAGTGTCTGCCAGCCGGTTGCCTCCCTTTAACGGTAGGAAGTCTCGCTTAGATGCTAAAAATGTGTACAACAATGATCAAGAGACTTGTCTATCATTGCTGCAATATGCACGTTCAATAATGTGCTTAATCTGTCTATCATTGCTACAATATGTGCATTCAATGATGTGCCTAACCTGTCTATCATTGCTACAATATGCACATTCAATGATGTGCCTAACCTGTCTCCCCCCCCCCCACCCCCCAGGCCAGTTAGGAATCTAACGATCCACAAAAAGTCTTTACAAAAGGTACCCTCAGCAGCGCATGAAATAGCCAAGAAGATGACATAATTATGTGAATGCAACTTGGAACCAAATCAGCAGTTCGTCATGCCTCCCCCGAGATTCAAGAGTCATTCCTCAAACACACATTGCTTCTTCTTCTTCTTCTTCTTCTCTAACAAATGACTGGGATAATTGATTTTAAGGCTAAGGCAGGTTACTCTGCGGTCGATGAAAAGAGTCAATCCATTTAAGTGACGATTATCTTTCCATGTGATCGTAGAACTCCCTCCGGTCACTTCATAACAAATCTTATACGCTGTGAGTAACGGCCATAGACTGAAACAGGATCTGACATCCCATAATAACTCAGTTAAACGGTGCCTCTGGAATGGTTTGCTGGTGGAGCCATTCTTTCATGACGTGGCGGATGCAGGGAACGGAAAGACCAGGTCACAAACAGTTCACGTCCGTGTCTGATCAAAGGGGAACAACTCTTCCATCGAGGTGAGGCGAGTCTGTTAGTGCAATACAAAGTCAACAGAAATCACATTGCACTGAAGTCACATGTACCAATTAAAAGGAGAAACAGGACAAGTCTCGCTCTCTTTGTGTGTGTGGTGTGTGTGTGTGTGTGTGTGTGTGTGTGTGTGTGTGTGTGTGTATGGATTGTTTGTTGCTAACGTTTATTTTCATGCGTGTTTTCTTGTTGGCTTAAAAAAAAAAGATTGATTATCTTTATAGCGTACAAAAATAAACATTAAGATTGTCATCATGAAAAAGATAACACCTGAACGTGCCAGTTTTATCCAGAAAAGTACTGTCCTCCACTGTCCAGTCATGCCACCCCCCTGGGAAGCCAGCTCTGTGTGTTGCATGGAACATGGGTGTGTTCCCGATCTGTATGGCAGACCCGGAGTTCCCAGACAGGAGGACAGTTCTCTTAACTTGGGTCAGGACAGTCCATATTTTCCAACCTTGAGGGTTGAAACGGAAAAAGATTGTTTTCCGAGCGACCAGAGAAAGGTCGGCGATGCAGTACAGACAGAAGTCTGCTAGGGATTTTGTTTTGTGATGATGTTGATTCCCTATGGGTACGTTGTCAGTTGGGGAATAGTAAATGCATAAAGAGACCTTGTCTGTCAACTCCTGGTCTGTCGTACAGTTTGGGAACCCACCCGTCCTATAAACAGTGAGCTTCTCTCACCCGTCACGTGCCTCAGCGTCCAATCAACAGCATGAAAAGGTTCAGGATTCAAGCACGGTTCACCTATGGTCAAACATTCTTGTCACAATACAAAATTCTCGCTTTTCAAATCGCCATCTGCATTCCTCAACATATGAACATTCACACAAAATATCTCTTGTCATGAGAACTAACCAAAATTGCAGACACCCGCAGGTCAGATCATGGTGAACACAGGATACACAGTATGAAACTGCATCCAGCCCAGAGGAGAGTTCACCCCAGACTATGAAGAAAACGCTAAAGATCTCAACCTTAAAGACACCACAACACAAGAAAACTATTCTTAAGATTTCGTCCCAGTCTCATGGACTCTAGAAGAAATGTGATGAGCGTGCACGTGCACCCTGCCTCCTACCTCCTTATTTCTACCACCGTCTCTCCATTCCCCTCCCATGTAAGCAGCATCAGTGTTCCAGCTATTTACATATTTTTTTGTAAAGTTAAGACATGCTTTCGTGAATGTCCAACAAAACGATACATTCACTTAAATTTACATAAAGGGAAGTACATGAAATTGTAATAGTGTTAAAGTTTCGTTTCCGCTGCATCTTTCCCCAAGTTGACTTATTTCCATCAATACCTTTATACGTAATATGTAAGAATATATTTCTTCAAATGTCACGTTTCTTTCATTGTTGATATTTCACCGCTACTAATTCCGTTACAAGCACACCAAGTTTCCCTAGCATCGTTTGATTCAGATTTGTATATCCATGTTTTGTATTAGATGTGTTTAGTACCGCGAGACGTTAGTTTGTTAGATGATGTATACACACTCGACATAATAATTCCAAAAAATATCACCGGAATACTGGAAATGCCCTGAAAAAGTGTAAGAGAATTCCAAAAGGTTCCAGAAATTGTTTCTGGAATGTTCCGTACATTTGATTAATTGTAATATATCTTGGTTTTCGAAAGTTCTGGAAAGTTTCCTGCGTTTTGATTGGCTCTGCTACAGTCATGGTTCCCAAACTTTCTACAATATGTCACGTTTGTTGATTGGCTCTACTACAGTCATGGTTCCCGAACATTCTACAATATGTCACGTTTGTTGATTGGCTCTACTACAGTCATGGTTCCCGAACTTTCTGAATATGTCACGTTTGTTGATTGGCTCTACTACAGTCATGGTTCCCGAACTTTCTGAATATGTCACGTTTGTTGATTGGCTCTACTAGAGTCATGGTTCCCGAACTTTCTGAATATGTCACGTTTGTTGATTGGCTCTACTACAGTCATGGTTCCCGAATTTTCTACAATATGTCACGTTTGTTGATTGGCTCTACTACAGTCATGGTTCCCGAACTTTCTACAATATGTCACGTTTGTTGATTGGCTCTACTACAGTCATGGTTCCCGATCTTTCTAGAATATGTCACGTTTGTTGATTGGCTCTACTAAAGTCATGGTTCCCGATCTTTCTAGAATATGTCACGTTTGTTGATTGGCTCTACTAAAGTCATGGTTCCCGAACTTTCTGAATATGTCACGTTTGTTGATTGGCTATGCTGCTCCTTGTGTCTGTTGTCGTCAAGGAATAAGACGTTTGACAGAGAATGATGTGTGATATTTTTAGAGTTGGAAGAATCTCTCAATTCAGGGGATCGTTGTAACGACCATATGAAGATTGATTTGTGACTCTTGCTGGAAGAAAACAGTTTTTAAACTTGTTACCAGAGTGTGTGTCTGATTCATTAAATGATTAAAAGCAGCTCTGGTCCGTCATCTCAATCAGTGTTCTACACCTGCTGAAATATCAAACAACAGGAGTTTTGATTCTCTATCGTAACCAGTCCTCGTAGTGATGATCAGAGAGAGCATCCACAGTTATACAATTAGTTACAATCAAACTCCTCATGTATGAAGAGTGAAAGGGAGACCAAAACGTTTGTAAAATCAGAGTTACACAGCCCACCAGGTGTTTTTTTTTTCTTTCTTTTTTTTTTCTTTTTTTCTTTTTACGTTTTTACAAATACGCACATGAAAATGAAACTATTCAGGCATAAACGATTTAGCCTTTTCATACAGATGTACATAAGACATATCGGATATAAAGTCAAGTCTACCAGAAGTTAAGATAAAAACAAAGAACGAACAAAGAAATCCAAAAGAAAGATGGATGGCATGTTCTCTTCCCAGACATTACTACAAGCTTCATTATTTCAAGCTTTCAAAATGGCGGCTTTACTAAGATTCACCTGTTGAAAAAAAAAATTATCGCCTTGAAGCGTTTATACTAAAATACAGATCAGCTGACCTTTTTACAACACAGAGCGGGCAGTACATCTGGCAAGACACATTTTTGGAGATTAGAGATTTGGAGGGGGGGGGGGGGGGGGGGACCCGGGGGGGGGGGGGGGGGGGCACCCACCTTTTTCCACGCCAGTATGAGTTCATTCTTCAGGTCAGTTAGACTGGCAGTGCAATGTTTGCACTGCTTTGCTACTCATCACTCTCAGTCCATATTTCAGTGACCCATGGAAGTGCAGCACTTCGCCCAGAACCTCTTTTTGATACTTGAGGTCAGTTAGACCGGTAATGCAGTGCATGCCATTTTGTTTCTTTAACCCAAATCTGTTCACACTGTTTCATCTGGACTGAGATCAGGTATCCGTGTCGCCCATGGCACGACTAGAATAGAATGCTGTGGGGGCCGGTATAGCTCAGTTGGTAGAGCGCCGGACTCGTAATCTTGGGGTTGCGTGTTCGAATCTCCGCCGGGTCGTTTCGGTACAGGGGGATTTTTCCCTCGGAGTTAACATTGGTTCTGACTCCATTTCCCATACAGTCCTTTGAATGAAACTATAAACCGGGGTTCCGTGTGTGAACGCACGCATACCATCTTGCACGCACGTAAAATCCCATCACCAAGTTTCGGAAGAGAAGGCCAGTTTGGCCGTTGGTATGGATGACACGTTACACATAGCATGCACCTTCCCCGAAGATGGAGTATGGCTGCCTTAATGGCGGGATAAACAAAAACGGTCCTACACACAAAACTCTACTCCCTTTGTTGGGCAGATGGATTAATCTTTGCCTGCCTATGCAGGGAGTGTCCGCAGGAGTATCAGCCTGCGCACGCAGAAGAAGAAGAAAAATGCTGTCACTTCGACTGTTATGTTCCATAGGACTTGAGAATGAAAGAGTTGTCTTCGTACAGAGGTATCGCCTGGTGGGAAACACAACTCGCTGAACAGATGGATGAAGTCTTTCAGCATATGAATGGATTGTTTAGAATGTATCGAGCCTTTCAGGATGGGAGACATTATCACCCACAGCGAAGTGTAACACACAGTCCCGGACCCTGAGTACCATGCTACACGCCAGAGGAACACACACTACAACATGTCTTCTGGTGGCCACTTTCCACAGGACGTTCTCTACAGTTGAAACTGAGGAACTCGGCAAGGCCACCGACTTGCTGGCTTATGGTAAAGCTCCGGGTAGCGACGGCTCTTCGGCAGAAGGTCATCAAAGCCAGCAAGGAGAGTGTTCTCTTCTCAGTCACCTCCATGAGCTTCTGCTGCAGCGTTGGGAGGAAGGGACCGTGCCCCAGGACATGCGCGATGCAAGCATCAACACGCTCTCCAAGAACAAAAGGGGACCGCAGCGACTGCAATAACTACCGCGGAACATCCCTTCTCAGCATTGTTGGCAAAGCCTTCGCCCGTGTCGTCCTCAACAGGCTTCAGCTACTCGCCGAGGGAGTGTACCCAGAGGCACAGTACGGCTTCAGAGCTGCGAGGTCGACGATCGGCATGATATTCTCCCTGAGGCAGCTACAAGAGAAATGCCGCGAGCAGAGAAGACCCTTGTTCATCGCCTTCATCGACCTGACCAAGGCGTTCGACTTGGTCGGTAGGTCAGGCCTCTTCACCCTACTACACCGGATTGAATTCCCCCCCTTGAGGACTTTCTGTACAGTGTCACTCTGTCAGTGTTCTTTCTACCGTTCATCACTTCATCGCTACTTTGTCTACTTTCATGAGGACTCTGTCTACAGTGTTACTCTGTCAGTGTCTTTCCATCAATCATCGTTTCATCACTAGTTTGTCTACTTCCCACAGAACCTTCTCTACAGTGCCTCTCTGTCAGTGTTCGTCCTATCGACCATCGTTTCATCACTAGTTTGCTACTCGTCACGCAATCCCTCTTTCAGCGACTCAATGGAACTGCGGTGCCGATTCCAGAACACTTTTGAAACGTTACTTTTTTGTCGTGGTATACTTTTGCTTTGTGATTATGATAGTGACTGTCACATTTTAACAGTAGTCCAATACTTTGTTTTACAGCTGAGGAAAATGTGTATGTAGTGACAGTTCATGATGCGCAATACATTGAACAGAGACCACATGAAGAAAGAGGACAGAGTGGTTGAAAGTATCGTGGATTTACATCAAGTGGATAACGATTGGCAATGGTCACGTGACACTCATGAGGCATCAGTGTGACCTGTATTACCAGAGAGAGAGAGAGAGAGAGAGAGAGAGAGAGAGAGAGAGAGATTGGCCACAGCTTTCAGTTTACAGGTCCACCATGTAGTCTGTAAGTATGAAGCACGTTCATGTTTTGTAAATGTCCCGTGGACTAATTGTCAACAACAAAAAATGTAACAACGTTACCGACGTTTGTGTGACAATGACAACATAAAAATATAACAAAGTTGACAGACCTTTGTAGTTGACAATGACAACATAAAAATGTAACAAAGTTACAGGCCTTTGCGTAACAATGACAACATAAAAATGTAACAAAGTTACCGATGTTTGTGTGACAATGACAACATAAAAATGTAACAAAGTTGACGACCTTTGAGTACAATGACAACATAAAAAATACAACAAAGTTGACGACCTTGTGTGACAATGACAACATAAAAAATACAACAAAGTTGACGACCTTTGTGTGACAATGACAACATAAATAATATAACAAAGTTGGCGACTTTTGAGTCACAACGACAACATAAAAATGTAACAACCTTACCGACCTTTGTGTGACAATGACAACATAAAAAAAAATACAACAAAGTTGACGACCTTTGTGTGACAATGACAACATAAAAAATACAACAAAGTTGACGACTTTGTGTGACAGTGACAAGACCTTTCACTCTCGGACAAATGTAATTTGTGTATAGAACAAAACTTCGGGATTTCACCTGCAAGGAGTAATTGTTCTAGACGTTCACACACATCAGTGATAACATATGAATCACGTCCACCGATTTGAAGGCAATAAGCCCTAATAAGAAAGACTAAAATCATCCAAAACTAGGGGAAATTTTTGTCTCGGTGAAAACAAATGCGAGAGAAGTATTATTGAAAATGGCTGCATGATAGCTAACAAGCGTTGCAATATCTTCAGGTACTGGCTAGACCAGATATCCTGTGAGTATGTGTGTGTGTGTGTGTGTGTGTGGTGTGTGTGTGTGTGTGTGTGTGTGCGTGTGCGTGCGTGTGTGCGCGTGCGCGCGCGCGCGCATGCAAATACGACCGGTTGTCTGATTTAAGTTTTAATTATCCTCCCACTTATCTCTGTCTATGATGAAACCATGATCAAAGTTGCGCCATTTTCTAGATTGAGAATGATCCGAAAACAGATAAATATTAGGATTCAAAGTATCTCAATAAAGATAACAGTTTACACGTCTAGGGTAATGTGCACTGTAAACACAGATAGAAAGTGCCCTATACAATAGTATGAATACGCATATGATTTACAATTTCTGAAGAATTGACACGACTGTATTTGAAAATGTATAAGTACAGACAGTATGAAACTATACATCCCAGTGCTGAATGAAATTTAAGAAATTATTGATAAATGTGTTCACAAGTTTGGCTGTATGTGTTACCCACAACGCGGGGTATTACAGAGTCAGTATGCCATTCATGTGTGCTTTTATCGCGTTCATGAACTCGTTCCAACAGACATAGTGTACATACATCCAAGTGACAATGTCTTTTCGTTTGAGCGCGTTATGAACACAATAAACGATAGAGTCAGAAAAAATAAATGGAGAACAGATTTGAATGCTTCATCGACAGGACAATGTCTTTTTGTTTGAGAGCGTTATGAACAAACTAAACAATCAGAAAGACATATGGAGGTTAGGTTTGAATGCTTCATCTGTAGGACAATGTTCTTTTGTTTGAGAGCGTTATGAACAAACTAAACAATCAGAAAGACATGGAGGTTAGGTTTGAATGCTTCATCTATAGGACGATGTCTTTTTGTTTGAGAGCGTTATGAACAAACTAAACAATCAGACAAAAAGACATATGGAGGTTAGGTTTGAATGGTCCATCTGTAGGAAATAATGATGGCCGAGGAAAGCGTCGCCCTGGATTCTCTTTCCTTCTAGTGTTTCCGTCTAGTAGTTCTGATGTCCAGTTCTGTATCACTACACAGCAGGAGCGGTACCGAGTGTTCCCCTTCCTTTTAGTAATTCTAACGTCCAGTTTTACATGACTACATAGCAGGAGCAGTACCGAGTGTTCCCCTTCCTTCTAGTAGTTCTAATGTCCAGTTCTATATCACTACACAGCGGGAGCGGTACCGAGCGTTCCCCTTCAGCCTCTCAAAGACCAAGGACCCCACAGCCACAGTCAGCCATCAACAGACTACGTCACTTTGCTGACCTCTGACCTCGTGTCCTGCATGGTGTCTGAACACAAGCGACTCCACATCACAACATCAGGGGCCACCATCACATTCCGCACTTCCCTGATGAAGTCCAAGCCGTGTCCACGCTGTGGTCCTTTGGCCTGTACACTG
>CM065746.1:37752104-37757104 GCA_033310375.1 Conus canariensis | reverse complement strand
TTGATGAACCTGAGTGGAGAACAATATCCGGTCTCATGCCACCACTCTTCCTGATGATCGCCGGATGGTTCTCCTATTCTGGAAGGTCTACTGTGCATTCCCAGTCATCTGCTCCATCCAGCAGCAAACTGTGCTTCCATGTTCTTGATAACACAGCTGTGCCAGACCATGGTTTGTGGCCTCCTGTCAGGTAGAACTTCGTTGCTGCAGTTTCTGGTGGCGTAGTGCTTTCTCCGGCAGTGCTAACCACATGTGTGATGTCCTTGAGGACTTGCTTGTGGGCCTCCATGTGTATCTTCCCTACCTTATCGCTGCTTCGCATGAACTCAGGGCATATTCCACCTCATTTTTGTCAGACAGAGTGGACACATAGGGTCATCTGATTCATCTGACAAGATTCGAATTCGAGGGCAGGAGGTCGTATACAGTTCTCGGGATGGAGCTGACTCACACGTCAGATGCCATGTGCCATAGGTTATTCCAGGTGAGACACGTCAGATGCCATGTGCCATAGGTTATTCCAGGCGAGACACGTCAGATGCCATGTGCCATAGGTTATTCCAGGCGAGACACGTCAGATGCCATGTGCCATAGGTTATTCCAGGTGAGACACGTCAGATGCCATGTGCCATAGGCTATTCCAGGTGAGACACGTCAGATGCCATGTGCCATAGGCTATTCCAGGCGAGACACGTCAGATGCCATGTGCCATAGGTTATTCCAGGCGAGACACGTCAGATGCCATGTGCCATAGGTTATTCCAGGTGAGACACGTCAGATGCCATGTGCCATAGGTTATTCCAGGTGAGACACGTCAGATGCCATGTGCCATAGGTTATTCCAGGCGAGACACGTCAGATGCCATGTGCCATAGGTTATTCCAGGCGAGACACGTTAGATGCAATGTGCCATAGGTTATTCCAGGCGAGACACGTCAGATGTCATGTGCCATAGGTTATTCCAGGTGAGACACGTCAGATGCCATGTGCCATAGGTTATTCCAGGTGAGACACGTCAGATGCCATGTGCCATAGGTTATTCCAGGTGAGACACGTCAGATGCCATGTGCCATAGGTTATTCCAGGTGAGACACGTCAGATGCCATGTGCCATAGGTTATTCCAGGTGAGACACGTCAGATGCCATGTGCCATAGGTTATTCCAGGCGAGACCAGGATGGAGGAGAGGGACAGCAGAAGGGGGAGAGGAGTGTGTGAGGAAAGAGGGGGGGAGTGGGGGGGGGGTGCAGCAGACAGAGAATGGTGAAAGAAGACATGGAGGACGATGGAGACGAAGGGAGGGAGGGAAGGATGCAAGGAATGGGCAGACCAGTGAAGAGATGATCGGGGGGGGGGGGGGGGGGGGGGGGGAAGGGATAAGGCGGAGTGAGAGGAAGGGAGGACGGGAAGAAGAATGAAAGAGCGTATGCATGCGCGCGTGCGTGCACATGCTGTGTATGTAAACGGGTTAAAACAAAAACAGCCTACACTTTGTAAATTAGCCAGTGTTTTACGCACATAATGATTCCTAACTGGAACTGCAATGTCGAACAGAAAGTCACCATACAGATGCCATAACTTGATCTAGTGAAATCTGAAAGGTGTGCAGGCAAGTGTGGCTGAGACTGTGTCGACTGACAAGAAGGGATGTGTATTGTGCACAGGCCATCTGCAGTCCGCGGGCTTCAGCCCGGAGCTGACGACTCACCACCCCCTGGCCGCCAGTGCCAGTGTCCGAACCACCACGATGACAGTGCCTGCCAACCACTCCGTGATGCTCAGTGACCTTCACCAAGAGATGTGGCACTCCTCCCGGCTCAGTCTGCAGATCGACAGCCACACTCACAGTCGCCTCTGTTGGAAAGTGAAAGGCAAGGAGTTACTCCCCTTACCAGAACTCTACCGCGGTGCTGAGAAGTTACGACTTTCCTTCCAGCTGATGGACCCGCGCATGCGTTTCCTGACTTCCGTTCACGAAAGTCGCGCTAATCTACGTTCCATGCTGAAACCGGTCGCGGCTTTGCCTGACAATTTGTATGTGCCCTCCATTGAAGAAGATGGGACTGTGTACTATTTTCCTGGCTTTAGGATTCTCTACACTTTCCACCACGTCAGTATGTCCGGTTAGGTCTTTACTATGATATTGGCTTTCCACCACGTCAGTATGTCCGGTTAGGTCTTTACTATGATATTGGCTTTCCACCACGTCAGTATGTCCGGTTAGGTCTTTACTATGATATTGGCTTTCCACCACGTCAGTATGTCCGGTTAGGTCTTTACTATGATATTGGCTTTCCACCACGTCAGTATGTCCGGTTAGGTCTTTACTGTGATATTGGCTTTCCACCACGTCAGTATGTCGTGTTAGGTCTTTACTATGATATTGGCTTTCCACCACGTCAGTATGTCCGATTAGGTCTTTACTATGATATTGGCTTTGCACCACGTCAGTATGTCCGGTTAGGTCTTTACTATGATATTGGCTTTCCACCACGTCAGTATGTCCGGTTAGGTCTTTACTATGATATTGGCTTTCCACCACGTCAGTATGTCCGGTTAGGTCTTTACTATGATATTGGCTTTCCACCACGTCAGTATGTGGTGTTAGGTCTTTACTGTGATATTGGCTTTCCACCACGTCAGTATGTCCGGTTAGGTCTTTACTATGATATTGGCTTTCCACCACGTCAGTATGTCCGGTTAGGTCTTTACTGTGATATTGGCTTTCCACCAGGTCAGTATGTCGTGTTAGGTCTTTACTATGATATTGGCTTTCCACCACGTCAGTATGTCCGGTTAGGTCTTTACTGTGATATTGGCTTTCCACCACGTCAGTATGTCCGGTTTGGTCTTTACTGTGATATTGGCTTTCCACCACGTCAGTATGTCCGATTAGGTCTTTACTATGATATTGGCTTTCCACCACGTCAGTATGTCCGGTTAGGTCTTTACTATGATATTGGCTTTCCACCACGTCAGTATGTCCGGTTAGGTCTTTACTATGATATTGGCTTTCCACCACGTCAGTATGCCGTGTTAGGTGTTTACTATGATATTGGCTTTCCACCACGTCAGTATGTCCGGTTAGGTGTTTACTATGATATTGGCTTTCCACCACGTCAGTATGTCCAGTTAGGTCTTTGCTATGATATTGGCTTTCCACCACGTCAGTATGTCCGGTTAGGTGTTTATTATGATATTGGCTTTCCACCACGTCAGTATGTCCGATTAGGTCTTTACTATGATATTGGCTTTCCACCACGTCAGTATGTCCGGTTAGGTCTTTACTATGATATTGGCTTTCCAACACGTCAGTATGTCCGATTAGGTCTTTACTATGATATTGGCTTTCCACCACGTCAGTATGTCCGGTTAGGTCTTTACTATGATATTGGCTTTCCACCATGTCAGTATGTCGTGTTAGGTCTTTACTATGATATTGGCTTTCCACCACGTCAGTATGTCGTGTTAGGTCTTTACTATGATATTGGCTTTCTCCACCACGTCAGTATGTCCGGATAGGTCTTTATTATGATATTGGCTTTCCACCACGTCAGTATGTCCGGTTAGGTCTTTGCTATGATATTGGCTTTCCACCATGTCAGTATGTCCGGTTAGGTCTTTACTATGATATTGGCTTTCCGCCACGTCAGTATGTCCGATTAGGTCTTTACTATGATACTGGCTTTCCACCACGTCAGTATGTCGTGTTAGGTCTTTACTATGATATTGGCTTTCCACCACGTCAGTATGTCCGATTAGGTCTTTGCTATGATATTGGCTTTCCACCACGTCAGTATGTCGTGTTAGGTCTTTACTATTCTATTGGCTTTCCACCACGTCAGTATGTCCGATTAGGTCTTTGCTATGATATTGGCTTTCCACCACGTCAGTATGTCGTGTTAGGTCTTTACTATGATACTGGCTTTCCACCACGTCAGTATGTCCGGTTAGGTCTTTACTGTGATATTGGCTTTCCACCACGTCAGTATGTCCGGTTAGGTCTTTACTATGATATTGGCTTTCCACCACGTCAGTATGTCCGGTTAGGTCTTTCTTATGATATTGGCTTTCCACCACGCCAGTATGTCCGATTAGTCTTTACTATGATATTGGCTTTCCACCACGACAGTATGTCCGGTTAGGTCTTTACTATGATATTGGCTTTCCACCACGTCAGTATGTCCGGTTAGGTCTTTACTGTGATATTGGCTTTCCACCACGTCAGTATGTCCGATTAGGTCTTTACTATGATATTGGCTTTCCACCACGTCAGTATGTCCGGTTAGGTGTTTACTATGATATTGGCTTTCCACCACGTCAGTATGCCGTGTTAGGTGTTTACTATGATATTGGCTTTCCACCACGTCAGTATGTCCGGTTAGGTGTTTACTATGATATTGGCTTTCCACCACGTCAGTATGTCCAGTTAGGTCTTTGCTATGATATTGGCTTTCCACCACGTCAGTATGTCCGGTTAGGTGTTTATTATGATATTGGCTTTCCACCACGTCAGTATGTCCGATTAGGTCTTTACTATGATATTGGCTTTCCACCACGTCAGTATGTCCGGTTAGGTCTTTACTATGATATTGGCTTTCCAACACGTCAGTATGTCCGATTAGGTCTTTCTTATGATATTGGCTTTCCACCACGTCAGTATGTCCGATTAGTCTTTACTATGATATTGGCTTTCCACCACGCCAGTATGTCCGGTTAGGTCTTTACTATGATATTGGCTTTCCACCACGTCAGTATGTCCGGTTATGTCTTTACTATGATATTGGCTTTCCACCACGTCAGTATGTCCGGTTAGGTGTTTACTATGATATTGGCTTTCCACCACGTCAGTATGTCCGGTTAGGTCTTTACTATGATATTGGTTTTCCACCACGTCAGTATGTCCGATTAGGTCTTTACTATAATATTGGCTTTCCACCACATCAGTATGTCGTGTTAGGTCTTTACTATGATATTGGCTTTCCACCACGTCAGTATGTCG
>CM065746.1:37719604-37744604 GCA_033310375.1 Conus canariensis | reverse complement strand
AAGCTTAAGCATTGTTTCATCCATTATTTCTTAACATTACCCTTGTCTAATCTAGTATGCTTTGAACGTATCTCCATCTTTCTCTGTAACATTCAACCCTATGCTCGTCTAATTCTTAGGTTAGAGTGAACGTATCCCTAAATTGTGTTCATGGATGTGTGGAGTCACTATCTTATGCTGTCGATCTTTTAACGTTCAATCCACTACAGTGGTCATATGCCCTTGTGGGTTCAAAGCTGGTGTGGAGGCTCTGGTCTATGCATCTTTAAACCATTCCATCAAGTGCAATGCTTGTACAGTCGAAAACGCTGTTGTGTTTGGCCTCCCTGTTTCATCAGCCTTGGAATTCATTGCAGCTGTACAGCGTGTGGTGAGCAGCTCGTGTGTGCAGGGACAATGCTGTCAGCGTTGTGGGTGACGCCTAAGCCATGCTGAGATTCAGGGACAATGCTGTCACGTTTGGGTGACGCCTAAGCCTGCTGGATTCAGGACATGCTGTCAGCGTTGTGGGTGACGCCTAAGCCATGCTGAGATTCAGGGACAATGCTGTCAGCGTTGTGGGTGACGCCTAAGCCATGCTGAGATTCAGGGACAATGTTGTCAGCGTTGTGGGTGACGCCTAAGCCATGCTGAGATTCAGGGACAATGTTGTCAGCGTTGTGGGTGACGCCTAAGCCATGCTGAGATTCAGGGACAATGTTGTCAGCGTTGTGGGTGACGCCTTTCCTGTTCAGGGACAATGTTGTCAGCGTTGTGGGTGACGCCTTTCTGTTCAGGGACAATGTTGTCAGCGTTGTGGGTGACGCCTTCCTGTTTCCGCCAAATTTTCAATGAAATAATTAAAGAGCTTACAGATGCATCAAAAGAAGGTAATGCGAGAAGGCTTTAACACATCAATGGCATTTCTGATATGGCTTTAACACATCAATGGCATTTCTGATATGGCTTTAACACATCGATGGCATTTCTGATATGGCTTTAACACATCGATGGCATTTCTGATATGGCTTTAACACATCGATGGCATTTCTGATATGGCTTTAACACATCGATGGCATTTCTGATATGGCTTTAACACATCGATGGCATTTCTGATATGGCTTTAACACATCGATGGCATTTCTGATATGGCTTTAACACATCGATGGCATTTCTGATTATGGCTTTAACACATCGACGGCATTTCTGATTATGGCTTTAACACATCAAGGCATTTCTGATATGGCTTTAACACATCGATGGCATTTCTGATTATGGCTTTAACACATCAATGGCATTTCTGATATGGCTTTAACACATAGATGGCATTTCTGATATGGCTTTAACACATCAATGGCATTTCTCATATGGCTTTAACACATCGATGGCATTTCTGATATGGCTTTAACACATCAATGGCATTTCTGATATGGCTTTAACACATAGATGGCATTTATGATATGGCTTTAGCATATGAATGGCATTTATGATATGGCTTAAGCACATAAATGGCATTTCTGATATGGCTTAAGCACATAAATGACATTTCTGATATGGCTTTAGCACATAAATGACATTACTGATATGGCGTCAGCATATAAATGACATTTCTGATATGGCTTTAGCACGCAAATGACATTTCTGATATGGCTTTAGCACATGAATGACATTTCTGATATGGCTTTAGCACATGAATGACATTTCTGATATGGCTTTAGCATATGAATGACATTTCTGATATGGCTTTAGCACACAAATGGCGTTTCTGACATTACTTTTAGCACAGGAATGACATTTCTTACATAGCTTTAGCACATAAATGGAATTTTTGATATGGCTTAAGCACATAAATGGCATTTCTAATATGATTCTAGCACATAAATGACTTTTCGGATATGACTTTAGCACACAAATGGCGTTTCTGACATTATTTTAGCACATAAATGACATTTCTGATATGGCTTTAGCACATAAATGGCATTTCTAATATGATTTTAGCACGTAAATGACATTTCTGATAAGGCTTTAGCACATAAATGGCATTTCGGATATGACTTTAGCACATAAATGACATTTCTGATATGGCTTTAGCAGGTAAATAACATTTCTGATAAGACTTTAGCACATAAATGGCATTTCTGATATAATTTTAGCACATAAATGGCATTTCGGATATAATTTTAGCACGTAAATGACATTTCTGATAAGACTTTAGCACATAACTGGCATTTCTAATATGACTTTAGCACATAAATGACATCTCACATATGACCTTTAGCACGTGAAAGTCGTTTCGGATATGACTTTAGCACACAAACGGTACTTCTGATATGACTTTATCATATGAGTGACATTTCTGATAGGACTTTATCATATGAGTGACATTTCGGATAGGACTTTATCATATAAGTGACATTTCGGATAGGACTTTATCATATGAGTGACATTTCTGATAGGACTTATCATATGAGTGCATTTCTGATATGACTTTATCATATAAGTGACATTTCGGATAGGACTTTATCATATAAGTGACATTTCGGATAGGACTTTATCATATAAGTGACATTTCTGATAGGACTTTATCATATGAGTGACATTTCGGATAGGACTTTATCATATAAGGGGCATTTCTGATAGGACTTTATCATATAAGTGACATTTTGGACAGGACTTTATCATATAAGTGACATTTCGGATAGGACTTTATCATATAAGTGACATTTTGGACAGGACTTTATCATATAAGTGACATTTCGGATAGGACTTTATCATGTAAGTGACATTTCGGATAGGACTTTATCATATAAGTGACATTTCGGATAGGACTTTATCATATAAGTGACATTTTGGACAGGACTTTATCATATAAGTGACATTTCGGATAGGACTTTATCATATAAGTGACATTTCGGATAGGACTTTATCATATAAGTGACATTTTGGATAGGACTTTATCATATAAGTGACATTTCGGATAGGACTTTATCATATAAGTGACATTTCGGATAGGACTTTATCATATAAGTGACATTTCGGATAGGACTTTATCATATAAGTGACATTTCGGATAGGACTTTATCATATAAGTGACATTTCGGATAGGACTTTATCATATAAGTGACATTTCGGATAGGACTTGAGTAAAGAAATGGCATTTCTAATATTCCTATTTCCCTGATCCCGCTCCACCTACCCTGCGAACTCACATCTCACCCACACACCAACCTCCTCTCACTCTTCTTCCATCTCGCTTCACCTTCTCATCTTTGTCGCCCATCTGCACCCCTCGCTATCCTCACTTCCATATCTCTCAAAGCGTTGTATATGTTGATGTATTCCAACAATGTCACCATGAATGCTGTCTTGTTTGACGTAACAGAAATGACGTCATCTTTTGGCCCGTCTTCATCTCCGTCATTCTCACTTCCGTATCTTTCAAAGCGTTGTGATGCTGATGTATTCGAACAATGTCACCAACAATGCTGTCTTGTTTGACGTAACATGAATGACGTCATCTTTTGGCCCGTTTGCACCCCTCGCTATCCTCACTTCGATATCTTTGAAAGCGTTTTAGTGCTGACGTATTCGAACAATGTCACCGACAATGCTGTGTTATCTGACGTAACCTAAATGACGTCATCTCTGCAGAGTTGACATATCCTTTATCGGGCTTTCCCAGGTGTACGGCACAATTTCTACCATGTTGGCAAGCGCTTAAAATTCACCATGTATTCGAAGATGTGTGTGTGTGTGTGTGTGTGTGTGTGTGTGTGTGTGTGTGTGTGTGTGTGTGTGTGTGTGTGCGTGCGTGAAGATTTGAGATTGTTGAAACTAGTCAGGCTGTTTGAATGGTCAATTTCATGCGGCTTCACTCCGCCTTGGCTTAAGGCTGTGTCAGATCAATTGACATAGGCTGAACACCAAGGCTACATCAACATGTTGTTATGCTCTGCATAGTTATGCGGGGATTGTCTTCAGCAGTGACAAGCTCCTAGCATAACATTATTAGTCTCCAAAATCCCCGAAGTCGGAGTGTGGCTGCCCACGTGGCGGGGTAATCAAAAACGGTCACACACATAATGTTCTCATCCCCAGCTGATGCATTTGTACCATAGTGTTCCAGTACTTTGGCTGTTCGGATGATCCCTGGAGTCTTTTAGCCAGGGTACGACAACAACAACAACAAAACAACATGCGGCTTCACTGGCATCAATCACCGTGAATTATTTAGTAACTCATCTTGTCTCACTTAAATACATTTGCTTGCAAAGTGAGTCGACTGCAGGTGGAAATCTAAGCACATTCTAAAACTGTTTGTACTGACTCCACCGAACAACGTGGACAAAAGAATAACAAGACAAACACAGCACATTTCCACCTCTGAGATCTTCGTCAGGCAAGATCAACAATAATCAGGACAACGAAAATGAAGAACGTGCAATCACTTCTCTTTGTCGAATTTGGCGCAGGATGGGCGTTGTGTCGGACACACACACACACACACACACACACCACACACACACACACACACACACACACACACACACACACTCATGGACACACACAGAGACAGAGAGGAGAAGAGAGAGAGAGAGAGAGAGAGAGAGAGAGAGAGAGAGGAATTGAAATAATAATCGTACACACACACGCACACACACTCACACACACACACACACACACACACACACACACACACACACACACGCACACATACGCACGGACGCATGCACGCACGCACACGGAAACACAAACACACACTCATATAGGTACATACGTACACACGCACCAAGGCACACATACTCACATGCGCTCGCGCGCGCGTACACACACACACACACACACACACACACACACACACACACACACACACACACACACACGATGCATGTACGCACTCTCACACGCTCATATACACATAAACAAACACATTCACACACACACACTCAAATATACAAACGCACAAATACATATGCACATGTTCTGTCTGTCTGACTGTCTGTCTGCTCTGCATCTCTCTCTCTCTCTCTCTCTCTCTCTCTCTCTCCTTTTCTCTCCATTATTCCCCCCCCCCACACCCCACACACATACAGGATGCACGTACGCACTTTCAAACACTCATACACACACACACACACACACACACACACACACACACACACACCACAAACACACACACACACACACACACATATGCAAACGCACAAATACACACGTATGCATTCTGTCTGTCTGACTGTCTGTCTGTCTGTCTGCTTCTCTCTATCTCTCTGTCTGTTCCTCTCGCTCACTCTCTCTTACAAACTACACACACACACACACACACACACACACACACACACACACACACACCACACACACACACACAAAGCGAGACAGACACTCACATCCACATACACACTCCATACGGCTTATAAATAACGACGAATAACACTAAGCTAGCATACTAACTGAGAATGAATTGACTATTATTAACATTTGAGAACTTTGATCTCAAAATGTAAAACACTTACTAAGAAAACAAGACAGACTATATGGAATCATCTTTTTTTTTTTTAACGTCAACTAACAAGCCTTACTAACCACTCGCTTGTTTCCTACACAGCGAAAGATTCTCTCCTGCCACTGTGCGGAGTTAAGAAAACATTCTTCAACACAGTCATCGACCTTGATGACTGTAACAACGCCAAGTCCACGCATTACGTATGCGAACTACACTCCCCATCCCCAGACAAACCCATGGACTCAGGGGTACGGGTCTCTCCTCCTCCACACGTCATGCTGCCAGACTTGCAGAACAGCACAGACCTGCCCACCACCTCGCTTGGCCTTCCTCTGTCCTTCGCCGTCTGCCCTGACCAGCACTGGACCTTCAGCTTCCTCTCCTGCGATGCCAGCAGCTCGTGTTGGGCCAGAGAGCACGGTTCCAGCTTCGCGTGGAATTCGGTGACGTCATCCTGTGTGTGACGCTCCTCCGATGACGACGTCATTTCCGTTTTACTTTGTGTGCCAGGGTGTGACTCAGCGCGTGCCGTTCTCGTTGGTCTGCGATGCTCGTGCGGACTGTTCTGACGGCAGTGATGAGGAGTTTTGCACGCACCAGCCATGCCCGCCTCAAGCCACCGAGCGTTGTGGTGTCAGTGGACAGGTGCGTTGCTTCAGCGCGTTGCACGTGCTGCGACTGTTTCGTGGTCTGACGTCTTCTCTGAATCTGGATCTGCCTCTTCGCCTGTCTTCTTTCTCGTCTGCTTTTTCTTCTGTCTGTGTCTCGTTCATCTGCGTTTGTTCAAGTCAGTGAACCTCATTCATCTGCAGTTCTTCTGTTTGTGTGTCTCATTTCTCTTTGTTCTGTCCACGTGTCTCATTTCTCTTTGTTCTGTCCACGTGTCTCATTTCTCTTTGTTCTGTCCACGTATCTCATTCATTTTTTTTTTTTTCTGTCAGTGCAATTCACTTATCTGCCTTTGTTCTGTATCTCATTCCATTGCTCCTTTGTGCTGCCTGCGTCATTCAGTCATCTGCCTTTGTTCTGTTTGCATATCAAATTCACCTGTCTTTGTTCTATGTTCTGTGCACGGAACTTGTTCACCACCAACCTTTGTTCTGTCTACGCGTCTCGTTCACCTGCCTTTGTTCTGTCCACGTATCTAATTCATTTGTCTTTGTTCTGTGCACATATTATCATTCATCGGCTTTCGTTCTATAGATCTCATTCATGCGCCTTTGTTCTGTCTACGTAGCGCCTTCATCTGTCTTTGTTCTATGCACATATATCATTCAGAGCTTTTGCTCTATGTATCTCACTCTGCTGTCTTTGTTATGTCTGCGTAGCTCATTTACTTGCTCTATGCACGCACATCATTCAGAGCTTTTGCTTATGTATCCCAGTCTTCGCTTTGTTATGTCTTTCTCATTGTTATGTCACATTTTTGTTTGTCCATTCTCATGTTATGTCTACATTTCTCATTGTTATGGCTACATTTCTCATTGTTATGGCTACATTTCTCATTGTTATGGTCTACATTTCTCATTGTTATGTCTACATTTCTCATTGTTATGTCTACATTTCTCATTGTTATGTCTACATTTCTCATTGTTATGTCTACATTTCTCATTCAGGTCCCTTCGTTGTGTGTGTTCTCTCCATCTACCTTTGTTCTGTCAACACATTTCCGTCATCAGCCTTTGTTCTGTCAACATGTCTCATTCATTTGCCTTATTCCTAGGTATCCCATGCGCCTGCCTTTGTTCTATTATCTTGTTCACACGCCTTTTTGTTCTCTTAGCGTGTGTCATTGATTTTTTCCCTGTATCTGTCTGCTGCTGTATCTCATCATCCGCCTATGTTCTAAGCATCCTGTTCATCCGTCTTTGTTGTCTGTGTCTTATTCATCTGCTTTCTGTTTTCTTTACGCATCTCATCCTTCTCCATCTCTATTCAAAGTATTCCATTCATCCGACCTTTGTTTTGTCTGTGTACACATCCCATACATTTGCCTGCGTTCAATGTATCCTTGTTTTTATAGGGCCGGAATAGCTCAGTTGGTAAAGCGCCGGACTCGTAATCTTGGTGATCCTGGGGTTGCGAGTTCGAATCTCCGCCGGGCCCTTTCGGTACAGGGGGATTTTTTCCCCTCGGAGTTAACTTTGGTTCTGACTCCATTTCCCGTACAGTCCTTCGAATGAGACTATAAACCGAGGTTCCGCGTGTGAACGCACGCATAACATCTTGCACACACGTCAAATCCCATCACCAAGTTTCGGAAGAGAAGGCCAGTGTGGCCGTTGGTATGGATGACACGTTACACATAGCATGCACCACTGCGTAAGAAAAGGAAAGAATGAAGGAAGTAAGAAACTGAGTGAACGATATTGAACGATATTGACAGGATGACACGGGAAACGACTGAATGAAGCGCCAGCTGGCAGCTCTTCAGTCGGCACTGCCCAGGTAGGCAGCCCGTTGTGTACTCGACAGTGTGGATTGTAAAGCGCTTAGAGCTTGGTCTCTAGCCGAGAATAGGCGCTATATAAGTATTAATTATAGTAAATATATATCTTTCACGCATACATATATCATTCATCTGCCTATTTTGGTCAACGTCTCTCATTCATCTGTTTTTTTTTGTTTTTTTTTCTCTCCAAAACTGTTGTTCATCTGTCTGTGTTGCATTCAGTTCTTCATATGTATCTCATCCATTTGTCTTTATCTTTCCCGTCTCTCATTTACTTGTCTCTATTTCTGAGACTTTTCACCTTGGGTCAGCTTTTTTTTTTTTTTTGGTCTTCTCAAACAAACCAGCGCCAGCGTTTGTTGTTCAAAAGTGACCGGCTAAAGAGATTGCAACACTCTACTGGGAATACATTGTTCATGACGTCATGTTATTTACCAGAGGAGCTTTTTTTTCTCAGGGAGGAGGGACTAGACTATTGTGAGCATTGTGTCAGACCTTGAGGAGATATAGCACTTTCTATAGATCCTAGTGTAATAACCATACAGCACTTTCCATAGATCCTAGTGTAATAACCATACAGTACTATCCAAAGATCCTAGGGTAATAACCATATAGCATTTTCCATAGATCCTAGTGTAATAACCATATTGCAATTTCGATAGATCCTAGTGTAATAACCATATAGCACTTTCCATAGATCCTAGTGTAAAACCATATTGCACTTTCTATAGATCCTAGTGTAAAACCACATTGCACTTTCCATAGATCGTAGTGTAATAACCATATTGCAATTTCCATAGATCCTAGTGTAATAACTATATAGCACATTCCATAGATCCTGGTGTAAAACCATATTGCAATTTCCATAGATCGTAATGTAATAACCATGTATCACTTTCCTTAGACCCTAGTATAAATAACCATATATCACTTTCCATAATCCTAGTGTAATAACAATATTGCACTTTCCATAGATCCTAGTGTAAATAACCATATAGCACTGTCCATAGAACCTAGTGTTATAACCCTCCTCGATTTGCAGCCGAACTGCAGACTTCACCAGCATCCAAAGCACCATTGTCTTCATTCTAGCCTCACTATCATACATCGCTTACCTTGCCCATGACTTCAGACTCCAGGCTATTTTGTGTGTGTGTCTAAGTGTGATAACATTGTGTTTGGGTCAAACTTCCTCTTTTTAAGAACCCACTCCCTTGTGTGACATAGAGTAATGGAGGGATGGTCCAAATGATCAAACTGTTCATGTGCCGCCAGCGCGTGCGTGTGTGTAAGTGTGTGTGTGTGTGTGTGTGTGTGTGTGTGTGTGTGTGCGTGCGTGCGTGCGTGCGTGCGTGCGTGCGTGGTGGTGCGAGGTGTGTGTGTGTGTGTGTGTGTGTGTGTGTGTGTGAGAGGAGAGAGAGAGAGAGAGAGAGAGAGAGAGAGAGAGAGAGAGAGAGAACAATCAAGTTACTTATAGGCATGCATGCTCGTCTGATACTGACTACAAAACTGTGCCGTTACCTAATACATGTTGACATTCTCTTTTCCAGTGTTTTTCTGTCCATGATCGGTGTAACTCGGAACAGAACTGTTTCAATCTGGTCGACGAAGTCGGCTGTCCCAAACGATTCTACAAACTGATCGGCCGCATCAGACTGTACGACTAACTTTCGATTCGATATGTTCAATCATCCCCAACCTCCCGCTGTGGTGAATTTTGTGAAGGAAGCAGATGGCATCACGGTTTCCTTCACACCCCTCAATTCCTCCACTGACGACCTCGCCACAAGAGACGTCAGACTGTGTCCTCAGACCCACTTCCAATGTCCAGGTGACGGTTACTGTCTCCCTGTCTTTGTCCTCTGCAATGACGTGTACGACTGCCCCGGTCATGAGGACGAGGCCTCTTGTGAACAGTTCACCTGTCCAGGGTTCTACCGGTGCCGGGGTTCCCTCACGTGCCTGCATCCTGATCACCTGTGTGACGGCTTCCTACACTGTCGGCAGCAAGATGATGAACGCTTCTGCCATCACTCCTGCCCCACGAACTGCACGTGCCAGGGTCTGTCCTTTCACTGCAGTAGCGAGGAGGTCAGCATCGAGAACTACCCTGACGTGCGTTACCTGGACGCCAGCAACAGTGGGCTGAGGCCTGAACGGCTGCAGAAAAACACCATGCTGGTGTTTCTGGCCCTACAACGATGTGGACTGGTCACGCTCTGCCTTCCTGAGCTGTCCAACTTGGTCATTCTGGACGTCAGTGACAACGAGTTTCACACGGTGACCACAGATCAGCTGAGAAAGGCGATGAATCTGAAAGTGCTGCTGCTGTCAGGTAATCCCTTGACCGCACTGTTTGTAGGCAACACGTCCTCAGGGTTACACTCTCTTCCCAACATGCTCGTCTTGCACCTGTCCAGCGTGTTCATCCCTCACCTGTCTGCCCCAATACTGGGGATATTTCCCTCACTGACCGTCCTCAACCTGTCACAGAGCGGTGTGCGGCAGGTGAGTGGCCGATTGCCCACACCACAGCTACAGACACTGGACGTGACAGGCTGTGACCTGCACCACCTCCCCCGTCACTGGCTCACCTCCCTCCCCAAGCTGCACTCTGTGTACGCAGACCTCCCCACACTGTGCTGTCCTCAGAACTTACCTGCAGGATTCAACCTCAAGCATTGCCACTCCCCGACCCCCCTCCTCTCTTCCTGCCGCAGTCTGTTGGGATCGACCACACTACGTGCCGTCATCGCCATCCTGGCCGCTCTGGCTCTGCTGGGCAACAGTTCAAACCTCTGCTCCTTCTCCCGCAGAGTGAACAGGAAGACCAGCAGCAGAGCTGACGCCTTCGTATCTGAGCTGTCTGTGTCTAATCTGGTGATGGGTGTGCCGCTGTTGGGTGTCTGCGTGGCTGACCAGGTGTACCAGGGGCAGTACCTGTGGGTGGACAGGTGGTGGAGACACAGCCCGTGGTGTTGGTTGTGCAGCTTTCTCTACCTGTTCTCTGTGCAGGTGTCTGCCTTGATCCTGGTGTGTCTGACGGTGGGTCACTGTGTTCACCTGGCCAGACCAGACCTACAGGTGTGGTGCAGAAGACAGGTGGTGTCCTCCAGCGCCCTGTGTTGGGGGGTGGGTTTGCTTCTGTCCGTCACACCACACCTCTCTCTCTGGACCTGGCAACATCAGACCGGTCTGTGTGTCCCTCTGCCATTGACGCACACCCCTGGGACACCTCACCACGCGTCACGTGTCTTGATCATGGCAAACACGCTGCTGATGACAATGACCATGGTAGGTCAGGTGTACATCTACATCATCGTTTGTGCCGACCCCATCGTGTTTGTTGTCGACACCCAAAGATCGCACCGGCTTGATGCTGCTCGTCGTACTCTCAACATCTCAGTCATCAACATCTGTGGCTGGTTCCTGGTGGCTGTGCTGGTGTTGACGCTGCCCACACAAGAGTCCATGCCGAGTGAAATCCATTCAGCTGTAACAGCCCTTGTGCTGCCCGTCAACATGGCCGTGAATCCAATCCTGCACATGATGAACGTGGCCGCGGAACAACGCAGAAAAACCCAGATACAGCGTATACTGCAACGTCTGGACGGCAAAGTGAAAGACATGTACAGTCCCCAAAGCACGAGAAGTGTGGTGTGTTCGAGGTGAATATTTCATGGCCAAAATGACAAATTTGTACGAGGTGAAATTTCATGGCAAAAAATTAACAAGCGAGAAAGAAAACCAAATGCACCAAATGAGAAATCCTGATTATAAGAAGTCAACATTATTTCAGCAGATAATTTTTAAATTGATTTTCTTTCTTTTTTTTTCTTGGCTTTTCTTCCATTGAAAAATAATTGTCTGCTCGAGTGAAACGTGTGCTTTGTTGTATTTGCAATAAATCAAATGTACCAAATGAGAAATCACATTGACTGTCAGACGTCTATATTGTCTAGCGGGTAATCTTAAACAGATTTTTCGTTTTTGTTGTTGTTTATTTTCTATTTAAAACATAATTGTCTGCTCAAGTGAAAGTGTACTTTGTTGTACTTAAAATGACGTGTTGCTAGTCCATGTTATAATTGTTCACTACATCCATTTTTTTCAGCACCACATTAGTACCAAGACATCTGTGTATTATTCGTAACTGTAACCATTTCATGTTTACGTCAGAAATTTTGCTAAGAAAACAGTTTTTTTTCAATCATTTTCAACGTTCAGTTTTGTATCCCAGTTCGTACAGCACTTTGGACGTGTATGATAATAAAAATGAACTAATATAATCTTGACCCTTTACAAACTGACGTCAACTTCTTGTAACATAAATGCATATTTAAACATTTATTAGTATTTTGAACTTTATTTTTTGCTTTTCCTATATATGTAATGATAGCTGCTTTAAAGCCAGAAAAAGTGACAAAAAATAATGTTTATGTCGTACTGTTGTTTAAATAGCTCGTAAGAAGTAAACTTGCCATTGTCAAGCGAAACAAAATGAGCAATGCAATATTTCTCCATGTTGATCCATGCTTTTCTCAAAATAATCTTTTCCCAACTTGGATTCTGTTATTGTAAAAGACTGGTTCTGCAAGAAGGAGTTTATAAGAGTTCTTAAAGTTAACTTTGTAGAAAAAAAAGTTTTTACGCGGTAAATACCTCTGTTCAAAATACGTTTGATTTACAGAAGGAAGAAAGTATTTCTCACTGATGTTTAACGTGAGCGGCTCTGTGCAGCGTTGAACTGAGATGCCCCCAAACCCATCTTCCTCAAAGCGTCTATCTGGTCCCGTGTTGCAGCCAGATTGGAAGCAGATTCTGTGTCCTGGGTCTTCTCTGGTCTTCTCTGAAAGCTGGTCTGTTTAACTGGTGCTATTTAGGGTTGGTGAGACGAAACGGTAATGAGAGATTCAGGGTGGACAGAATGTATCACACATGGGCCTTTTGCAGGTTGTGATGTCTCTGATGTGTTCAGAGGCCTGCTTTCTGAAGAGGAAGATTCAGACTCTGGAGAGACCAGCGCTGCCATTTTTTTTTTCTGATACAGTTCGTTGCTCTAATGTTGCAGTGGAAGGTAGGATCGCTTCCAGTTACCGTGCACATGTTGGCTCTCTCTCCGATGTTAGCTGGAGTTCAGAGTTACAGGACGATGGTGTCCCTTAGGCCTTAGCACCAGCCGCTGACTGGGGGACAGGAGGTGAGGAGACGTGTGCTGGGGGAACTGGAGGGAGACAGGCAGGAGTAGACGTATGGGTGGTAGCAAAGTGTAGAGGATCACGTGTTAACTCATCACAGCTTGAGGAATGAGGATGAGAAAACAACAACTGCGTCTGTGAGTGAGCATAACGTGAAAGGTATTCCCCATCACCTCTGCTTTTATCTGCGTAGGTTCTACGTAGAACATGACTAAAACCACCACTGCTTTAATCGCGAGCAGTTTCCTGCTGAGGAGAGACCTCTAAGACCCTCTGAGAGAAAGTCGTTCTCTCTGAGTGATAGAGACCTCTAAGACCCTCTGACAGAAAGTCGTTCTCTCTGACTGATAGAGACCTCTAAGACCCTCTGGCAGAAAGTCGTTCTCTCTGACTGATAGAGACCTCTAAGACCCTCTGACAGAAAGTCGTTCTCTCTGACTGATAGAGACCTCTAAGACCCTCTGACAGAAAGCCGTTCTCTCTGACTGATAGAGACCTCTAAGACCCTCTGACAGAAAGCCGTTCTCTCTGACTGATAGAGACCTCTAAGACCCTCTGACAGAAAGTCGTTCTCTCTGACTGATAGAGACCTCTAAGACCCTCTGGCAGAAAGTCGTTCTCTCTGACTGATAGAGACCTCTAAGACCCTCTGACAGAAAGTCGTTCTCTCTGACTGAGGCCTGCTCCCATCCTCTGCCGAGCCCCGGCTGTTAGTGGACATGGCCTGACCGCTGCAGGTGGGAGAGAGAGAGAGAGAGAGAGAGAGAGAGAGAGAGAGAGAGAGAGAGAGGGGGGGGGGGTCAGAGGGTCAGAGCTGTTCAACGAATAAGAAGAAGAATGGTCTCTGTCCATGCCATGATGCTTTTGTTACGTAGCAACACCTGCAGTCTGATGAGCCGCAGAACTTTGTCAGAGTGTGATCAAGGATTTCTCACCAGTCTGTTGCCTTCAAGGAAAGAACCAACAGCACAGGAGCAAAGAATTCAACTGGCCAAGCAAAATGAAAAGATGACTGAAAACTACAATCATCACGCTGGCAACAAACTACCCCCTATCCACCAAGGAGAAGCAGTGTGGATCACAGATCAATACACTCAACAAACTACCCCCTATCCACCAAGGAGAAGCAGTGTGGACCACAGATCAATACACTCAACAAACTACCCCCTAGCCACCAAGGAGAAGCAGTGTGGACCACAGATCAATACACTCAACAAACTACCCCCTATCCACCAAGGAGAAGCAGTGTGGACCACAGATCAATACACTCAACAAACTACCCCCTATCCACCAAGGAGAAGCAGTGTGGATCACAGATCAACACACTCAACAAACTACCCCCTATCCACCACGGACAAGCAGTGTGGATCGCAGATCAACACACTCAACAAACTACCCCCTATCCACCACGGACAAGCAGTGTGGATCACAGATCAATACACTCCACAAACTACCCCCTATCCACCACGGACAAGCAGTGTGGATCACAGATCAACACACTCAACAAACTACCCCCTATCCACCACGGACAAGCAGTGTGGATCGCAGATCAACACACTCACAAACTACCCCCTATCCACCACGGACAAGCAGTGTGGATCGCAGATCAAACACTCCACAAACTACCCCCTATCCACCACGGACAAGCAGTGTGGATCACAGATCAGTACACTCAACGATGGAAACCAGCCGCAGTGGTCCAAGTCTGTGAAGAACCCAATTCCTTCAGAGTAATGACAAGCGCGGGCAAACTTCTACGAAGAAACAGGCGAGACATCCGAATAAGATGGAACACACAGAAGACACCGCAAACATCACCACTCCACTCCGCTGATATGCACAGACAACAACCTAAACAATACATTGAACCACAACAAACAAGTGAATACAGACAACAACAGCAACATCATCACGAACCACAACATACCAGCGAACCTGGACAACGTCAAAGACACCACGACGCACTCCAACAACGAACACAAGGAAACTCACCTATTGAGTCTGGTGATCAGGTGCAGACTGGAGCCATTCAAAGTAATAACAAAGACAAGATGAGATTCCAGAACACCACCAATGTACACGTTCTGGAAGGGTCGTCAAAAGAGCAACAAGATTCGAAGAGTAACTGACACTATACGACTAAACAAAGAAAAGGGAGATATTCCGACAGTAGTGTTAACTCCCTTGACTCAGTTATCGTTCTTGATCCTAAGTCATCTTCTGAACATTCACACACACACACACACACACACACACACACACACACACACACACACACACACACACACACACACACGTGTGCGCGTACGTTCGCTCGCTCCTACCCACACATGTGCGCACATACACGCATACACATGAACGCATAAATGCACACACACGCACATGCGTACACGCCCACTTACAAAGACACACACACATACACACAGATATGTACACATATATATGCAGATACGTGTCCTCACACAAACCCACAAATTATACACACACACACACACACAACCACACACACACACACACGTACTTCTGCACACGCACACACACATACATGCAGTCACACACACACACACACACACACACACACACACACACACACACACACACACACACGCACACACACACACACACACTCACACACACACACGCACACACACACACACACACACACGTGCACACACACACACACACACACACACACACACACACACACACACACATGCGCGCACACATACACACACAGACGCGCACACACGCACGCACTCACACACACACACACACACACACACACACACACACACTCACACACAAACACACGTGCACACACACACACACACACACACACACACACACACACGCACACACGCACACACACACACACACACACGCACACACGCACACACACACACACTCACACACAAACACACGTGCACACACACACACACACACACACACACCACACACACACACACACACACACACACCACACACACACACACACACACACACACATGCGCGCACACATACACACACAAACGCGCACACACGCACGCACTCACACACACACACACACACACACACACACACACACACACACACACACACCACACACACACACACACACACACACACACACACACACACACACACAACATGCGCCCATGCACACACATGGGCCCATGCCCACACATCATACACACACGTGTACATTCATTACACACACGTTCAAAAAACAAAAACAAAAAAAACAACAATAAACAAACATGGTAGGTAGGTGTGACATATCTGCTATAAATAGCCTATGCGGTCATACAATGGGACATAACTCGGTGTGTGGAACGAAGGCGGGACGACGGGACTGAAGATCAACCGGCGGTTCGAAAGACATGGTAAAAACCTAACGGTAAGACTTCATTTCGTCTACACAACATTACATGGTGGCAGCGGTCTAAGCGAGCTCATGGCTACTAACGCCCATACCACGGCAGGCGAAAATCAAGTTCACCGCCACGATGAACTAAAACACGCATTCGAGGCACACACCCTTCTTCTTCCTCTTCTTCTTTCTTTAAACATCCGCCATCATCATTTTGATGGTTCTGATGTGTATAAAACTGGGGGGTTTCCACAAGGCTGTTGACATAGACATGTAGGACTGGCAGTAGGGGGACTTGTGGGGTGGGGGTGGTAGGGGAGGGGGGGAGTGGGGGGAGGGCGCTGGTTGGTCAAATTTGGGACTTGAAACACTCCACTGAGGTTGAGGAGATAACCTCAGGAGGCAGGCTGTTCCAGTCCCTGACAGACCTCGGGAAGAAGGAAAGCTTCCTGTAATTTGTTTTACAAGCAGGGAGGAGATATGTCTCCCCGTGAGACTGTCTTGCAGACCGTGCTGGGGTGTTTGGTGTGGGTCTGAATGGGGTGTTTATGCTGACCTCTTCTCGATGATATTTGAAGAAAGTGGTCAGCCTTGCTGCTCTTCTTCTGTCTGCTAGAGTGGACCACTGTAGATGTGTCAGCATGGAATCGACACTTGAGGTGTGACGGTGGCGGTTCACAACCCATCGAGCTGCACGGCGTTGGACTTTTTCCATGTTGCCGATGTTTTTGGCAGTATAGGAGTCCCAGACAGGTGAGGCATATTCTAGGGTGGGGCGAACTAGGGCCTTGTAGGCAGTTTCCTTGATGTTGATGGAGCCTACTCTCAGGTTTCGCCTGTGGAACCCTAAGGTCTTGTTTGCCCTGTTAGTTATGTTGGAGATATGGGTGTCCAGCTAAGATCTTGGGAAATGGTGACCCCTAGGTACTTTGTCTCAACTCTTTGGAGATTTTGGTCATGGAGATAGTATGTGCCAGTCAGTGTGTTTTTCTTCCTGGAGACATGGAGGGCTTGACACTTGTCTGGGTGGAAAGACATTTTCCATTTTGTTTCCCAGGCTGCCATGTGGTCCAGGTCCTGTTGTAGCTTCCTTTGGTCTTGGGGGGAAGCTACAGTTCCGTGGCAGAGAGTGTCATCTGCAAAGAGCCGTGTTGTTGAGGAGAGTTGTTCAGGGAGGGCGTTTATGTAGAGGAGAAAGAGGGCTGGGCCCAGGACTGATCCCTGGGGACTCCTGACTCTACTGGGATGGCCTTTGAAGAAGCTCCACACTTCAATGCACGAAAGAACGTTGTTGTTGAAAGGGCAAAATTCAACAGGAGAATACAACGACCAGGGGGACCTATCGACACTTTCATACAAGATCTCTATAAAATGGCGGAAGAATGTGAGTACGGCACATTGAAAGAAGAGCTCATTCGAGATCGTATTGTTGGTGGTGTTCTTGATGATACTCTGTCAAATGATCTGCAAGCAAAAGCCAAACTGACGCTTACTGAAGCAACACAACCTGCTCGTCAAGCAAAAGCACGAAAAGAATCACAACCTCTAATTCGTGGAGCCTCACAAGAACAAGTTGGTTTTGTGAAAACATCCTCCTCTCAAAGTCAGGACAGATATAAACCTGGGAACAGACATTCAGACTCAAAACCCAAGTCAGGCGCTCCTCAAAAAACAGACAGACCTCGTCTTCAAAAATCGTGTGGTTATTGTGGAAAAGAACAACACCAAAGACATTCTTGTCCTGCCCGAAATGCAATCTGCACAGCATGCGGTAGAGGGGGCCATTATGCCAAAGTCTGTAGAAGTAGTCGTAAACTTCACTTTGTTGATACTGACAGTGAAGAGGACACAGAATCTGACGACTTTATGGGCTACATATACAATGTAGAAGAACGGGAAAACGACCACGACGACTGGTCAGCTGAAATCAGTGTGGACAACAACAACAACAAAAAAAACACACCTTCAAGCTTGACACTGGTGCTTCCGTGACTGCCTTATCAGAAACCTTGGTCAAAGGACGGAAACTAAGCCAGTGCACTAAGATTGTGAGAGGACCAGGGGCACAAAACTACCAGTGAGAGGCATTATCCAGGCGACTGCGACACGATATCACAGCATCGAAGAGACACTTTACGTCACTGAAGGCCAAAAGACATCGCTACTGAGCAAACATGCTTGCAGCGCTCTGGGATTGATAGTGAGAGTGAATCACATCTCTGACAAGCCTTCTACAACCTTCAGGAAAGAGTTCCCTCAGCTTTTCAAGGGCTTTGGCTATACCAAGAAACCCTACTCAATAAGTCTGAAGCCTACCAGCCGCCGTGGCGAAGTGGTTAGCGTCGCGGACTCCCGGCTGGGAGGTCGTGGGTTCGAATCCCATCAGAGTCATGTGGGTTTTTCTGCCCCGACCGGCTCCTACCCAGAGTTGAGTTTGCTGCGGACTCAGTTGGGAAGACTGGGACCACACAGTCGAGTTTCATCCACTTAATGGATGCGTTTCTGAGAGTGTTGCTCAAATTTCCTGACCAGCACTGCAGGTGCCTGTATCTCTCGGGCCTGGTTGACGCCGGGATATATTATGAAAGGAAGCGTAGAGTACAGCCCTGTCATGTAGTCTCAGACCGAAATGGAATTCCGTAGCATCATCTTAATCATCCCCATTCTCATCGATCAGCATAAAAAAATGTCTCAAATTCTGTGGCCCTTCATGCTCTCATGGTGACCTCAATTTCGATGTCCTCTCCACGTCTGTGGCCTTGGTTTGGTTCCGTCGGGGTCACCGGTATCGGCGAGTCCACGGGGGCTGTCGTTGGACGGACGTGGTGGCGCCCTCCGGAGGGAGAGCTCACTCACGCCGGCTCCGCGACTAAGCAATTATTGTCGTCAGTATGGGGCTTAGTAGGTGGTGTCCTGCGTATGTTAGATCAGAACAGGCGCCACTGAACACCACTGAAGTGACTCGGCAGCAGTGCAGCGTCTCCTCCGGTGGGTTGCCTCTTGACGACTTGACATTGACTGCTTCCTGTGGATTGCCGGTGCCGGGGCTGCGGCGGGGGCCGACCGGGCTGTGGCTGTGGACGGGGTGTTGGAATGAGCGGCGTCAATGCACTGCCTCTGAGGTGGCGCAGAGGTTGGGACAGAAAAAAAAAAAAAGTCTGAAGCCTGACCCACAGCCACTTTGCCTCTTCACACCGAGGAAGATTGCGAGGAAGATTGCGCACCCACTTCGACCTAAAGTCAAACAGGAGATTGAAAACATGCTAAAGAGTAATGTCATTTCTCCAGTCACTGAGCCTACCAGTTGGTGCTCTAGTATCGTCGTGGTTCCTAAACCTAACGGTTCAGTGAGAGTCTGCGTTGATCTGACCCATCTGAAGAAAAGTGTTCAGAGAGAAATCCATCCCATGGCATTGTAGACGAAAGCCTGGCAAAGTTGGACGACTAAAAAATCTTCACAAAGTTGGACGCAAAAAAAATGGATTTTGGCAAATCCCACTCGATGAAAAATCAAGGCTACTCACAAGTTTCGCCACTCCCTTCGGACGATATTGCTTTAATCGTCTTCCCTTCAGCATCTCTTCTCTTCAGCCAGCGAGATCTTCCAACGCACAATGTCAGAAATTCTCGTGGATCTTGAAGGAGTCATCTGCCACGGGGACGACATCCTCATCCATGCTGCAGACCAGGAAATACACGACCAACGTGTCAGAGCAGTCCTTCAGCGACTTCAAGACGCTGGGGCAACACTCAATGAGAAGTGTGAGTTCTCCAAATCCTCAGTGAGGTTCTTAGGGCACATCATTGACGTAACTGGCATCCATGTGGATCCAGAGAAAGTCAAAGCCATACGAAATTTCCCCACATCAACTACAGTCACTGAGCTTCAACGTTTTCTAGGGATGACCAATCAGATGGCCAGATTCATACCCAACAATGCTTCTCTAAGCGAACCTCTACGACAACTGCTACATAAAGATTCTTTATGGAGCTGGGACACACCACAGGAATCGGCTTTTCGAGCAATCAAACAGTTTTTGACAGCCCCACTAGTCCTTGCCCACTATTGTCCTGAAAGGAAAACCATCATCGCAGCAGGCGCTTCTCAACATGGTTTGGCGCAGTGCTTCTTCAAAAAAAAAAAAGACGGTTCATGTTGACCCATTGCCTACATTTCCAGATCACTGACAAACACTGAACAAAACTACGCTGTCATTAAAAAAGAGGCGCTTGCCGCAACTTCGGCTACTGAAAGATTCAGTGAATAAGTCTTGGGACTTGATTTTACCATTGAAACGGATCACAAACTTCTGGTGCCACTTCTTTCCTGCAAGGAACTACACAAGATGCCACCAAGAATACAGTGATTTCGGCTTAGACTCATGCGTTTCAATCCACAAGTCATACACGTCTCAGGAAAAGCACAGGTAACTGCTGATGCACTCTCACGCGCACAAGCAACTTCTCCTTCAGAAGATGACATCAACTTCATCGGTGAAACGACAGCCTTTGCGAAACACTCGATTGAAGTTCTGCCTGCATCATCCCAAAAAATTCAAGAAATTCGGCAAGAACAAAAGGCTGATGCGGAAATTTCTCTGGTGAAAGAATTCTGCCAAACTGGATGGCCTGGTTATATGCCAGATTCTCCCCTGCTGAAGCAATACTGGAACAACGAACAGCATTTCAGTGTCATTGATGACTTGCTTCTTTATGACAACAGGTTGGTTATACTAAGGACCATGAGACTGGATACGCTGAACCGCATTCACGAAGGCCATCTCGGCATTGTGAAGAGTAAAGCCCTGGCACAAACGTCTGTTTGGTGGCCCAACATCTGGAGTCAAGTAGAGGAAACGGTCAACAATGTTCACCCTGTGCCAGACTACGCCCTGACCAGAAAGAACCACTGCTGCGATCCTGTTTTCCGACAGACCATGGTCACGCATGGGAATGGATCTGATGGAACTCCAGGGAAAGACATGTATCGTGGTTGTTGACTACTACTCAAGATGGGTAGAATTGCGACCTCTGGAAAAGCAAAACAGTGAAGAAACCATCAGCAAAATCAAAAGCATTTTTGCAACACATGGAATCCCAGATGTGGTCGTTTCAGACAACGGACCTCAATCCGCAAGTGCCGAATTTCAACAGCTTGCAACCAGCTATGGATTCACGCATACCACCAGCTCTCCCAGATACCCCCCAGAGCAATGGACAAGCAGAGCGAACAGTACAAACGATGAAAAAGCTACTCAAGAAAGCAGCAGATCCCTACATTGCTTTGCTTCAATACAGAGCCACACCACTTCAAAACGGGTACTCACCAAGTGAAATGCTGATGGGAAGGAAACTTAAAACCAAAGTTCCTGTCCTCCCTTCTCAACTGAAACCAACACCGATCAACCATGACCAACTTCTCAACTGAAACCAACACCGATCAACCATGACCAACTTCTCAACTGAAACCAACACCGATCAACCATGACCAACTTCTCAACTGAAACCAACACCGATCAACCATGACCAACTTCTCAACTGAAACCAACACCGATCAACCATGACCAACTTCTCAACTGAAACCAACACCGATCAACCATGACCAACTTCTCAACTGAAACCAACACCGATCAACCATGACCAACTTCTCAACTGAAACCAACACCGATCAACCATGACCAACTTCTCAACTGAAACCAACACCGATCAACCATGACCAACTTCTCAACTGAAACCAACACCGATCAACCATGACCAACTTCTCAACTGAAACCAACACCGATCAACCATGACCAACTTCTCAACTGAAACCAACACCGATCAACCATGACCAACTGAAAGGCACAGAAGAGGAAGCAAAGATGAAACAACGTCACTACTACAACCGGCGACATGCTGCAAAACCTGCCCCGCCGCTACACAGCGGAGACTCTGTTTTCATCAAAGACATGTCTCAGCCTGGTGAAGTTGTTTCCAAACATCACAACCCCCGCTCTTATATCATCCAAACACCTAGGGGTACCATCCACCGAAACAGATCACACCTTGTGGCAACACCGAAGGATCCTTCACTCTCAGCTCAGGAAGCAGAAGACAACTCTTCAACACCTACTTCCACAAGGTCGAACGTGTCGACAGGAACACCACAAAGTGCATCTTCATCTTCGGACTAGACCTCACCAACACCTCTCAGCCAAATAATCACGACACGTTCTGGCCGTCGAGTCAACCCCCCTGAGAGACCAATTCAACAAGCTTGAAAACCAGTTAGTAGTAGTAGTAGTAGTAGTAGTAGCAGTAGTAGTAGTAGTAGTAGTAGTAGTAGTAGTAGTAGTAGTGGTCTGGCTCAAAAGCTTAGGCCTCGCGGCCTATGTACGTCCCCTCTTTTTGTTAAAAGTATAGGTGTTGAAACGCAATTGTCATTTTGTTACACAATGCCTAATATGGCATTTTAATCATCAAATTGGTTGAAAAGTTCCTTATACTTTGGAATTACATCCAAGAGATTCTTGAACTTGTTAGTGTCTTCTGCAAATTTTATGTTAGTAGGGAGTTCATTCCATAAAGGGGCTACTCTGTGTGAAAAGGACAATTTTCTTCTGTTAGTACGGCAGTGCTGAATAAATATCTTTCCTTCTGCATTTCTTGTGATGTTATGTTGTGAAAGAGAAAAGAGTGAGTCAACACAAACATTGTCAAATCCATTAAATATTTTATAAGTCTGTATAAGATCACCTCTTGTCCTTCTGCCTTTTAGTGAATGTAGATTCAAATATTGTAATCTTTCTGCATAAGATTTATCTTTGCATTCTTTTAATAGCTTTGTAGCACGTCTTTGAACTCTTTCTATTTGTGATGACTGTCTTTTCAAGTATGGGCACCAAATCACATTAGCATATTCCAAATGAGGTCTCACAAAAGATTTATAAAGTTTTAGGAATACCTCCTTATCTAAGTAAGAGAAACTTCTCCTTATGACACCCAACATTTGATTGGCTTTATTAACTATTCTGCCAATATGCAGATCAAAAGACAACATGCTATTGAAAGTTACTCCCAAATCTTTTTCTTCTTTTAAGGTCTTTATCTTCTGTAAGCTGCCATTATGTCTCATATAATAAGCATGTTCCTGGTTGTTCTTTCCAATATGTAGCACACCACATTTAGAGATATTGAAATACAGATTCCATACATCAGACCAATTTTGGAGTTTATATAGATCGTTTTGTAAATCTGAGAATTGTGAAGTTTTATCGTACAGTTTTGTATCATCAGCAAATATTTTACAGGTGCTTTTTAATGATAATGGCAAGTCGTTTATAAACGCTGTGAATAATATTGGGCCCAAGATGTTACCCTGAGGTATACCACTTAGAACCTTTCACTACCTACTCTTACAAGCTGTACACAATTTGTCAAAAATCTTTGTATCCATTTTAATAGTTTGCCAGATATACCATAAGCAGATAGTTTAACAAGTAGCCTTTCATGTGGCACAGTATCAAAAGCCTTCTTAAAATCTAAGTATATAACATCGACATTGTGACCATCATCCAATAATTTTGTCATACCTGCTACAACTTCAAGCAACTGAGTAACACAAGAACGTTTTTTACGAAACCCATGCTGACATTTTGCATATAAATCATTATCTGTAAAATGAGCTACAATTGAATCTCTAATTATACTTTCTAACACTTTACATATTACGCAAGTCAGGCTGACTGGTCTATAGTTACCTGGATCTGCTTTTGACCCCTTTTTAAACAAGGCTGTCACTTCAGCTGTCTTCCAGTCTTGGGGTAAGGTACCTGATTCTAATGTTTTGTTGAATAATGAACATAGTGGGACAGATAATTCATTTCCTAATTCTTTTAAAACTTTTGAGGGGATTTGATCAGGTCCTTGTGCTTTATTTGGGTTGTGCAAAGTGATCTGTAAATAGACATTGTAAATCAACTGTAAATCGACTGTACAAATTTTTTTATAGCATGGTTCGTATTTGTCTCAATATTGCTCCTAATATTCTTCATTTAACCCAAGAAGGGAGATGTGATATATCTGCTATAAATAGCCTATGCGGTCATACAATGGGAAGTAACTCGGTGTGTGGAACGAAGGCGGGACGACGGGACTGAAGATCAACCGGCGGTTCGAAAGACATGGTAAAAACCTAACGGTAAGACTTTACTTCGTCTACACAACATTACAGTAGGCACTCAAGGTCTGACCAGCGCGTTGGGCTAATGCGTAGGTCAGACATCCGCTGAGTCGTAGCCACGAGACCCTCTTCTTCAATTCTCTGATCTTAGTTGCTAATTCATTTATCCATCAGCTTAAAATCGTGGGGAGTGTGGTCTCAAAACTTAGCGGATGTGGTGTAGCGTATATGGACTAGTCCGCACACAGTCACGCCTCCTTGATAAAACTGAAACTGAAACCCTTGACCACCTTTCGTGCAAGAGTCGAACTGTGCTCGCCGGGGCAGACGACAACAA
>CM065746.1:37632835-37719504 GCA_033310375.1 Conus canariensis | reverse complement strand
TTGCGTGTTTACGTCGCGACAACTTTAACGACTACCACCGTCGAATAACAACAATGACCAACCGCACCACGAACATCTCTTAAATCCAATGACACCAAAGACTACCATGAATGAAAGACATGTCCCTAAATTAGCTTTCGCTATGACTAGTATGAGGACGTAAATCTCAACTATTTTCGCGAGTTCTCCATCTTCTCCGGAGCGCAGTGTGGTGGTAATGTAGAATTGTTTTTGCCTTTGACATTCGAAGATTTTTCTAGCAGTGACAGGTATTGCCACACCTTTGACATTTGCCGATATTCCAGCAGTGACAAGTCAACTGAAGTCAGTTTTGCCAGAAACATCTGCGTGTTTTACGTCGTGAGTTCTCCATCTTCTCCGGAGCGAAGAGTGGTGGTAATGTAGTATTGTTTTTGCCTTTGACATTTCGACGATTTTTCTAGCAATGACAAGTATGTCAACAAACAATTTATCACTCTTTTTACATCTACTAGATGATCTAGTAGTGTTTTTCGATATCAAATATGTATGAGAAAAGTGTGAGATTTGTAAGCCTTCCTAGTGCTGTGATAGTGACACTGTTTCTGGTGTCAACTTGTGCTTTCACCATGCCTGGTTCCGGTGATAGCATATCCAAGTACCCGTGTGGGACATGTGACCAAACTGTAACATGGCAACAGAAAGGAGTGGCCTGTGAGACGTGTGGTATGTGGTATCCGCCCATTGCCAGAGCTTATGTACTCACTCCTACAACAAGCTGGACGCCAGCAACGTTTTGTGGCACTGTATAGTGTGTGGAAACCCAGATTATAGCTGTACTGCCTTTGACTTGTATGGAGTGGAGCAGGAAAGTCACATAGGTTCTCTCAGTCAGCAGTCCGTGGGATCAGTCTCATCTGATGTTGACTTCAAGCCCCTCCATTCAAACAGAGAAACAGACCCATAAGAATCTTGAATATAAATTTCAGATCTGTGAGAGGGAAAAGAGCTGAGACTCTTAACCTCGTGGAGAGTACAAAACCCGATATTATTATTGGGACTGAAACTCATCTGGACGCCACCGTACAGAACTCTGAGATCTTACCAGACTCTGATACAGTGTATCGTAAGGACAGGAATAGTGATGGTGGTGGTGTTCTCCTGGCAGTGAAGGAGGATATCCAGAGCACATTAGTGACGGAATTTGACACTGAGTGTGAGATTCTATGGGTAAAAATTGTCACAGAGATCAGAAGACACCTATAGGTCTGCGCCTACTACCAACGAAAGACTGGTGATAAAGAAAGCCTTATTCAGTTTGAGTCATCTGTCAGAAAGGCTGCCGCTACCAATGACGCACAACTGCTCATAGCGGGGGATCTGAACCTTCCTGACTGGGACTGGTCCACTCTGACCTCAAGCCATCGAGTTCCTATCCTGACCTCCATCGGAAATTCCTAGACTTGCTCCACGACGTTGGCCTCGAGCAGTCGTCCTCGAACCCACCAGGTTAGAAAACGCCCTTGACCTCGACATGACAAACTGCCCCAGCCTGATCCCCTGTGTAGTGATACTGTCCGGCCTCTCGGACCATGAGATTGTGCATGTTGAGTACAACACGAAGGTCTTCCTGTCACGCCATTGTCCTGTCTCTTACTCCTTATAAATGTAAGACCATAAAATTCTTGTTTTGATGATCACCTGAAGAAATCATCGAATTAACATAATTGGAGTGAGCAAGCCTACATTCTCTCTGACACCTTCTTTAATATGTAAATACCTAATCAGTAATCTTTCTGAATTAGGGTGTAGTTTCAATTTCTTAAAAACCGATGTTTCCTTCTCAGCAAACGTTTAGTTTTTGTATTAATCCATGGCTGGTAGTTCTTGCTTGAAGTTATTTTAGTTGGTATGTTGTCATCCATAATAAATTCCAAGTTAGTTTTTATACACTTCCAAAGATCATTGACATTATCTTTAACACTGTGAGACCTCAAAAAAAGACGACTGAAATCATGAGTATCCCTGCGTAATTTTGATAAGTCTGCTTGGTTCCAGAGTCTGATGGTACGTTTAGGGGGTTTTCTTTGAAAGGGTTGAAAGTTGCTCTCTAAGAGAATTATGTCATGATCACCCAGGCCTGCAATTTATTCCTGATTGCCTAAAGCGCCTGGACAATTTGTAAAAAATAAATCCAAGAATGCATTGCCACGTGTTGGTATTTCAGCTGACTGCACTAATCCAAGGTCTTTGGTGGTATCAGAAAACTGAGAATGAATGTTTTTATTGTATTGATTACCAAGTATGGCATCTTCACACCAATCAATATCTGGTAAGTTGAAGTCCCCACCAATCCATAATATTGCCTTCCTATTGGCCAAAACAATGTCAGAAATGTCTCTGCAAATAGACGAACATACATTTTCATCCGAGTCTGGAGGTCTGTATACCGATCCAACAATGACAGTTCTCTTATTCTTAAAATTAATCCTACAAAATAAACTTTCATTATTTTTGCCTTGATATAAAAACTCACTGGCTAGGTTCTTCTGAATGGCAATCAAGACTCCCCCACCTCTTTTTCCAAGTCTATCCTTTCTGTAAATATCAAAATCCTCCATTAGAAGCTCACTGCTGGATGTTCCAGTTTCTAGCCAAGTTTCTGTTCCAATTACAACATCAATGTTTTTTTTTGGTGACTGAATTACTGAGTTCTTCCTTTTTCTTGATAAGTGATTGAAAGTTTACGACTATGCATTTAAGTTTGTCTTTTTCATTTGATGGTTTGGAGTTCGGTTGAACTTTATGATTTGGGATTTTATCAGTTTTAGAATCAGGGGTGGATGCAAACTTAGGACAAAATTTCAAGTTTTCTTTTGGGAATCGGTGGTGAGATAGGGTCAAAACGGTTGCTTTCTGAACTGCAATCTTCAATAGAATCTTCAAAAAGTCTCAAACTTAAGTTTGGAAGCCCGCAGGTAAAACGTCCAAGATATATCAGTATTACATAATGCTTCATAAACAGCTGAATTTAATAACATACATTTGGTGTGATACCATGTATTGCAAACGTCACAGGCAACTGCTTTAAATGTTTCCATGTGACTCGCAAATTGCAGACTTCGCATGTTGTAGTGACGCACGGTTTCTGCGCACATAGGCGAGCTCAGCGGAAGTGCACCTCGCGTGAGAAGTATTCACTGACTCTCAGGTGAACAGGCAGACGAACTCCGGCAGTATGACACGGGAGCTTGAAGAGAGCGGTCCGGCTAACTTGTTGTTAGTTTAGGGAGTGTGACACTCGGCCTTGAGGAGAGCGGACTTGCTAACTTGTAGTTAGCTAGGGAGTTTGACACTCGGCCTTGAGGAGAGCGGACTAGCTAACTTGTAGTTAGCTAGGGAGTTCGACACTCGGCCTTGAGGAGAGCGGACTAGCTAACTTGTAGTTAGCTAGGGAGTTTGACACTCGGCCTTGAGGAGAGCGGACTTGCTAACTTGTAGTTAGCTAGGGAGTTTGACACTCGGCCTTGAGGAGAGCGGACTTGCTAACTTGTAGTTAGCTAGGGAGTTTGACACTCGGTCTTGAGGAGAGGGACTAGCTAACTTGTAGTTAGCTAGGGAGTTTGACACTCGGCCTTGAGGAGAGCGGACTTGCTAACTTGTAGTTAGCTAGGGAGTTTGACACTCGGCCTTGAAGAGAGCGGACTAGCTAACTTGTAGTTAGCTAGGGAGTTCGACACTCGGTCTTGAGGAGAGCGGACTAGCTAACTTGTAGTTAGCTAGGGAGTTCAACACTCGGCCTTGAGGAGAGCGGACTAGCTAACTTGTAGTTAGCTAGGGAGTTCAACACTCGGCTTTGAGGAGAGCGGACTAGCTAACTTGTAGTTAGCTAAGGAGCTACATCGTACTACAGTGACAGTAACACTAGTGACAGACCAGTGCTAGGGCCTCCAGTTTATAGGAGACAGTTTTGCCCTAGCACTGCGACAGAACAGCCATAGGTGGTTACAACGGCTAGGACGGCTTTGACAGTACCACTGCTGAGCCCGGAGGTGGACACTGACAGAAAGACGGTGACTAGACTAGACCTTACTTGGTAGTTCATGCCAGTGAAGGGCTTGGGTAAGAATCCTGATGAAACCACCAAGCCCGTCTGGACTGACCAGGTAGGGTAGAGTGCGTGTGTGTGAGTGCAAAAGTGCTTGGTATATTTACGAACTTCTCTTGAGAGTAGGGAAAACACGTCAGTGTCATCGACTCATCCATACCAACGGCCAAACTGGCCTTCTCTTCCGAAAGTTGGTGATGGGATTTTACATGTGTGCAAGATGTGTGTGCGTTCACATACGGAACCTCGGTTTATACTAATTGTAGTCTCATTCGAAGGACTGTGTAGGGAATGGAGTCAGAACCAATGTTAACTCCGATGTTAATCCCCCTGTACCGAAACGGCCCGGCGGAGATGAGAACCCGCAACCACAAAAATTCTAGCAGAGTGACCCAGTGTTTTATCTTTTAGATTGTGTCTTAATGTGTAAAACTTTTAAAAGTTCGTTTTAACCATAAGTATATCTGTCTAGGTGGTTTATAGTGCTCGTTACCGCCCTCGACCCCTTGCATTCCACCTGAGTGGGAAATTCAAGATGGCGTCCTTCACCTGCAAATATATGACAATGAACTTGTTACTCGCTTGTGTCACCATATCATTCGTAGTACACCCTACAAACAAATGTGGCATTGACATTTCATGTTTCACACTGGAAATACTTCTCTAATGCTGAAACCATGAACATGCCTACTAGCAAAACATGATCATACAAGGGTTATCACTCACAGTGTTTACTATCGCTTTTAGTCTTGCCATCCGGGGATGTTCTGTCAAACCCAGGTCAAGGTAATGCCTCGATATACCTGTACGGAGTATGCGATTTACCAGTAACCTGGTCTCAGCAAGGCAGGTGCTTTAGCAATTGCAGTGTGTGGTACCATAAGACCTGTGAGGAAATTTCATCTGGGGACATTTACTTAAACCAATCGAGTGTGGTTTGGCATTGTTGCAGACCTGTGTGACAGCACAAATGTTGACACAGACAGTTTCACATACAACAGTTTTGAACTTTTCACCTCGAATGTATACTCATTATGTGACGCAGACAGTTCATTTGAGTCGATTACGTCATCTTGTTTTAGCCCAGTGCATACAAGCAGCCCTCGCGTTAAAAAAAGTACCACACAAAGACGTAGCTCATCTGCATCCAGCGTTCATTGTAGTACCACTTCACGTGAATTGCCTAGCAATGTGAACCCAGATATTAAAAAGAATACTACCAACCTAAGACTACTCACAGTGAATTGTTGTGGCATCCGTACCAACCGATCAGAGTTTCACACGGTGTTAGATTATATCAAACCTAATATTGTATGTGGAATAGTGTCATGGCTCAGGGGAGTTCAGCCAGGTAAGACCCCTGTAAAAACGCAATAAAGAACAGCGAGGTGTTCCTTAGTAACATCACTGTGCATATGAAGTTGAATGCCTTGCCAGTAACGGGGGACACATACGTTATTGACCATGACATTGAACAAACACTCCTCCTGTGACTTTCAAATTTGGGGGTGGGGGTGTTTGTACTGCGCTCGATTCCAGTTTGTTGATTCCTCGGACTTGTCATTGTCTTTACACACTTTTCACATATTCAATAAATTCATGTTACACTTGGAGATTGATCACTTCCCAATTTTCTTTTTTATAAGTCGGTGAAATGTTGGTCCTTAACTTTTTTTTAACAGTATACAACTAAGCAGACTTTTAAGTTTGTTCAGTTCCTGCTGGTATGAGGGTAGGTGGGGGTGGGGGTATCAGGGTTTAGGGGTGAATATATTTGATTGGTAATGACATTGTTATATTCAGTTTTTTCCTGGCAATCATTTGGATGTAAATGTCACTATCTATGGAAAGCACAGGCATTGGAGAATTATTTTGGTGGAGCCGAGGAAAGGGGGTGGGAGATGGGGAGGGGGGAAGGGCATTTTTTTTGTTTTTGTTTCTTTCTTTGTAATTAGATTATCTGAGCATGATATTTGATGCAAATGTCATGTCTTCATTAGGTCATAACAAGCAGAGATACTTAGCTCTTGTAGGTAAAGTTTACTTAGCACACAAGAAGTTTGGTAAAAGGGTGGGGTTGGTTGGGGGTGGGATGGGGGTGTACAGTTGTGTTGACATGTTCAGTTGGCTTCTTCTAAGATAGATCTTACTATCCTGATCATTTTGATGCAAGTTAGATGCCTGTATTGTGTATTTCAACTGAAAGCAGAGAGATGTTATTTCACAACTTGTTTTGGTTGCCAATACGGGAAAAAAAATACAAAAGTCGAAATGAAGATTTTGGCATTTTTATAAGTGTGGTGTTCAGACCCAGTAAAAGCCTCGGGTCCTTAAAAATAAAGTCAGTGTATATTTTATAAGTAGTTGACATTGATCACCCATGGTTTCAGACATGTCACATGCCAAATGGCTCGAGTTATAGGCCTCCAAATGTGGCCCTTAAGGGGAATTCTGACTGTCGTAAAGAAAAATTGAATATTTGAAAATGCATAACATCGCTCCTAGCCTAATTACGCTACGGATCGGATTTTATAGAATACTTTTGTTTGCTTTGACTTTGAGTAGTTCTATCACCTTGACTTGTTGAATTTTATTTTTGTATACTTTCGTTTGTTTTGAGTAAGTTCTATCACCTTGACTTGTTGAATTTTATTTTTTAATATATACTTTTGTTTGTTTTGACTCAGAGTAGTTCTGTCACCTTGACTTGTTGAAAAAAAACAACAACAATCATAAACACTTTAAAAAATCACTTTGAAGTACCTACTTAGCTCACATTATAATTTTAGGAAGCAGTCGCCCACGCACGCATGCACACACACACACACACACACACACACACACACACACACACACACACACACACACACACACACACACAGATGTTACCTGAAAAGTTTATTTCGTTAAATACATTGTCACTTGCTGCTGCTACTTCTGCTGCTGCTGCTGCTGATTATTATCATTATTATTATCATCATCATTAATGTTATTAAATATTATTATTATCATCACCATCATCATTATTATCACTCTGATTGGCGTTAATCGTTACAGATCATGTGTCAGTCTCTGTCATCCCATTAGCTGACCACCATAACAGTACAAGCAGCAGAGTTTTATACAATTACAAATCGGTGAAATGTGTTGTCAGAACAGATTTGACAGGTTTGTTGGGTGTGTGCGTGTGTGTGTGTGTGTGCTTGTACTTTGTCTCTCTTGTTCTGCGGTACAGTAATTTTTCTTTTTGAGTTTTTTTTTTTTTTCTCTTCAATTTCTGCCAGCAACCACCTCACTTTGAAACTGAACTCATGTTAAGGATGACCTGACAGGCTGACTGACACGTTGATACAAAATTGTGCCTGTGATTAGTGTGAATGACACTAAAGAAAAATGCGAGGAGTGAACAAAGAAATCAAACAGTACAGTAAATAAGTCAAGTCATGCTGTTTACAAGTGAGCAAGTTCAATAAAGTTCTATAAAGCAATGCAAACAAAGTTAAAAGATCAGTCTAGTTCTGTTCACAGAACAAATACATGGGGAAAAAAAAGGAAAGAAATTCATGGAGTTGCGCCTAAACAAAAGAGACAGACTTTCTAGCTTCCTTAAAGTTACACTTCGGATGTAGGTATTAGTGCTCTCTTAGTATTGCAATTCATATGGTACCTTTACTCCTAATTAGTTTATTACTTCATTTTGAGTAGATTCATTTTCAGGGTAGTTAATTTTCTATTCAGTGATTTTCATTTTGTTGTGCCATTCTGTTTGATACAAAGTAAATACCTAAAATTTGTATTTTGTTTACAACCTTAAGCAGAATATCTCCTTCAGCATCCTGTTTGCCCATTTCAGACCCTTTGTATTCAATGTAAGATCAGAAAATCTTTCACATCTATTATTTCTAGAGATATGAGCAAGTCTCCTCTGTTTTTAAGAAATAAGGCTGTATTATCTGCCGTTTGTTTTATTTTTATACTGTCTTGGTCTGTACCATTGCAGGTGGGCGTTTTAATGCCATCAATAGAATTACTCCTTATACTGATTGCAAGCAATTCTTCTGCTTGTATACCTTTAGGCAAGAGGGGAAAACGGGCGTACTTGTCTGATATTTACTGCGTAACATTCGAAACAGTTCAGATATAGTAATCCTTCATGATTAATACAGCTGAAACTACGACTGTTTTAAGAATAGATTCTGACCCATCTTTATAAGTCAGTGCCAAAGCTGAAAACATAAGTACTTGTAACAAGAATGATTTTGGTATGAAGTCAAAAGCTTTATTACATTGTCAGTAGATGATAGATACCCAGCTTTGTTAGTCTTGTCTAGAGAATTGATCACATCGTTTATGGACATTATCACTGTTGTTACATTTCTTCCAACTTGAAGACATTTCTTCCACTGATTTATTTGTCTAGCTGTACCAAATCTTAAAGCTGAAACCTTTGTGAAGATTTGGAGGATTAGACAACAATTTGATGATTGATCTCTTTCCAAATCTTTTCCTTTGTGCGGTCAAGTGATCATCCTTTGCCTTTGGTAACTTCTGTAGAAAGTTCACCTGCATGAAAGAACTAGATGAAAGAGTTGGGAGTCCATTTTTGCTATCTTATCCCATTTTAAGAAATTTAAGGATTCTGTCAGTAAAACTGGCATGTCTAGGAGTGGAGCCAGTTTGTGCAATTCCTTTTAAAGCACTGGTGGTTTCTTCCACTGTTACCAAATCCTCACATGTGGCAATGCCTTCCCGAGTTCCTCGTCTCTTGAGTATGGAAAAGCTTTACTTAGGCTCAAGATGTACACTGCTTTCTTCTTTTGTACTTTTGGTTGTTGTGTTTTGATATACAGATTTTTGTCGTTATCGATTCGGTGAACACATCCTCTCCAATTCAAAATGGGGGAAGGCTTCCCAAAGGACTGGTCATTTCTGTTTCTCTAAAAAAAAATATCCTGTATTTATTGCCTTAGCATGGCAACATGCACACACATTGGCGCACACACAATCTCTCTCTCTCTCTCTCTCTGTGTCTCTGTCTCTGTCTCTCTGTCTCTCTCTCTCTCTCTCTCTCTTCGTACACATACATAGATACACACAAGCATGCAGTGATGCACAGGCATGTACAAGCACATACACAAGCACATGCATTCATGCTTACTCACAAGCACACTTTGTGTATTTGATAATATTGTAACTCTAGTCTTTGCTAAATCTTTTACTGCTTTATTGAAAGCATGAAATATAGCATGAGTGTCAGTGCGTACACTTTAAAACACAAATAATATTTCTGTATATAATGCAAAATCATGAAAGTAAGCTTGCGAATGTCAGTCAATAATGACGCACGCAGATAATGCATGGTGAGAAAGAACCCTTATAAATACTTGAGAAAGACAAAGAGTGTAAGAGAGTATGGAAAAATGAGAGAACGGAGGCCTCAATCAAACAGAAATGAAAAAGGAAAAAAAAAATTCTGTTTAACTTAAAAACGGGGGAAAAAAGACGTGAGAACGAAATCCAAGGTAGGAGCCACATACACAGTGTCGTGATACCATTTCTGACACATAAACTTCCCATCTGATGAAGTAGAATTCAGGCCAGTGCATCACAAAAACCTACCAGAATTTACCGCGACATACTGATTTTTTCCTGAACGCAGTACCACTCTGAGCAGTGTATCTAACGCATAAATTTAAAATTCCCATCTGACGCACAAACTGCCCATCTGATGCACTGGAATTCAGGCCAGTGCGTCACAAAAACGTACCAAAATTTACCGTAATGCACTGATTTTCTCCTGTATGCAGTACAACTCTGAGCAGTGCATCACGCAAAAGGGCTTTTGTCTAATCCGCCACAACCGGAGTTAAAAAGGTAAATTTCCTTGATGCTTTTGACCGTTTTGGATCGATGAATACTTCCGCTTAAGAACTCTTCTCTACTGAAAACCAACAAAAGTCGTCAAAATAGACTAGGCCTGTCCAGTCTATGATATTGATAGGACCACAAGATCATGTGATTCAGCTAAGTGGGAAAAGCATGGAAAACCATAGGAATTTGGGCTTTTCAGAATCAAAATCTGACAGTTCAGCTGTGGCACATCCAGCGAATGGAACAAAATTCTAACCTTCTATGCAACATGACCATTTCGGAAAAGTAATGTGGCTCCGTTCTGGACGTTTGAATGTAGAGACTTTTCCTTGGGAAAGATGATGGCAGAGAGTCTTCTTATACATTTTTGAAGAAATGCCGAGATATAACTTTTGACAATGCTCAGAAATGGGCTGAAAATGACAGTTATGTTGTGTTGCTCACAAAGCAAGAATGGCCAGTCTACAGTTTCATCATTATAGGTTCCACCGGGCTTTCGATGATCATTGCATGGCAAGTGGAATTTGGTCATACCATAAATTATTTCAACATCGAAGGAAATGGCTCGCGTAGTGGAAATTCTGTAATGATAATCGAAGAGGACATCCTACAAATGAAGTTTCACTGTTAAAAGACTGAAGTGTAGGTGCTCACATTTACTTATGTTAGTTGATAACACTTTAAAAACATACAAACACAGTAAATGAATATAGATATTTAGCACTGTCTAGAATGTTTTATTAACTTTATTATAAACACCTCTTTTCTAATGTGTTTCTATCACTATCATAAACACCTCTTTTCTAATGTATTTCTATCCCTTTGTCAGTTTGTGCATTTATGTGTGTGAGCCAGTGAGAGCACGATCGTGCGTGTGTGTGTGTTCACTACATTTTCTACTATCTAGCAGTTATTAATGGTGACCACCAAAATATTTTTGTGACCCCCTGAAAATTTGGAAGTGAGTTTTTGTACCGAGGCTGACCCCCTAATTTTCGGGAAATAATTATCACTGATATACATACGCTTGCGCTTACAGTTACACATTCACAGAACACACACACATCACACACACACACACACACACACACACACACATGCACACACAACACCACAAAGAAATGTTGAATGTGAATATAATACATGCTTGTGCACTTGAACATGATTAACTGCCTCAAGAATCAATTCATTCCTCCTCAGGCTATGCTTATGATAGTTTTGATACTGTTTTGGTGACTGATCCTTTTTATATCATCTTTCCACATTATATGAATATTATGTACCAAGTAGTGTGTGTGTTTTACACAATTTTTGCATGCATGTATGTTTTGTTTTGTGCTGACATGAATTATTACTGTTTAAAAAAACGAGATGCAAAGCATATAAACGTACTGCCAGTTTATCCTGAATACGCGTGAGATATTCCATAAAGAGGAAAAACCGTCTTGGACTGGTGTAACCGTTATGCTACGTTTACACGGGATGCAACTAACTTGCAACCAACTTGCGACTAACTCTTGGAAACCGGCGGAGACTGGTGGAGACTGGTTGCCCCCGGTTGTGGCCCGTCGCTGCCGGTCTCAGAAACCAACGGATTTTCCCGATTTTTGGTTGCATGTTTGGTCGCAAGGCTCATTTTATTTTCACTCCCAGACCGATAATTTTTGGAGGGCCTTGCAACTAAACTGCGAAAAAAAAGGGCGCCGCCGGTTGCCACAGCTTGCCGCTCGTCTCAGCCGGTTTCCAACAGGAAATTGATGACGCAAGCGGCACGCGTGTCACGGATTTTTCTGTCTGGCTTGGCCCCACTGCCAAAGAAAGGGGAGGAGCCTAGTTAGTTGCACGTAAGTCGCCGCCGGTTGCATCCTGCGGACACCATCCAGTCGCATGTACAGCCTTGCAACCAAAATTTGAATTTGGTTGCAAGTTAGTTGCATCCCGTGTAAACGTAGCATTAGTAATGGCTATTCTGGTAAACATCGGCCATGTCTGTGACCTATAATGAACATACTTACAAATTTTCAGAAAGATTGGCCAAGAACTTTCTGAGATTTTCCATAAAGAAGAAAACCATTATGGGCCGTTAGTAATGGCTATAACGGTAAACTTAAACATTGGGCATCATTCGTGACCCATAATGAACATACTTACAAATTTTCAGAAAGATCGGCCAAGTGCTTTCTGAGATATTATAAAAAAAAAATAAAGAAAAACCGTTACAGGCCGTTACAGCAGTTACTAACGACGATAACGGTAAACTAAAACATCGGACATTATTCGTGACCCATAATGAACACACCTACAAATTTTCAGAAAGATCGGCCAAGTGCTTTGTGAGATATTCCATAAAGAAGAAAAACCGTTACAGGCCTTACAGCCGTTAGTAACAGCTATAACAGTAAACTAAAATATCAGGCATTATTTGTGACCCATAATGAACATACCTACAAATTTTCAGAAAGATCGGCCAAGTACTTTTTGAGATATTCTATAAAGAAGAAAAAACGTTACAGCCGTTAGTAATGGCTGTAACGGTAAACTAAAACATCGGGCATCATCCGTGACCCATAATGAACATACCTGCTAATTTTCACAAAGATAGGCCAAGCACTTTCTGAGATATTCCATAAAGAAGAAAAAATGGTTACAGGCCGTTACAGCCGTTACTAACGGCTGTAATGGTAAACTAAAACATCGGGCATCACCTGACCCATAATGAACATACCTACAAATTTTCAGAAAGATCGGCCAAGTACTTTTTGAGATATTCCATAAAGAAGGAAAACCGTTACAGGCTGTTACAGCCGTTAGTAACGGCTATAACGGGGTAAACTAAAACATCGGGCATCATCCAAGACCCATAATGAACATACCTGCTAATTTTCACAAAGATCGGCCAAGTGCTTTCTGAGATATTCCATGGAGAAGAAAAAAGCGTTACAGGCCGTTACAGCCGTTAGTAATGGCTGTAACGGTAAACTAAAACATTCGGGCATCATCCTTGACCCATAATGAACATACCTACAAATTTCCAGAAAGATCGGCCAAGTGCTTTCTGAGATTCCATAAAGAAGAAAAACCGTTACAGGCCGTTACAGCCGTTAGTAACGGCTATAACGGTAAACTAAAATATCAGGCATTATTCGTGACCCATAATGAACATACCTACAAATTTTCAGAAAGATCGGCCAAGTACTTTTTGAGATATTCTATAAAGAAGAAAAAATGTTACAGCCGTTAGTAACGGCTGTAACGATAAACTAAAACATTGGGCATCATCCTTGATCCATAATGAACATACCTACAAATTTTCAGAAAGATCGGCCCAGTAGTTTTGTCTGGAGCGAGTGGAACACATTTTTGACCACGGACACACAGACAGACACACACACAGACACACAGACAGCATTTCTTCGTTCCCATTCTAAAGTACTCCCTATTCTTTAAGAACTGGGAGTACAAAAATGAAGAAAGAAGTTACTGCTGTTTATCAACCGGCAACAATCTACTTGTTTTTTCTGTTCCGCATAACTTGCAAGTTTTGTTGTTTGTTTGTTTTCTTTTCGAAAGGAAAGTTCTCCCTTAGCAAAGTTTTTTTTTTTTTTTCCCTCAAGCAACCAGACGCTTTGCCCTTCAGATTACCAAAAATATTCTATAGAGTTTCATTGATCTAAGATTTGTGTCCTGAGCTTTTGAATTTTCAGATCAAATAGTTTATTACATACTTATGAGTACAATGCAGGGTTATGTTGTTGAATGTGTGTATTACTATTTGATGAATATTGAATTGTTAGCTAGATGCCAGATACACAGCTTAGGATGATGTAATTGCATATGTGACAAATGTCGGTGTCAGTAACCATCCAAGAATCATTATATTGTGCCTGATGTGTGTTGCAGACAGGATCATGGCCAGTAATCAACAGCCTGCTCAGGTATGTGTGTGTATCTCTCTCTCATGCTCCGCTCTCTCTCTCTCTCTCTCTCTCTCTCTCTCTCTTTCTCTGTCTGTCTCTCTCATTCTCGTTTGCTCTTTCTCTCTCCCTCCCTCCACCCCGCCCTCGCTCTCCTCCCCCCCCCCCCCCCCCCCCCACACACACACACTCTGTCTCCTCTCTCTCTCTCTCTTGACTTTCCTCATTTGATGTCTCTGTCTTGGCCTCTCCCCCCAACGCCCCCCCCCCCCCCCCCCCCCTCCCAATCTCCATATAATATATATTGACGCTGACAGACTAATATTAATGCTGCTAGTGCTACAAACATCACTGTAGAGAAAAGGGAAGATGACATTGCCTTACACAAGAAAGGAATGGGCAGGTATTGATGAGTTGGCAGGATATTGTAGGCATTGCTACAGAGGCATTATCTGATACAGTAATAGAGAACATTTTGGTGTGTATGTGTTGGCAGGATATTGTAGGCATTGCTACAGAGGCATTATCTGATAATGATCATTTTGGGGGGGAGGGGGGGGGGGGTTCTTTCTTCCGCTGTAATCTTTGTCAATCAGGAGCCTTTTGCATCAAAATTTGGTGCCATTTTTCTCAGGTATAATTCTTCATAATCATAGAGTCGCAGGACAAGGCTCTGGATAGTTACCCTCCGGGGGTTGCAACCTTGCCGTGGTCAGAGGGCTTGCGTGGTCCAGTGATCTTTTAGGCTTTGCTGACGGGGGCATCAATACTCGACTAGATGGTTAGTTGTTGTCAATGCTTCTAGGCCTGTATAGCCAAGCTGCTGACTGGCCAAGCATTACGTGGTAGGAATTGATGCCCCTGGTAGGGTCTCCCATGTCAGAAAGGTTAGGAGTGAGGGCCCAGACAAATAGTAACCCACCTTTTTCCTATTCTGTCTTCTGCCTTTCTTAACGGTTCTTTTCTTTCTTCGTCTCCCTTTCAAGCCTTCTTTTCCACACTCTTTTTTTCTCTCTGTGGTCTTCTTAACCCCTTCCCTGCCACAGTATAAGTGTTTTTCTGTATTGCTGTGTGCCGGGGCCAAATTTTGCTTTTTGCAGTAGGTTCACTCATCTGTTCACTACTCATTTATTTATTGAGATATCTCTTAGATTTTTTGCATGTTTTTTTCTTATACCCTCTGCTATGATGTGGTATCATAATAATTTGATTTGGCTGGTCATAAGTATGATAAAAATCAATATAATCAACTATTTTTGTAATAAATTGACACTTTTTCTGCATACGCACACACACTGCAGCACATCAAACCAAAGAGAAAAGTGAAAAAACTGGTGTTCTTATTGACTGAACATCATACAAACATCTGGTATTCATATTACTGCCAGCAAATGTTTTTCTGTGTGGTAACACATGCATAATTGGGGGTACCCAATCCCAGGGTAAAGGGACAGAATTTTGCTTTAGCGGTAGGTTCACTAATCTGTTCAATACTCATTCATTTATGGAGATATGTCTTAGATTTTTTGCATGATTCTTCCTTATTTCCTGGTCTATAATGAGATTTCATAATATTTTGATTCTGTTGCCAAATAGTTTGGTAAAAAGTATTATGATAAACTTTTTTCAAATAAAATAATTGTTTTTGAACAGTCACACGCATATTGAAACACATCAAACCGCACAAAACAATGAAAAAAATGGGTGTTTGTATTGGCTGAGCATCATACAAACATCTGGTATTGATATCACTCCAATCAAATGTTCTTTTATGTGGTAATACATGCATCATTGGGGTTACCCCAGTTCAGGAGTAAAGGGACAGAATTTTGATATTGTGGTAGGTTCACGTATCTGTTCACTACTCATTCATTTATTGAGATATCTGTTAGATAGTTTGCAGTTTTCCTCCTTATAGCATGAGGTATTATGTGGTATCATACTATTTTGATTTTGGTGGCACTAGTGTAGTAAAAAGTAACATAATCAACATGTTTTGTTATAAAATGACAGTGTTCGAGCACACACATACACACTGCAACACATCAAACCACACAACACATAGAAAAAATTGGTGTGAGTATTGCCTGAACATCATACAAACATCTGGTATTGATATCATTGCCAGCAAATCATCTTCTGTGTGGTAGTACATATATCTTTGGGGGTACCCCAATCCCAGGGTAAAGGGACAGAATTCTGCTTTTTGCAGTAGGTTCACTCATCTGTTCACTACTCCTTCATTTATTGCTTTATCTATTAGATTGTTTGTGTGTTTTCCCCTTATACCCTGTGGCATGATAGGATGTCATTACATTTAGATTTTTTTTGTAAGTAATATGGTAAAAAGTAATATAACCAACTTTTTTGGATGAAATGACTGTTTTTGAGTGTATACAAACACATTGCAGCTCATCAAACCACACAAAAGATTGAAAAATATGCTATTAGTATTGCCTGAACATCATACAAACATCTGGTATTGATGTCATTGCCAGCAAATCTTCTTCTGTGTGGTAATATATACATCTTTGGGGGTACCCCAATCCAAGGATAAAGGGACAGAATTCTGCTTTTCACAGTAGGTTCACTTATCTGTTCACTACTCCTTCATTTATTGCTATATCTATTACATTGTTTGCAGGTTTTCCCCTTATACCTTGTGGCATTATGTGATGTCATTACATTTTGATTTTGTTGATAAGTAATATGGTAAAAAGTAATATAACCAACTTTTTTAGTAATGAAATGACTGTTTTTGGGCACACACACATACATTGCAGCTCATCAAACCATACAAAACATGGAAAAAATTGGTGTTAGTATTGATTGGACATCATACAAAAATTTGGTATTGGTATTATTGCCAGCAAGTCTTCTTCTGCATAGTACTATACACATCTTGAGGAGTACCCCAATCCAAGGGAAAAGGGACAGAATTCTGCTTTTTGCAGTAGGTTCATTCATCTGTTCACATCTCATTCATTATTTGAGATATCTCTTGCATTTTTTGCTCTTTTTTTCTTATACCCTGTGGTATGCTATCATTTCATAATATTTATATTTTGTTAGCAATCAGTATGGTAAAAATTGATAATATCAACTTTTCTGTACTAAACTGAGTTTTTGAGGACTTGCATACACATTGCAATATATCAAACCACAAAACAACTTTGAAAAAAATGATGTTAGAATTGACTGAACATAATATAAACATCTGGCATTGATATGACTGCCAGAAAAGTCTGTTCTGTATGATAATACATACATATATCATTGTAGGTACCATAAATCCAGACATAAAGGGACCAAATTTTGCCTTTTGCAGTAGGTTTACTAATGTGATCACTAAGTATGTCTCATTCACTTAGGTAAGTCTTACATCTTTTGCATGTTTTTATCTTGCATCTTTGGCTATAACCTGATGTACTAATAATCATATTTTGTTAGTAAACAGTATAGTAAAATTTGATGAAATCAAATCTTATGACAGTTTCAAAATAAAAACAGTCATATTGCTGTATATAAAACCACACAAAACACTAGAAAAACTGATGTTAGTGTTCACTGGATGTGAGAAGAAACATCTGGTACTCACTCAGTACATGTTCATAACCCGTACACTACTTCTTTCTGTACATCTCGCAGGTTTCTGGGGTTGTTCTTGGGTTGAGCAGCCTCACCAATATAACCCAGTCTGATTATTTCCACCAGTTGAACAGTCTGGTCACACTCATGAATAAACCAGAGTTTCAGAAGAAACACCACCATGAAGACAAAAAAAAAGAAAAACACACACGCACTCAAGAATATAAAAACACAGAGATAAAAGCACGCACTGACTAACTGAAGAAGATCTATCTATGAAAAAAAAAAATGCACTGCAAATAAGCTGTGCTACAGGATCCACACTACTCCCAGTAGTTGAACTTAGTGTGATAATCCATGTAGCACTGTGGATAGCACAGTGCAGGCTTGGAGGGGCAGTGGGGGACCGCACATCACGCCTGATCTTCAGCTTCTTGGTGCAGACACTGCAGGCCCTCTGTGGTGCCGCCTTGTTGGGTGTCGGTGGGATGGGGAACATGAAATGCCTCTCCGTCAGCCTCACTTCATCGTCGGACCGGTAGCAGAGGTATAACTTGATCCCGAACCTGGCACGCTTGAGGGGGACATATTGGCGAAATATAAGCCTACCCTTCTAAAGAAGTAGGCTTTCATCCACACACACTGCTCGCCGTGGCTCATACACCTCCTGAAATTTTTCATGGAGGTGGTCCAGTGCTGGACGGATCTTGTACAGCCGGTCATACTGGGGATGGTCTGGTGATGGCATCGCAGAGTTGTCGTGAAAGTGGATAAATTGTAGGATGATCTGAAATAGGATTGAACAACATTTGATCAGTGTGTGTAAACACACACACACCACACACACACACACGCACACACCAGAAACAATCAAGTACACATACACACATTTGTACACACACACAGACACAGACACACACACCACATAGAAGCACAAACACAACACACACACACACACACACACACACACACACACACACACACAAACAATGACACACAAATACACCACATAGAAGTATACACACATACACACCACATAGAAGCACACACACACACACACACCATAAACAATGACACAAATACACCACATAGAAGCATACACACATACACACCACATAGAGATGCACACACACACACCACACACAACACACACACACATATAAACAGAAGCGCACACACACCACACATTACAGAGAAGCTCACACACACACACACACACACACACACACACACACACACACACACACACACACACACACACATCATCCTCATCTATAATGCTAAAAAGAAAGACTTGGACATAGAAAGGAGTTGGAGAGGGAGGGTGGAAGGAAAATGAGAACAAGTAAACAGAGAGAGACTCAGAGAGAGTAAAGAAACTTAATTGAAATCTGTTTCTTGTCATTACTGAGCTGAAGACTGGAATGCGGTACAGCACCTTCTTCGACCAGTACAACTCAATTGCAGGCAGTCGCACGATTCCCATCAGCAACACCAGGGCCAGGAACTTTTTTAGTTCAGCACAAGTTCCCACTGATTTGCTCTGGAATACTGGGGCAAGATTGTCGAGCGCCACGCCCTCTGCCACGCCCCCTTATTTGATGCTGTCCAGTGCCTCTAGCTCTTCCCCTGCCCCTACCACGACCTCTCATGACAGGAGGGGGTGCTGTGCTGGTGCTGGGAATCGGGTCTGGTTCTGATTCTTGGTCGAATCATGGCCGGTATTGCTCGCTTGACCAACATCACGTGGGTCGAAGTCCGGGTCTTCTTCTTCGTGACCGCCACGAGTTCCGACAAAAGTGGATGGTGCTGGTTACCATCCTCTCTTCCTCATCACTATCACTGTCACCTGATGCTTGGAAGTCTTCGTCACCACTATCAATATCATTCAACACTTCATCTAAAACTTCCAGTGCGCTATAACGCTTCAAAACAGGTTGCCATGTCGAGCTTCGTCTCTGATCCGCCATCTTGATTATGATAATCAGCTCGACCCTTCTTGAATACTAAACCGACAATTTCCTAACACTTCAGTACACCGATAAAGGGATAGAACTGTTATTTAAACACCCCAATAGAGTCAGGGACAATTTGTAGGGTTATTTCCCGTGCCGATTTTCGAAATTTTGATGACGAAAATACCCCGTAATAGACACGGTTACGGGCGTACAGGATCGCGGAAACGACCCCGTAATAGACACGGGGCGGGCAGGGAAGAGGTTAAGATCCGCCGCGTTTGCCGTGCAGTGCGACCTGTGACGGAGGGGGATGAGATCCTGGTGATTGAGAGGGCCAACGCCCTCAACACATCACTTTGGCTTGGACCTCTCCTAGACGGGAGGTACACTCTGGCCTGGGTGTATCATCGGCTTCCCCTTCGTGGGGCTGGGTCAAGACAGGCAGTTCTCCGACTGGCCAAGGTAACCCCTGCAGTGCTCAGCTCTCTGTTCCCGGGAGTTGGGCATGATCAGGGGGGATAGGGTCAGTAGGCTTCTGTTTGTCGTATATCTCTCCTGAAACCTGGAAGGGGTCAAGACAATGAGTTCTTGGCCCTGGCCCCTTAGTTGGACTCCATGGTGGGTGGGTAAGGGAGAGACGAAATTTCTAAACATAAATCATGGCTTTATCCAAAATCACACCCCCCATAAAGAAGAGGAAGGCAGTGGACCCCATTTCTAGTCATAACAATTCTGACAGTGACTCGGATATGGAGACGAGACAGAGGACAGGTTTTTGGGCTTCCTGGCTTGTGGTTGAAGGGACAGAGCAGGAAAAGCCTATTTCTGCTCTGAGTCCTTTTGCTATTCAGAAGGGCTTTCAGGGTCTAGCAGGTGACCCTCAGTCAGTGAAAAGGCTACGGAATGGCACTTTCCTCGTCCAGTGCAGATCAAAGAGGCAATCAGAGCAGCTGCTGAGGGCAACAAAACTTGTGGACAGAGAGATCCGGGTGTCCCCCCATAAGCAGTTAAATTCGACCAAAGGGGTTATTCGTTGCCATTTCTCGGAAGCGGAGATCAAGACAGAACTTGCATCCCAAGGTGTGACAGAGGTGCATAGGGTGACAGTTAAAAAAGGTGCAGAAAGAGTGGCCACCAACACCCTCTTTCTGACATTCTGCAACCCTGTGCTGCCTCCGGTCATTAAAGTCGGGTACTTAAATGTACGTGTCCAACTGTATGTCCCATCCCCGTTGAGGTGTTTCAAATGCCAGAAGTTTGGACATGTCAGAGACCGCTGTTCTGGGCAGGAGGTGTATGGTGTTTGTTGCAAGGCAACCCATGATGGGCCGTGTAAAGACCTGGCTCATTGTGCGAACTGCGGTGGCGACCACCCCTCCTCTTCACGCAACTGCCCTGTTTGGGTTCAGGAGTCCACCATCCAAAGAGTGAAGACTGAAAAGAAAATTTCGTTTTTTGAGGCACGCAAACAGGTTGTTGGCAGTCAGACGTCAACAGTGTCTTCTTATGCTTCCGCTATAAAGAAAGTTTCCACCCGTTCAGTCTGCTGCCAGACTGACGATTTTACTTTCACCAAGACATTGCAAGAAAGACCATTAAGCTCTGGTGGAAGCAAGTCCACCACCTCCCAACCCAAAGTGGGTGCCCCTGGTGGAGGCAAAAAATCCGCCACCCCTCAGTCTGCCCAGCAGTCTACTCCATCTGCTGCTGGGCAGATGAAAAAGCCAACCCTCCAGCCTCGAACTTCCTCGAGCAGTGCCCGTGCGGGCAAGGGAGTTCAACCAAGTGTGGAGATGGTGGAGATGAGGAAGAAACCTCCACCATCTCCAAAATCCAGACCTTCTTCACCTGTGGGCAAGTCTGCCAGCAGGTCTGAAGACCCAAACAGTCCAGTGAAACTAAGCAATAAATTTGCTCCACTGAACGCAGACGATGATGAGGAGATGACTTGATTTCTATCCTATTCATCCTCTGCACCATGGATAGTAGTAAACTAATCCATTGGAATATCCGTGGCCTAAATTCAAATTTTGAGGAGCTGCAGCTTCTGTGTCAAACTGTAAAACCTTCCGTCGTGGCTCTTCAGGAAACTAAAATTCAAAGCCAGAAGACCTTCACTCTTTCTGGCTTTAATATTCTTTCTAAACCTGCACAACCATCCACATTGGGACTGTCAGGCAGTGTTGCCCTTCTTTTACACAAAACTTTGCTGTTTAGTCCTGTCGCTCTGACTACCTCCCTTCAGGCTGTAGCTGTGAGAGTCACTCTCCACAAGACTGTTACAATCTGCTCACTGTATCTGCCACCTTCTGTCCCGGTTTGTCGTCAGGACCTTGTCAGTCTGATCGGAGAACTTCCTCGACCTTTTTTGCTGTTGGGTGACTTTAATGGTCACAATCCTCTTTGGGGTAGTGTCAGTTTGTCATCCAGAGGTCTGCTTCTTGAGGATGTCCTTTCAGACTTTGATTTGTGTTGTCTGAATGATGGAGCTCCAACTTACCTCCACTCTTCCACAGGTTCACTTTCGTGTTTAGATTTGTCGATTTGTGACCCCTCGCTGGTCCTGGACTATGAGTGGTCTGTCCATGACGATCTGCACGGAAGTGACCATTTCCCTGTTCTTTTACAGCCCATATTAACTGAAACCGCCTCTGTCTCACAACATCTTAATTATAAGAAGGCCAACTGGGATCTTTTTGCCACCAATATTTTGAAAGAATTCCAGGAAATTGATTTTCTTCAGAGTCCAGACCCAGCTGAATCTCTGACAAACACTGTGATAAAGTGTGCTAAAACCTGTATTCCAATGTCTTCCAATAAACTCCAAATGCCCAAAACACCCTGGTTTAATTCTGACTGCCAACACATCTCGAACGTACGCAAACGGGCTCAGCGTTGGGTATACCAACGACCTTCAGGTCCCAACGCTCGAGCCCATCAGAAACTCTGCGCCAAATCGAGACACACTTTCAAAATCAGTAAACGTCAGTCTTGGAGAAACTTCTGCTCCGGGCTGACATCTAAAACTTCAAAGAAAAAAGTCTGGAACGTCATCAAAAAAATCAAAGGGAAAAACACCAACCCCTCCATTCATCACTTGAAACTTGCCGATGCTCTGATCACTGACAAACAAGCTGTTGCCAATCTGTTGGCCTCCACCATCCAACAGAACTCCTCATCTTCAAATAAATTTGCAGCCTTTTAAAAAACAAACAACTCAGAGAGAAATCTTTATACAATTTCACATCAGACAACTCTGAAGCCTACAATCTCGCTTTTTCAATCAATGAACTGAAAACAGCTATACAAACCTGCATTGATTCTGCCCCTGGTCTGGATGATATTCATTATCAGGTTTTGAAACATTTTCCAGAAAGCTGTCTCCAGACTGTTCTTAAAGTATACAACCATATCTGGACCACAGGGTACTTTCCGCCCTCCTGGCGGAAAGCCCTGATCATTCCAATTCCAAAGCCTGGAAAGGACCTTACCAACCCTTCCAACTATCGTCCAATAGCTCTGACTAGCTGCCTCTGTAAGTTGATGGAGAAGATGGTCAACTCCCGTCTGATGTGGAAGCTGGAAACCGATGGCCTTTTCGCCAGTGAACAGTGCGGGTTCCGGAAATACCACTCGACAGTTGACCATTAAATCTGTCTGGAAACCACCATCCGCAACGCCTTTGTCAATAAACAGCATGTGGTCGCTATCTTTTTCGACCTAGAAAAAGCGTACGACACCACATGGAAATCGGAATCCTTATGGACCTGCACAAACTTGGTTTTCGTGGTCACCTGCCTCTGTTTATCCAAAACTTTCTGGCTGATCGACAGTTCCAGGTGCGTGTTGGCACCACACTCTCTGACATCCATGGGCAGGAGTTGGGTGTACCTCAGGGGAGCATCCTTTCTCCATCCCTTTTCAGCATTAAAATTAACGATATTGTTAAATCGGTAAACCAGGGTTCTGAGTCCTCTCTGTTCGTTGACGATTTTGCGCTGTACGCAGTTGGAGCTTCTTACGCCAGTGTACAGCGTCGACTCCAACTTTGTGTCAACAAGATCCAACAGTGGGCCGAGGAAAACGGGTTTACCTTCTCACGTACCAAAACTCAGTCAATCCATTTTCACAATTTTCGTCAATTTTTTGCTGATCCTGAAATTTGCCTGGACAAGTCCACCATTCCAGCTGTAAAAGAAGCCAAATTCCTGGGAGTTATTTTTGATCAAAAACTCAACTTTCTCAGCCACATTAAAAACCTCAAAACTTCTTGCCAGAAAGCTCTGAATATTCTGCGGGTCGTAGCACACACTGACTGGGGCGCTGATAAGAAAACTTTGCTGCACCTCTACAGAGCCTTGGTCCGCTCCAAACTGGACTATGGTTGTGCTGTGTATGGCTCTGCAAGACCGTCTTACCTAAAACTCTTGGACCCTATCCACCATCAAGGGCTTCGTCTCTGTCTTGGAGCATTCCGCACCACCCCTGTGTACAGCCTGTACGCAGAGGCAGGTGAACCCTCACTGTCCAACCGCAGGCTGAAAATGTCTCTAAATTACTATATCAGACTGTTCTCAGAACCGCAGAATCCTGCCTATGACTGTGTCTTTGACCCCCAGTTTCAAAGCAAATTCGAAAACAACCCTAACTGTATTCCGCCGTTTGGTGTTCGTATGCAGCCTCACGCACGGAATGCAGGTCTAGACCTAGGAGTTGTGTCGGATTTTTCCAAATTTCCAGATCAGCCTCCGTGGACCTTTTTCACACCAGAGATTCGTTTTGATCTTGCAGCTTTTCGTAAAGAGTCTACCAGCTCTCTGGCATACAAGGCCTTGTATGCTGACCTCTGTTCAAAATTCCCATCTTATCAGAAAATTTTCACTGATGGTTCCAAGTCTGAAGATGGAGTGGCCTGTGCAGCCTATTGCCCTGGTGCTCCTTCTCAAATACTGTTAAAACATATACCTCCAGATGCTTCTGTCTATTCTGCTGAACTTGCTGCTCTGGTTCTGGCATTGAAGGTAATTTCACAATCTAAGAAGAGGGACTTTCTGGTTCTGTCGGATTCGCTGTCAGCTTTGGAGGCCATAGCTGGCCGCAACCTTCAGCATCCAGAACTTTTACATTTCTTTGAACTTTTTAGCAAGTTGAAAGCGGATGGTTACAATATTATTCTAGCTTGGGTTCCTGGTCATGTTGGCATCGGAGGGAACGAAATGGTTGATCGCTTAGCCAAGAATGCCACAAGAGAGAAATTGTCCAACATATATATCCCTTGCTCAGATCTGAAACCCAAAATTATCGATTATGTGAGAGACCTCTGGCAGGAGGATTGGAATACACAGACGGATAACAAACTCTTTCAGATCCGTCCAAACCTTAAGGAGTTCCTCCCGTCTGCGTCTGGTGGTCGTAAAGAAGAAACGGTTCTGTGCCGGCTGCACACCGGCCATTCGTACTTTACCCATTTGTACCTTTTAAAGAGTGAAGAAGCGCCGTGGTGCATTCCATGTCATGTGCCACTCACAATGAAACATATTCTTTTAGAGTGTTGGGACTTGCACGATGTGAGACACAAACATTTTACAGCGGAGTCCATGAAAATCCTGTTCAGGGATGTCCCGCCTGACGTGATCTTTGAGTTTTTGAGAGAGATTAACGTTTTTCATCTGATTTAAGATTTTACGGATGAAAGATTTTTACGAAGTTTCTGGTGCGTTTCTAGAAGATGTCTTTTAAAGAGATGTGTGAAAGGTGTTTAAAAAAAAAAAAAAAAAAAATCATTTGTGAGTTGATTTTAACGTGGTGACAGCCCTGATGTGGCCCCTTGCGGTCGGCTGGGCTATAAGCAACATTATCTTATCTTATCTGGATAGTTATTTTTTGTATGCACTCGCCTGACCTCCATAAGAAAATTTAAAAGGATCATCGCTGAGCTTCTGAATCGTTTCACCAAAGCCCTGGGCATTTATCCAACGTTGCTGTTTCCTTCTAGATTTTTTTTTGTTGCCATGTGTGAGAAGTGCTGTGTGCAGCCTGCAGGGCTGTCTTGTAGTATCTGTATTTGGTTTTGTCAGGAAATCTAGAGGCGTATCTTGAGTTTAACCCTTTCATCGCCAGACATTCTATTTTGCATAAATCCCCATCGCCAGCCATTTTTCCCAAAAAGCTCTTATTTTATACCAGCATATGTGAAACAGATATCTCTGGAACTAAACAACCAATTCTCATGCTGTTTTTTGTAAAATGGAGGAGATACACTGTACTTTTATTATATCATAACATGTTGGTAATGGTTAGTCAACAACAATTACAAATTTTTAGTTATTTCAAGTGCCAAAAAAAAAGCAAAATAAAAAAAAAATGTTATGTTTCTTCTAAGCGTAAAAAATGAAGAAAGAATGCCAACAAACTCTCAACAAGGGAGGAAAAATACTCCACTCACAAGTGAAGACCAGAAAGTATGGTATATCCAACAGAAAAATGGAAGAAACAGCCACAAATACAACTACTCCAATAGCAGGGAAACACACACACACACACACACACACACACACACACACACACACACACACACACACACATTCTTATGTCTAACTGGTACACATGCAAGAAAGAAAAAGGGAACACACACACACACACACACCACACACACACACACCACACACACACACACACACACGTCTCTTTCACTCTCACTGTTGAAAGTAATATTTTTTTATGAAAACAAAGTCATTCATGTGCCTGTTGGTCTCTGAACCCTTGAGAGCCATTCAGTTGATCATAAATCCCACTCAAACATGTCTCTGCTGCTCGCCTCTCACGTGTCAGTCGGCCACGCCCCCTTCAACCTGGGCCAGCAAGAGTCTGCCCACAGCGTGTGTGTGAAGTTCATTGCCTAAAGTCTTGGTTCGCTCCCTCACATAGTCAGTGAACAGTCAGTCAGTGCTGGCTGGCTCAACGCAAAAACACTGGGGCACACGCAGTAAGCCGGCATCTAGTCATTTCTCTCGTCAGCTGTCTCTCCCAACCATTTTGGCCATGGTCCAATGCCTCACGTTGCAATAATTCGGTCAAGCCCTCACTATTGTTGTTTCCTTGTGACTGTCTGGGTCTTCTTCATCCGTATTAGGAACAACTGACCGTCTATTCAGTATTCCTAGCACTTGATCTGTGGTAAATGTACGGCAAGGTCGAGTACGTAAAGTGCTTGGTGGTGACATCATAGTGAATGGAAAAACAATCGGAATAAAGTCAATAAAACACTGAACTGAATAGTGTTCTGACAAAGCAAATGGCTGTGAGCACGGGCCAGACCATCCCCCAACTATGATGTTTATTGCTGGCTTTCTATCTCATGAACTTGGATCGTGAGAATATCAGGAGTTGGGTAACCCTAGTTGGTCGCCTTTTGGTGACGTCGGCGGTCGGCCATGTTGTGCCAAACGGCGACGGCGGCGGCGTAAGGATTAAACTGTGAAATATCTATACAATGTTTTTCAGACTTTTGAAGCAATTTTTTTTTCTGTTCTTATGCATACTGCAAAATTTTAAACCCTTGACTCAAATGAATGCTAAATTTCAATTTTGAAAGGTCAACTTGAGGTTGGAACACGGGTTTACAGTGTATTTTGTCCAAGCACAGTTTTATTGTGTATTTTGTCCATCTTGACATGCAAAATGAGTTCCGTAGGACCCATGTAAGATACATTATTCTGAACGTAATACAATGCACCAGTCCGCCCTGTCAGCCCTGATGTGGCCCCTTGCGGTCGGCTGGGCTATAAGCAACATTATCTTATCTCTTATCCCCCAGTCCGCCCTGTGATTTTGTTGATGTTTTTAGTCGGTGAATTACTACATTATGTAACAATTACATGTAAATGAATCATAAGTATGAAAATAGAAACATTGAGAAGATAAATTCAAAGTCAGCTATAAGTTAAGGATACATTGGAAAGTGAATTGTATTTGTAATGAATAATGTCAACATTTGAAAGAGAAAAAAACAAGGGTGATGTTTTATTGCAGGCAGGGAGTGCTCCAGAGGATGCCTGGATCCCATTTATTCAGTCCATGTACCCCGATCTCCTTCAGACAACCCATTTCTTCCCTCCCCTTTTCTTAATCGGGTTCCTCACACTGTGGAAAGTATTGCTGGGCAGACTGCCCTTGTCAGAAAGAATCCACAGCCACATCTTTCTAGCACCTCTCGGCAACGGCGTCGCGACAGGCGTAAATTGCCATACCCATCATCACCATCAGCGTCACAGCCGTCAGCATCATCACAGCCGTCAGCATCATCACAGCCGTCAGCATCATCATGGCCGTCAACATCATCACAGCCGTCAGCATCATCACGGCCGTCAACATCATCACAGCCATCGGCATCATCACAGTCATCAACATCATCACAGCCGTCAGCATCATCATGGCCGTCAGCATCGTCACAGACGTCGACCTCATCACAGTCCTTCTCACCAGCAGGCACAGTTTTCACAGACATCCCATCAGGTTCACAACATTTACGTATCCAAGACAGTGATCATCATGAGGATGAGGCGCAGTACCGCTGTCTCCAGGCCCTGCGCGCACCAAGGAGGTCATGATGGTCATATCTCAGATGATGTTCAGAAAATACCTGGACAACAAAAACAATCCCCAACGTCACACCAACCCTCCCAACATCATCCTTTCTCAACTTCCTTCCATTCCCCACCCGTCCCTTCCCTTCAGCGTTGTTGACGGAGAATGTGACATTATCATTCTCCATCGACAGTATGGCATTTTGGTGGGCGAGGTCAAATCTGTCGGAGGGCATTACCTTTCTACACAGTCAAAAACGGTCCAGGACCAGATCATCGCCAAGATTGTCACCAAAGCTATCAAGATGCTTGATCATCAGGAAATTGCCCTGAAGCATCTGGTACATGACATGGCCGGCGGCAACATCAGGGTGACCAAGGCAGTCCTGGTTCCTAACATCACCTCAGATCAGTTGGCTGCGACAGTCAACAGTTCTCAACAGCTCCAAGTGGTGAGTAGACCTAAGTACACATTCCTTTGCAGAGACAAGTACATTTCTTTGCTGACTCTGATCATAAATCAGACTGACATTCTTGTAAACAGAGAGCAACTGACAGCTATCGATGTAACCACAGGCGTGTAAAGAAGCACAAGCAAGCTGTCCACTCTATTTTACCCATCGACACGTTCTGTCGGTGAGTTGCAAATCTTTGCATGCTGGGCAGCCCCTGTTACGTAGGCCAAGTCAAAGCGTTTTCAAGACGGCGTGTGACATTGCCTGTACAGTTTGGATATGTTCAATTGTTATCAGAATTTGAGCCAGTCGAGAGAGAAAAATGATTAGTGCATACATAGATCACACTGTCGGAAGTTGGGAGACGGTTAAACGAAAAAAGGTCTGGTTTGAAAATTAACCCCGTAGAAGAAGGAAGCCTTTTCAGAGGAAACAACTCACGGTGTTAATAATAAATAAAAACCGTAAATCAGATTTTAACCCAAAATTTGTAGTCTTTAGACATAGTGGGAGAGCTGGTCCCCAAGTCCGGTTTACGTGTTTGTAATACTGATAGGGTTGATGCCAGTTGGACCATTGTTAGTGTCCAACGCTTTAACCACTGATGCATTGCACCACAGTCTTTTAGGTCATCATTATGCTGCAAGGTCAAGCTGTCAGAGTGCAAGGTCTGTGCTGTTTGTAGGCATCTTGAATGTTCACATGCAATGATGCAATTTTTTTTTTTTCTTAAATTTTCAGTTAAGACAGAGGAGAGTAGCAATGCCTTCCAAAATGACACTTTGCAAATGAAACTTGGGGATGTGTGTTGGTGCTGGGTACAGGATTACCTGTTATCTTTGGTCTAGATGATCATTCCATTGTTCATCAGGGAGTTGGAAGAAATCTTGTCCCATGTGGCATCTGTATTACAGGTGCCATGCTATGTATCTTTAGTTTGAAATGCTGTGTACCTGTGGTGACATCCTGTCCAGGTTGTCCCCACCAATGATGATACTCCTGCACATGGTACCCATAGTGCCTTAGTGCTCTCACTTCTCCAGAATATCTTGCATTTCAGCGAAAAGAATCTATGATAACTCACAGAAAATAGAAATATTTCACCTAAAGATAGAAAGGAAGAAAGAAAGAGGAAAAGAAAAAAAAATGACACTGGGATCCACCAAGTGCTGATACTTCTTCTGTGTACTGGAAAAATGACACTGGGATCCACCAAGTGCTGATACTTCTTCTGTGTACTGGAAAAATGACACTGGGATCTACCAGGTGCTGGTACTTCTGTGTACTGGAAAAATGACACTGGGATCCACCAAGTGCTGGTACTTCTGTGTACTGGAAAAATGACACTGGGATCCACCAAGTGCTGGTACTTCTGTGTACTGGAAAAATGACTCTGGGATCCACCAAGTGCTGGTACTTCTTCCGTGTACTGGCAGTTGACACTGATGTCAGAAACTCTTGTCTAATGTGAGTTAGAGCAGGCAGTTGCCATGTTTGTCTTCCTGAAGGCAAAATAATATATCATGCTCTGATCTGCTGTGGCAAGACACTGCGAAAGTGAGATTGATGAAAGCTGTATACACTAATTGATCCTGTTTTGTTTTGTTGTATCAGATACAGGTCTGTACACACCTACTCACATCAGTCTTAACATGCTGCCAGTGAGATTTATGTACGCTCAGTAACTGACATGCACTTGCAAAACTTGGTTGATTCCCATCAAGAGTTGGCTTTTGGTGGGATTTTTCTGCCCTGATCAGCTGTTACCCAGAGTTAAGCTTAATTAGCTTAATGACATTTAGGTCATGACATACAGTCACTGTAGTGTTACACATTTACACCCTGTTACTACACACATAACCTCCCTGACAGCTATTGTGTACTCAAACGCAAGTCTGAAATCTCAGTCACAGCTCGTGAAATTTTGCACTCACACATGCACACACGCACACATACACACAAACACACACACACACACACACAAGCTACTTTTTGTTTCCTTCTTTTCCTTGCTTTCTCTCCTTTTTTCTTCTTTTGTCTCTCATTTATATCATGTGCACGAAACTACTGAACATCAAAATTGTGTGTATGTGTGTGTGTGCGTGTGGAGTGGAGTGGAGTGGAGTGGAGTGGAGCAAAAAGCACAGATTTCAAACAATTTAATAAAAGACCAAGCAGAAATGGTCATTAGCATTTTTTATTTTACATAGTTGATAGGTAAGACAGGAAGATGCATACATATATCTAATCAGTAAAACAAGATAATTCTTTATAGCAATGAAAACAAATTTCCATCAAATACCGTAAACAAATTCAAATAAGCTTTTACCATATTCTGTTCTTTCCATTTTATTTCTCCAACACGTATGTTATATGTCAAAAGTCTGCATTGTTGTGGTCTCTGTCTCTGAGTAGACGATCATCTGGTAAGACATTTAGAATGACTTTTCTTGGTTTAACTTTGTTCACCAAAAAAATATTATTTCAAAATATGAAATCGCATGATATACCTGCAAAGCTTAAAGACTAACTTTGGTTACAAAATCAATCTTGGAATCTATGTATCAGTTTTTGGATAACAAAACTAGATTTTATTTATAGAACGCTTCTCAAGAGACCCTCGGGCACTGACTTGGCCATATCTGCTGATCGGGAATCATGTGATATGATTGGCGATGAAATGAAAAACTTTATGCCAGATAGAACTACTCATTTATGCTAATTACATGAAGAACTGATACTCCAAATGCATAATTGTAAGTTCTATGGAATAACTCCCATAGCAAAATCAGAATTCTGTCAATATATGCATTGTGTATCCCTTCGTCAGCTGCAGCAACAGGCATTGTGAGATTTGGACTTTCTGAAGTAACAAATGGGTCCTTTGTTTTCAGTTTGAAGGCAGATTTCCTCGGTTTTGTACACACATAATTTGTATACCATTACAAAGAGAAACATTTGAGTTTTCGGACAAGGCCAAGGTATGTGGGAGTTTTTAAAACGAAAGTTGGCGTAAATCAGGTTTAAAACTTCCAGATTAAAGAAACATCAAATGATTGATAAATATTCACAACTCAAAGAACATCATTGTAAAGGAACATGTAGGTTGCGTAGGAAAATTGCCTGACGTGAATGAGTTGACAAACTGTTTTTGGACTCGGGCACGGAACTCATACTGGGATGCTCGGCACATGAAACTTTCTTATTTTTATACTGGCACTTTCCAAATGCACTCCTCACATGCAGTAAAACAAATATAACAGATTTGAAATCTTAATATTCCTCTTTATTTTGCGCTAAATTTGCATTAAATGTGTTGATGAAGGAAGACACATGAGAACATGAGTAGAGTTTGCACTTTCTGCTGGGTGCGTGGTCAGATTGCCAACGGCTGCCACTACATACTGGAAATGATAGTGTGTGTCTATGCAGCACAAGCCTTGACTGTGACATTCCCCAAAATGATTGTCTGCACATGCAATAAACTCCTGACAGTGACATACTCTTAGATGATTGATTTATCTGCTGTGTCTCCTGCAGGACTTGTGTCGGTGTACCCTCAGTCAGGATGTGTATCAGGCTGTTAGCAGATGCCTATGTTCTGATGACCTGCTACAACCAAATGTCTGGTGGAGTGCATTGTGGACAGGGGGACCGGACCCCTCCATGACCGATGGAATCTATGAACGCCTCGTAGCCAGGTATGTCAACAACTGTATTTGTATTGTGAAATCTTTTAACAGCTGTATTTGTAAACAGTAAACAAGTTGGGTATTTTTTGCTCCCATAAGAAAACCTAACACAGAGTAACTTTTATTCAAGACTGGCACAGCCTTTTAAACTTGAATAAAGTCAGACAAATACATAGACGAACAATCTAATAGTGGGGGGAAAAACAAGCGCAGGCCAACAACTGAACTATCTTCATAGTAATGACTTGGCAAAGATTTGGACTTAAGGAGGGGGGGGGGGGGGGGGCGGAATTTGAAGATGGAGAAACTGGGAACATGAAATTAAGAAAATATGTTACAGATATGAAAACTCTTCACAAGCTGCATAAGGGAACCATCGCAATCCCTTTTGAAGGCAGATATATTTGTATTGCCTGCTCCGAGGCCTTTCGTCCGCTGGGTCGGACTCATCAGGGAGACACGGCTGGTTGTGTCTGCGCTCCTGGCGTCAAATAGAGACACACCACAGTCCATAATACTGTGGTGTTCTCACCACCAAGAGTGCAAAAAAGAATCCAATAGCACCCCCAAAGCAGCCAGCGAAGAGTAGTAAATGAAACCAAACGAAAGTGTGGGGAGGAAAAAAGTTGCTGAAAAACTAAAGACATTATGCAAACAGTATAAAATAAAGGGGACAATCTTTGAGCCTACGCTTGAGGATCCACCCAAAGATGCAAGGGAGATCAAAAGGCAAACACACAGACGGACAGAAACAAACACAAATAACCTCAATTTAATCAAAACAAAATCGTAAATGAAATGAGGCAGGGAACAGTAAACGATAAACAGTAAACAAGTTGGGTATTTTTTGCTCCCATAAGAAAACCTAACACAGAGTAACTTTTATTCAAGACTGGCACAGCCTTTTAAACTTGAATAAAGTCAGACAAATACATCCTTAAGTCCAAATCTTTGCCAAGTCATTACTATGAAGATAGTTCAGTTGTTGGCCTGCGCGTGTTTTTCCCCCACTATTAGATTGTTCGTCTATGTATTTGTCTGACTTTATTCAAGTTTAAAAGGCTGTGCCAGTCTTGAATAAAAGTTACTCTGTGTTAGGTTTTCTTATGGGAGCAAAAAATACCCAACTTGTTTACTGTTTATCGTTTACTGTTCCCTGCCTCATTTCATTTACGAAGCTGTATTTGTATTGTGAACTCTCTTGATTTGTATGAACACCTGTCAGCCAGGTAAGACAACTGCTGAACATCTCTCAGATCTGTATGAACATCTGGCAACCTGTTGAGGTGCAGCTTGGCATGGACATACATGTAGTTCTTGTCATCAGGTGAGTCTGCTGCTGCTGTTTGTGGCCATCTTGAGGTCAAGTGAGGTGAAGCGTCAGGAGTTTTTCGCATATTCACCAGGCCAAAGTGCCTTATCCCTGCTTGGCGTGGAACATCACCATATGATCAGGATCTTTTCCAAAAACAAACTTGAAGAGCAGTGAGCTAACCTCACCTTCGTACTCAATAAGGTGGTAAGATTGATCGTCCTTATTGAGTTCACTTCATCACGCCAGATTCAATGTGGCAAAGTTTTCTCCTTTTCCTTGGCAAGGTTATACACTGCTCTGCTCTCCAGAATTCAGACTTGTTTTCTTTTTTTCTCAGTGCTTATAGATCATTGCAACCGTGGGTCATCACAAACATTCCTTTCAAGGGTGTGTATGCCTCTGATGGATAAGCTTCTTTCTCCCTTACTTTCAAGGGGGAATTTCATCTGATAGTGCTGTCCAATTGCATTCTCTCACAGTCACATGTCTGTCCATCTTGCCACAAGTGATGCCGCCAGGCCGACACCCATGAGGCCTGCATCTCTTACACAGAATGTTCCATGTTTGTTCGTTGCTGCTTGTGCCAGAACTGGCTCGGGCCAAGTGTTCTGAGCTCTGTCTGTCTGTCTCTCTCTCTGTGTCCATCCTGTCCTTCTGGTTCCTTTCGTGGTCAACAGTTCTCCTAGCCAAGGCCTTCAGTCTCCTCCCAGTCCTTCGCACTCTGGTGGGCTCAATCACAGGGTCAGGGCTGAAGGATGTGACTGTCTTCTCTCTCCAAAGAAGATTCCAGTGGGAGGTCATTTCTCAGTCTTCTTGCTCCAGTGGAAAGCTCTCGCTTTGGACAGATGGATTCTTTCAGTGGTAAAGGAAGACCTCGGCATTTCTTTTGTCAGCCTAACCCCTCTGAGATGTAGAACTGCTCCAGTATGGACCAGAGTGCCCTCAGATCTGGCAAAAGCTTCCATTCTTTTCAAAAGGCGTGATTTCAGAAGTCCTGTCTTGTTGTCTGGGATTTTTAGCCATTCTGTTCCTTTTTTCCCAGGAAAAAAATCAAGTGAAGATCTGTGATCGACCTCAACAGGCCAGGTCTGTTTCTTTCTCCACGGAAATGTATACCATGGAGACGGACCAAAGGCTACATGCTTCATTTTGCAGTAATCATGGGCTGTTCATTTCAACCTCTTGGACAGTGTATTACATTCTGATTCACGTTCATAGGTCATCCCAGAAGTACTTTCAGTTTCCCTCTCGGGGAACTGTTTGAAATCTTCCCTTTTGGTCCGTCTCTCCACCCTTAGGTGTCCACCAGGATGATGGACAAGGTCATATCTCCAGTGAGACAGAATCTTTTCAGTGTCTTCAGACTATCTGGATGACCACCTCCAAAAGAATCAGGATCTGGAGATTCTTGCCAAGAACTTGGTGACTCTTGAGCAGATCCTGTCTCCTCTGGCTTTCATTAAACCTCAGTCTGACAGGGTTCCATCTCAGGGGTTTGTTCCTCAAGGCATGCATTTCTTCACAGATGGGAATCTGGTTCATCCTCCAGACGCAAGAGCAGAAAAGATGGAGTCTTTTGACCAGCTCCTGATTTGGTGTCAGTCAGCGTCTTCTCACATCCCCAGACAATGATCAGGCTAGTCTCCGTCGCTGCAGAGTGCGTTCTTCGGGGTGGTCTTCATCTCTGTCCCCTTCGGTGGGCTTTGAGTTGGGACGTCCTGCTTCCCATGACACAAGACTTTGGTGTCCGCCCAGCATGGCCTGGCAGGGTTCCACTGCTTCTCCATCCATCATGGCACACTGTTTAGGTGGACCTGAGCGAGTCAGGCTGGGGTGCACACCTTTTCCCCATGGTTGTAGAGACCAGTGGTACTTGGTCATAATAGGATTTGATACCCCATATAAACGTCCTATCGGTTAACCAGACCTGCCAGCCATTACGCATTTCGCGTGATTTATTACGCCCAAGTGATAACTCTTACGCCCTTACGCATTTAGCCAAAAAATTACGCATTGAAAGTACTTATGTACAGACTTATGTACAGACACGCGCGGCGCAGTGCGTATAACCAGTAATCTTCAAGAAGCGTTTCCGGTCATTCGCCGTTCATTTCACCATCTTTACCGTTCAGCGAAGTTGGCGTCCTGAAGAAGTTTTAGCTACGAAAATGTGGAAACGTGGAGCAGAAAGTTCTGGACAAGATGCGAAAAAGAAAAAACTTGGTCAAAAGTTACGAAAAGAATACTCTGAAAAGTTCCCCTGCATACGACCTTCGGCTAAAGGTATAAATTGTGCACGGTGTACCACTTGCGAGTCCGACTTCACAATTTCCCATGGTGGGATGGTGGATGTGAACAGTGGGCATGCAGGAAGTGTTGGTGTACAGAATTTCCAGTGTGTTATAAATTTTGGTGTAGGGGATTTGTGTGTGTTTCCAGTGTATGCTACATTTTCATAATTTGTAAAGATTTCTTGTGACACTTAAAAGAAAAGCTTGTTTTTGAAGAAAAGTAAAGTTCACAAAAATTGTGCGAACAAATTCATCGCATCGTGCTTGTTTGAAAAAAGGTAAGTGTCACGCTTGATTACTCTTAGCTCTCTGAAATTACACATTTCTGCCTCACTGAGCTTCAATTCTTGCTCATTGGTCTCTTAGGGGTTGGCAGGTCTGGTTAACAAACAGTTTGCCCCCACATCTCTTGGTTCCAGGATTTTGAGTCCACAAGTCTGGTAGCTGTTGGTAATTCACTGCCTGCATGGGTGAGAGAATGCGAGCATATTTATATGTGTGTGTCATTTTAATTTGGAGGCAGCATGATTATGGAGTGTATTTCGACTGAAGTGGTTTTGCTCTGGTTCTGTATGCCTGACTAACATGAATAAAAGTGGTTGCAATTCTCTCTCCACCCACTCCCCTTCCACCTTCCCACACTGACCATCTCTTCCTAAAGTTGCCCCCCTCCTCCACCCCTAACTGCCCCTTCCTTCCCCCTCTTCCCCGCACACAAGCACACACACCTACTTTCTCGCTGTCTCACAGTCTCCAAGTCTTACATTTGACATGTTTGACAAAGTTCATAGGCATATATCGCTCTCCAGAAATACATCTGCAGTAAGTCTGAAAATCAGATTTTACAGATGACAAAAAACACCCAAAAAAACCCTGATTATTTTATCCCCACAAAATATACTGCGAACTGGGTTACGGTACAAGATTACAGCATGTTTATTTTTAGGATAATGTGATAAAGGCTTGGCTTCGTTATGCCCCTTGGCCCGCTCTTAGTTATAGTATACCCCAAATCTCAAAAATGTAGGAAAAAAAATTGAGTTATGGCAGTTGTATTTCTGGGCAGCATTATAGGAATGTGTATCATATATATCATATACCCATGTGTGTGCGTGCATGCTTGTATGTATGCAATGCTGACAGATTCTGTGGACCAGCCAGCACAGTGGACATCCCTACAGCTGGCCATCCACGCAAGGTACTGAGGACCTTTGGAGAGGCTGTGACTGAAACTGCTCTGCGCTTCGTCTCCCTCGTCCTCACGCCCAAACAGGTGCATCTGCTCAACATGCAGCCGGAACCACAGTGCTTGTACCTGCAGGGTCCACCAGGCTGCGGGAAAACTGTTATCCTGGTGTTAAAAGCCCTGCAGTGGGCAAGGCGGGGAGTGACAGTGCTGGTGGTCAGTGAGTCTCTTAATGCAGCACTGACCATCTTGCTGCAGAAGCAGTTAAGAACAATGCTTGGGTCCACAGCAGCAGCACCAGCAGGAAACATCCATCGGTATCATTGTGACCTTGATGACGTTGGTACAGATGTTTCCAATCTGGTGCAACTGCTCTGTGCTGGTCCTGATCCTGAGGCCTTCATTCTCTTCGATGAGGCTCCTTTAGACAGGTCAGTTTTTTTTTTTTCTTGTCAGGTCATTATTTTTGATGACTTGATTAGTTGATATGTGCACATGTGTGTGTGTGTGTGTGTGTGTGTGTGTGTGTGTGTGTGTGTGCACATGTATATAAGCATGTGCAAGTATGTGTATATTTTGGACCTTTCGGGGGTTGCAACCTTGCTGTGGTTGGAAGGCTTGTGCAGTCCAGTGATCTCTTAGGCTCTGCTGGTGAGGGCACCAGTACTTGGATGATAGGCTAGTTTTTAAAAATGCTTCTAGGCCTGGAAAGTCAAGTTGCTGTCTGGCCTAAGCACAATGTGGTGGGAGTTGATGCCCCTGGTAGGGTGTCCCGTGCCAGACAGGTTAAGGGCGAGGGCCCTGACAAATAGTGACCCGCCTTTTTCCTTTTCTGTCTTCTGCTGTCTTTATTGGATCTTTCCTGACTGAGAGAGCAGGTGCCCTAAACACATCTCTTTGGCTTGTACCTCTTCTAGACAGGAGGCACTCTCTGACCCAGGTGTATCGATCGGCTACCCCTGCGCGGGGCTGGGTTAAGACAGGTAGTTCCTAGGCCAAGGTAACCCCAGGAGTGCTAGGCTCTCTGTCCCTGGGAGTTTAGCACGATCAGGGGGGACAGGGCTGGTAGGCTTCTGTTTGTCGTACATCTCTCCTGGAGCCTGTAAGGGGTCAAGACAAGACAGTGACTTCTTGGTCCTGGCCCCTTAGTTCGACTCCATGGTGGGTAGGTAAGGGAGAGATGGAATAAAACAACAAAAAGAATGGCTTCTTCAAAGTAACGAAAAGTACAATCATATGTAAAAAGGAGTATCACAGGAGTCTGAGGGGGACTCTGATTCTGAGGCAGAAACAAAGAGAGTGGCTGAATTTTGATCTGCATGGTTGATTGTTGAGGGTACATATCAGGACAAACCTGTCTCTGCATTAAGTCCATTTTGTGTAACCAGTCGCTGTGGCGAAGTGGTTAGCATCATGGACTCCCGTCTGGGAGGTCGTGGGTTCGATTCCCATCAGTCATAACCAGCCGCTGTGGCGAAGTGGTTAGCGTCACGGACTCCCGTCTGGGAGGTCGTGGGTTCGGTTCCCATCAGTCACGTGGGATTTTTCAGCCCCGACCGGCTCCTACCCAGAGTTGAGTTTGCTATGGGCTCAGTTGGGAAGACTGGGACCACACAGTCAATTTTCATCAACTTAATGGATGCGTCTTCAAATTTCCTGACCAACAATGCAGGTGCCTGTATTTCTCGGGCCTAGCTGAAAACGGGATATGTTATGAAAGGAAGCGTGGAGTACAGCCCTGTCATGCAGTCTCAAACCGGAATGGAAATCCGTAGCATCATCTTCATCATCCTCATTCTCACTGATCAGCATTAAAAAAAGTCTCAGATTCTGTGGCCCTTCATGCCCTGCTCTTATGGTGACCTCAGTTTCAATGTCCTGTCCATGTCTGCGGTCTTGGTTTGGTTTCATTAGGGTCACCGGTGTCGGCGAGTCTATGGGGGCTGTCATTGGACGGACATGATGGTGCCCTCCGAAGGGAGAGCTCACTCACACCGGATCCGCGACCAAGCAATTATTGTCGTCAGTAGGGGCTTAGTAGGTGGTGTCCTGCATATGGTGGATCAGAACAGGTACCACTGAACACCACTGAAGTGACTCGGCAGCAGTGCTGTGTCTTCTCCGGTGGGTTGCCTCTTGATGACTTGACATTGACTGCTTCCTGTGGAGTGCCGGTGCTGTGGCGGGACTGACCAGGCTGTGGGTGTGGACGGGTGTCAAAATGAGTGGTGTGGGTGCACTGCCACTGAGGTGGTACAGAAGATGGGACAGCAAACAAAAAAAAACCCGTCCATTTTGTGATTCAAAAGGGCTTCCAGGGAATGGCAGGAGACCCACAATGGGTAAAGAGATAAAGAAATGGTGCCTTCCTCATTCAGTGTAAATCCAAGAGACAGTTGGCGCAGCTGCTGAGAGCCACAAAACTGGTAGTCAGGGAAATGTGGGTGACTCGCCATAAACAGCAGAATACATCTAAGGGAGTCATTTGACACCCGGACCTGAGAGACGTTGTGGAGACTGAAATCAGAATGGAGTTTGCATCCCAAGGTGTGATAGATGTGCATGGGGTGACAGTTCGCAAGGGAAGAGAAAGAATGCCCACCAACACCCTCTTTCTGACATTTTGCACCCCATCATTGCCACAAGTAATCAGAGCTGGTTATTTGAATGTTCGTATTCAATTCTCCATTCCACCTCAGATGTGCTTCAAGTGCCAGAAGTTTGGACACGTCAAAGATCGCTGTTCTGGGGAGGAAGTGTGTGATGTTTGCTGCAAAGCAACCGATGATAGGCCGTTTAAAGATCCAGCCCATTGTGCAAACTGTGACGGTGACCACCCCTCCTCTTCACGCAGCTGCCCAATTTGGATTCAAGAAGCAAACATCCAAAGAGTAAGAATGGAAAATAAAATTTCATTTTTCGAGGCACGCAAGCAGGTCCTTGGCAGTCGGTCTGCTCCAGTTTCTTCATACACTTAGGTCTTAAACAACGTTTATACACTTTTGGTCTGCTGTCAAACTGATGTTTTTCTTTTTTTCTTGAAAACGTTGCAAGGTAAAGTATCTAGCCTTGGTGGAGGCAAATCCACCACCTCCGAATCCAAAGTGAAAGTGGATGTCCCTGGTGGGGGCAATAAATCCATCACTTCTCCGACTGCCCAGCAATCTAATCCCATCTGCCTCTGGGCAGACAAAAAAAACATATCTCCTGCCTCCAACTTTTGAGAGCAGTTCCCGTGAGGGTAAGGGAGTCCAACCATATCTCCTGCCTCCAACTTTTGAGAGTAGTTCCCATGAGGGTAAGGGAGTCAAACCATATCTCCTGCCTCCAACTTTTGAGAGCAGTTCCCGTGAGGGTAAGGGAGTCAAACCATATCTCCTGCCTCCAACATTTGAGAGCAGTTCCCGTGAGGGTAAGGGAGTCAAACCATATCTCCTGCCTCCAACTTTTGAGAGCAGTTCCCGTGAGGGTAAGGGAGTCCAACCATATCTCCTGCCTCAGACTTTTGAGAGCAGTTCCCGTGAGGGTAAGGGAGTCCAACCATATCTCCTGCCTCAGACTTTTGAGAGCAGTTACCGTGAGGGTAAGGGAGTCAAACCAAGTGTGGAGATGGTGGAGATCTAAAGGCCACCTCCACCGTCACCAAAACCATCTCCACCTGTGGGCAACTCTGCCAGCAGGTCTGGAGAACGAAACGAACTGTCCATCTTCAAAACAGATATGCTCCCAGTAGACGCAGACGACAACTTGGAGATGAACTGATTTCTCTCCTGTTGTCCTCTGCACAATGGATAGTAAATTAATCCATCGGAATATCCGTGGCTTAAACTCAAGGAGCTGCAGCTTTTGTGTTGTACACTTAGACCTCGGATAGTAGCTCCTCAGGAATGAAAAATTCAAAGCCAGAAGACCTTCTGTCTTTCTGGCTTCAGTATTCTTTCCAAACCTGCACAACCTTCCATGTTGGGATTAACCCTTACGCTGGTTGTCGCGACATATGTCGCGCCATTACGTCATGGCCGTCACTGGTTGTCCGACATAAGTAGGGTGAGCCTTGTGAGCCAAGTTTTACTGACACACACAGATTCGAAACGATGGCTCAGTGAGAAACTAATTTGCATGAATGACTGTGCGAGCCCCGGATCATGGATTCTCAGCGTTTTAGCATAGTTTATGGTTAGTAGCAGCTTGTAATGCATAGTGCGACTCAACACGTCTGGCAAACAAAAACGGCGGCTTCCAAAGAAGAACGTGATAGAATTAGGAACTTGTTTGTAGATGTGTTTGCTGAATTTCTGAATTTCTTGCGGAAAAAGCTGGTGAAGAAGTTACGTAGATTGTGAATGAACTGGGTGTGGTGGGTGATAGTTTTGATTTAGATCAAGCACCATGTAATCATATTTTGAGATTGCCTTGGACAGTGACTGGGTGAGTGCCTAACGGTGAGGGGAATCTCAGGATGCCATTCAGTTGGGAAGAAAAAATCAGTGGATAAACGAGGACAGTGTGGGCTAACCGTTACATTGTTGATAGTGACCTTCGCGTGTGTGTGTGTGTGTGTGTGTGTGTTATCAGCACGTGATTTCAATGTGAAAACTGAACTGTACCCTATTCATTCTTACCTGGATTACCTGCATGGAAGATGGGTATAATCCACACTGACTTTCCAATGAAAAAGGCTGTAACTTATTTCTGGATACTGTGGAACATCATTGACTGGATTATTTGTGAAGAGGCTCTTGAGAATGACAATAGGATGTGCCACCTGTTTTCACCTGTTATTTTCACATTCTAGACATGTAAGTACCTAATCAAACTCTCACAAGCACACCAGTTCTGTTTTATATTATTCTTTATTCAGTTACTAACAACTTGTATTCTGCTTGTCATATTCAAATACTAACCATTGAAAACTTAATGCATATTAAACAAACGTAACTATTTTTTTCAAACTTTCATTCTGTTAATTCACCAGACAGCATACTTAATAGTACGTTGTTAAATAACCAGTGTAAGGGTTAACAGGCGGCATTGCCGTTCTTATCCACAAAGCTTTGCTGTTTAGCCCAGTTGCTCGTACTTCCCCTCTTCAGGCAGTAGCTGTGAGTCACTCTCCATGAAAGCATTACAGTTTGCTCATTATATCTACCACCTTGTGTCTCGGTTTGCCGTCAGGACCTTTGTCAGTGAGATTGAAGAACTTCCTTGCCTTTGTTTGCTGTTGGGTGACTCTAATGGCAATAATCCCCTTTGGGGTAGTGCTGAATTCTTCGTCCAGAGGTGTGCATCTTGAAGATGTTTTTTTTTCAGATTTGCTTTTGTGTTGTTTGAATGATGGGTCTCCAATTTACCTCCGTTCTTCCACAGATACACTTTCAGGTTTAGATTTGTCAGCATGTGAAACCTCTCTGGTCCTGGACTATGAGTGGTCTTTCCAAGACGATCTGCATGGAAGTGACCATTTTCCCATTCTGTTAAAGTCCATAACGACTGACAAGGCCTCTGTTGCACAACACCGTGTTGCACAACACCGTAATTATAAGAAGGCTAATTGGAATTTTTCTGCTGCAAATATTTGAAAGGAGCTCCAGGAAACTAATGTCATTCAAAGTCAAGACCCAGCGGAATCTCTAACTAATACTTTGATTAAGTCTGCAAAAACCTGGATTCCTATGTCTTGCGAAAAACACCACCTGCCTAAAACACCTTTGTTTAATTCTGACTGCCAGTAAATCTCCAAAGAAGGCAAACAGGCTCAGTGTCAGGTATTCCAAATGTCTTTAGCTCCACCTGCCTAAAACACCTTTATGTAATTCTGACTGCCAATAAATCTCCAAAGAAGGCAAACAGGCTCAGTGTCAGGTAGTCCAAAGATCTTTAGCTCCCAACGCTCCAGCCCATCAAAAACTCTGTGTCAAAACCAGACACACTTTTAAAATCAGTAAATGTCAGTCTTGGAGAAACTTCTGCTCCAGGCTGACATCAAAAACACCCAAGAAAAAAGTCTTGAACATCATCAAGATAATCAAATTCAAAGGGAAGAACACCAAACCAACCAAATAACTGACAGAAAAGATTTGGCCAATCTGCTGGCCTCTTCCATTCAACAGAACTCATCATCCTCAAGTAAATCTGCAGTCTTTTGAAAAAAACAAACAAGTCAGAGAAAAATGTTCATGCAATTTCTCTTCAGACAACTCTGAAGTGTACAATCTACCTTTTTCAATTGATGAACTGAAATCAGCTCTGCAAACCTGCAACGATTCTGCTCCAGGCATGGATGATATTCATTATGAGCTTTTAAAACATCTCCCAGAGAGCTGTCTCCAGACCCTTCTGAAAGTCTACAACCATATCTGGATCACAGGGTGCTTTCCACCCACCGGGCGAAAAGCCCTGATCATTCCCATTCTTAAGCCTGGAAAGACCGTACCAACCCTTCAAACTATCGTCCAGTAGCTCTGACAGCTGCCTCAGCAAGCTAATGGAAAAGATGGTCAACTCCCGTCTGATGTTGAATCTGGAAACCGATGGCCTTTTGTTCCGCCCACCGGGCGAAAAGCCCTGATCATTCCCATTCTTAAGCCTGGAAAGACCGTACCAACCCTTCAAACTATCGTCCAGTAGCTCTGACAGCTGCCTCAGCAAGCTAATGGAAAAGATGGTCAACTCCCGTCTGATGTTGAATCTGGAAACCGATGGCCTTTTGGCCAGTGGACAGTGTGGGTTCCAGAAGTACCACTCGACCGTCGACCATCTAGTCTTGTCTGGAAACCACCATCCGCAACGCCTTCATTAATAAAGTAAAACAACATGTGGTTGCTGTCTTTTTTGATCTGGAAAAAGCGTACGATACCACTTGCAAACCTGGAATTCTAGTCAGTCATTCTTTGCTAGTGGTCACAAGAATGAGGAATCGAACAGAAAGAGTGAAACACTTCCAAAAGGAGCTGTAGCTTGGTGGTGTAATACTTTCATGGTTAATGTTTATAAATTTGCTGAAAAAGGAGGCAGCTGCCAACAATGTTTGAATGCAGCGGGATGATAAGCATTTTCCCTCACTGAAGGTAACACGCATTACACTGGGACATATACTTGACTAAAACTACAGAAATTCTTTAACGGTTTGCTTTGTCTTAATCTGAATGTGTAGGGGGTGCTATATGAATGGTCTGAAACTTAATGAGTAGATTTAAGTTAGGTCACCTGATACTTTGAACTGGGCAACACCTGGGACATGGTAATGCGAGTGACCTACACATCGACATTTTTCATTAAATGCACAAGAAGAATAGTATCTCTGTCATCTTTCTCACACATGAGGACAGATCATTTTCACAAACTTTTAATATCCAATAAGAAAATACAGAGGACTTGAATAGTATCTCTGCCATCTTTCTCACACATGTACAAAACGAGGAGAGCATCATTTTCACAAACTTTTAATATCCAATAAGAAAATACAGAGGGCTTATGGAAATGTTATATTTAAAGGTAGCTGTGTTACGCTTAACACATACAGCTAACAGTTACTCAAAAAGAAGAAAAAAGGAAAGAAATGTCTGTTCTTATGAGTTTCAATTGACCGTAAAAGCCAGGCATCTTTCAGGCTGGCACAACATGTTTGATCTGGGATGTGCGATGCCAAGCCTTGTCCGTCCAGACGAAGACACCGTCCTTCTCCACCAAGTAGTGCAGCAAGCAGTCAGAACCCTCCTCTGTCTCGGCAACCTCCAGAACCTGACAATAAGAGTATTAAGACATGAAAAAAGCAGAAATGAAATACTGTTCCTCTTTGTTAATGTAACTTGTACATTGAAAAAAAAAAAAGATGAATTAAGGTTTAAGTCTTCCCCCTTCCCCATGTGGATGTTAAGGAGTTATCAGCTTCTAAAAGTTCTATGCTAACACCTTTTGCTTTGGATATCTTTGTGTATCTTTATGCCTTGTGGGTCCTCTGTTTTCTGAAAAACTCTTTAACCCATGTTTCATTAAAAATATTTTGAGCCTCTTCAAAATCATATCTTGTTAGCTGATAAATCCTGGCAATTGAAAATAAAAAATGTATATATTTGTTATGCTTTTTGAAACCAGAAGTATGATGCCATTTTCAGACGCTGTAGTGAAAAAGCAAAATGTACAGTTTGTTGTTGCTAAGTGTGTGTTGTTAAAGAACATGCAACAAAACGGGTAACACACATTACAGGGACACATTTAGCTAACCAGTTTCTGGTTTGTAACAGCATCCCTTGAAACGAAGTTACCAGTGACCTATTTGTGCTTATTTATATCAAGTAGATTATCCAAAATACCAGACAGTGTAATTCTCAAAGTTCAAACTCTGTTAAAGCAACAAAAGGTATCCATTCCCATTCACTTCTCAGATCATTAGAAGTCAAAGTTCTTTTCAAAGTCACTTTCAGTACACGGGACAGCAGACGATTAACGAAGCGTGTGTCATAGCCACTCAAACTATCAAGTCATATCGAACATTCATACTTAGATCTGTGAAGGCATGTAGAAAATAATAAAGCAAAAACATTTCTTCTTATCGCCAAATGACGATGATCCTGAAAAGAGGCAGTATTGTGGAAAGAAACCGTGCGATCCGCCTGTCGACAATGGCTGTGGTAACAGTGTTTCCGGTACCACAAATATGGGACAAGTCAACTGGTTTTGTGCTTGTTTGGCTCCCAAATTTGGTCATTTGTGTGGGAAAGGTCATTAATTAATGTGCAGAAGCAAGGGTCACTCGCATTCAGTGTTTCGAATCAAAACTTTATCGAGTCAAAGCGTGATGATGAACGATCTTTAAACTTTGGAGGAAATTGCTGTTTCATTTGGGACATGACAAAGAATATTCGACTTCACTACACTTGGATTGAAAATATGCTTGCAAATAGCTAGCAAAAATGAACCCTATGATGCAAACTTTCTGGCTGTCTGGCTTGGGACTTCCAAAATAGTAAAATGAACCCTATGATGCAAACTTTCTGGCTGTCTGGCTTGGGGCTCCCAAAATAGTATTCAATGGGTCAGCAGCAGTACACAAAGTTGCCGCTCAGCTGGGACACGTCGTGTAACGCTGTAGCCGTAAATTTCATTGTCTAAATTCACAAGTTAGAATGAAAATTTGTAAATTCTAGCCATCCAGATTACTGATTTAGTGAATTTGTTTTACATAGATGTGTTAATGTAGCTATATTATTCATTACTAGCTGTTGTTGTACACCTTTGAAAAATTTGGGTGACCAGTGTCATAAAACTGGATGCCATTTTGACCACTGTTTTGGCATTTGTTTTGCGATTTCTCTTTTTCCGCACACACTTCAACAAAATTCTTGCTCATGCAGCTCCTTTATTGTTTCAACATGAAGTACATTCATTTCACAGACATTTGAGCAAAACATCAACAGTAAAGTCGATTCTTGTATTGTGACCCTAACTTGTGACCACTAGCAAAGGATGACTGATCTAGATGAATAAATGTGTACCAGTCCATAGATCTGTAGATCACATGTCATATCTGCATGAAGTTTTCTGGACCTATACCTGACTATGTTTATCTGAAGTTTCCTGGACTTGCACCTGACTTTGTTTATCTGAAGTTTTCAGGACCTATACCTGACTTTGTTTATCTGAAGTTTCCTGGACTTGTACTTGACTTTGTTTATCTGAAGTTTTCAGGACCTCTACCTGACTTTGTTTATCTGAAGTTTCCTGGACTTGTACCTGACTTTGTTTATCTGAAGTTTTCAGGACCTATACCTGACTTTGCTTATCTGAAGTTTCCTGGACTTATACCTGACTTTGTTTATCTGAAGTTTCCTGGACTTATACCTGACTTTGTTTATCTGAAGTTTCCAGGACTTATACCTGACTTCGATCGTCTGAAGTTTCCTGGACTTATACCTGACTTTGTTCATCTGAAGTTTCCTGGACTTATACCTGACTTTGTTCGTCTGAAGTTTTCTGGACCTATACCTGACTTTGTTTATCTGAAGTTTTCTGGACCTATACCTGAGTTTGTTCATCTGAAGTTTTTTGGACCTATACCTGACTTTGTTCATCTGAAGTTTTCTGAATCTATACCTGACTTTGTTCATCTTATCTGAAGTTTTCTGGACCTATACCTGACTTTGTTTATCTGAAGTTTTCTGGACGTATACCTGACTTTGTTTAACTGAAGTTTTCTGGACGTATACCTGACTTTGTTTAACTGAAGTTTTCTGGACCTATACCTGACTTTGTTTATCTTGTATCACAGAAAGAGGTTCTTGCCATGGCTCATAGAAGTCCGGCAGCAGACTGCCAAGCATGCATGTATGGGCTGCAGGACTACAGAGATTGGACTCCTACCCCACGCGTCCCCCACCATCCTGGCTGGAGATAAGGACATTGACTGAACCTCTTCGGAGTCCACCTGCCATCACCAGACAGGTGGAAAGAACACCTCTCATAGATGACTGCACCATTCCCTTGTATAGTGCCCCGGCATTGCCTCCCTCCACAGAGGGACCACCAGTCCGCTCACTGCGGCACCGAGGTCAAGCAGGTCACTCTGGGGGGTATCCCTGGATGTGTGTCCTGTGTGCCGACACCATTGGTCACCTCATGACACATGACCTGCGTGTGGGTCAGCCTGGTAGGAGCTTTTTGTCTGATCATCATCTTCATCTTATTACCCATATTACCCATCATCAGCTTATTACTACCATCATCATCGCCATCATCATCACTGACCCGGGATAGCTCAGTTGGCAAAACACTGAATTTGTGATTGTGGGATGGAGGGTTCGAATCTCTGCCAGGCTGTTTCGGCATGGGGTGGGGGGTATGGGGGGGTGGGGGGAGGTATGGGGGGGGGGGGGGTGTTCCCTCAGAAGTAACATTGGTTCATACTCCAGTTCCCAAACAGTGCTCCGAATGAGACTTGTTTTAACTGAAGGTCCCTGTGTAAGCACACTTATAACATCTTGTGCACACATAGCCATCAGAAGAAAATGCCAGTTTGGCTGTTGCTATGGATGACATGTATTCACACAGTGTGCATCCTCCATGAAATTGAAGGAATGAGCAAAAGTCTGAGTGACTGATATTCCACTAAATGACTTCTGAAACAAATAATTAGCGCCAGCTGGCAGCTGTTCAGTTGGCTGTGCCCATGCAGGCAGCGTGTTGTGTAAAAATCAGGGTGGATTGTAAAGCGCTCGAGCTTGGATTGTTACTGAGGATAGGAGCTGTATAAGTATGATGGTAAAACATCTTATAATCATATTAGTATGAGCATCATCTTTACTTTCATGTTATCGTCATTATTACTTCATTATCATCCTCGTATTGTCATCACTGTCCTTGTAAACTTGTTTGTTACATTATTGTCATAAGGTCCTTAATAACACCATAAAACTGCCAGTCCTCATAAGATTACAGATCCAGATCTCATCCTGTTTAAAATGCTATTTTCAGAAGATAATCAGATTTAGATCCAGTCATTTAGAACATGCTGATCCTGATCAGATGTTATAGGTCAAATCCTGTTACAAATCTGATCCTGGTAAGATAATCATATCTTGATCTCATCAAAAGAGTAAGATTCACAGTCAGTTTCTGTAAAGAAAGTGACTAGGGTGGGGGAAGGGAGGAGGAGTTGTGGTTGACAGTGTACACACATGTGTGTATCTGAATGTTAGAGTGTACCATATATGCAGACCTGTTCATCTGTACGACTTTTCCATAATTAGCATGGAAAATTCTGCTGAAACACAATGTTGCTGAGTCAAGTTCACAAAAGAGCTTATCAAAATATGGAGGAAGATCGGCCTGTTGTGGATCAATCTTGATTGGATAGTTCGTCAGCCCATGATCTCAGAATTCAATAAGCTCAATTGTTCATTGCCAGAAACAATTGCAGACATTTTTAGTGTTTCACCCATTTGTGGGGCTATGAACTTGATTCGGCGCCATGATTCAGTGAAAGTCGGCAATCATGTTTATTGTCATGCAAACTGCGGCACCATGATCCAGTGAAAAACAGTTGTGTTTATTGTCATGCAACTGTGGCACCATGATTCAGTGAAAGTCAACAATCGTGTTTATTGTCATGCAAACTGCGTCACCAGGATTCAGTGAAAGTCAACAGTCGTGTTTATTGTCATGCAAACTGCAGCACCAGGCTTCAGTGAAAGTCAACAATCGTGTTCATTGTCATGCAGACTGTGGCACCATGATTCAGTGAAATTCAGCAATTGTGTTTATTGCCATGCAAACTGTGGACACTTCACAGTAGTTCACAAGAATGAAAAAATGACCAGTTTTGGTCCTGGGCCAGTCCCTTTGAAAGTCAGGAGATCACAAAATAACACTTTTTTTTTTCAACTCGATCAAGTCGGCTTTGTTAGTGCCTATCTTGGAAGGTTTTTGAACAAAAATGAATTCATTTCTGTTCTGAAATCACCATCTTTGTCATCCTCTCTATTTATCTAATTGCAAAGTGAGGCGACTGCAGGCAGAAATCTAAACAAATGTTAAATATAATTAATAGCAAACCGCCAAGAAAACGTAGACAAATGAATTACGAGACAAAACACAACACGTTTTGACATCTTGGGTCTTCTTCAGGCAAGATGCGAAACACTCAGGACAACAAAAATGAACGAGCTATCGCTTATCTTCATTCACTTCAGTGCAAGATGGGTGTTGAATGAAAAAACAAGTGAATGAAGATAAGCGATAGCTCGTTCATTTTCGTTGTCCTGAGTGTTTTGTATCTTGCCTGAAGAAAACCTAAGAGGTCGAAACGTGTTGTGTTTTGTCTCGTACTTAGTTTGTCTACGTTTTCTTGGTGGTTCATTATTAATTACATTTAATATCTCTCTATTTCTGTTTTAAAAATGAATTGTAGTCTGTGTGAAGTTCATGCCACAACTGCCAGTCATGCTTTTCAGTAAAACTTCAGCGTCCACCACCATTTGAGCTGACCAGCTAGTAACATAGCTGGCTTAAATATGTGACGTATACACAACCTGCACTTCTTATTTACATAAATGAAATGGTGTGATCTGCATGTATGGTTGGAGCTTAGTGGCCTTTGTTCCTTGCATAGGCTTGCTTGTTCCAGAGGGATCCAGTTAGAAATATTGTTAGTGAAAATGCAGATATTTGTTTTACTATAATCTGTCTTCAGTCTTACTTCTCCTGTCTGCAGACTTCCTTTCCGTAGCAGCCCTCCTTACTGTAACTAAAGTGTGGACTCAAGGTTTTAAGGAAAATGTCACTGCAACTCTTGTAAGGTTACAGGGGTGGGAGACCTTCCGTATTGATACGGAGTTCAGTATAGTAAATTTTTCCTTTTTTTTTTTCCCTGTGTGCGCATTCCGTGTTCCAGTTCAGGTTTTCGCGCCACTCGCATTTGAAATCCGACATATTGTTTTCAATCCGTGAAGACCATATCATCGTGCTTTATATTTGTCAAAATGGAACTGATTAACGTATGAAGCAGAGGCACGGAAGATCGACAATGACATGGAGAAAAACAAATGGAGAAATGGATGAGATGGACGAATTGTCTGTTCCAAAAATGGCTTTGGTAAACAAATGAAGTGGGCGCTGCTTAGTGTATACTGACTGTGCAGTCGGAAGCTGGTGTTCAAGTCAAATGGAAAAAAGTCGATTGAAGAGCATTCCCAGGAGACAAAACATGTGGAGGGATTGAAGGTGCTGAAACATGCATCAACTCTTCCTGCTGCTGCTCCAGTAATGGCTCCAGTGTCTAAAGTTGATTCCCTGCTGGATGCCAAGATTCGGACTCATGCATTTTTAGCAGAACACTGCTGTGCTTGTTCCAGTCCAGTGTTGTGCAGACATTGATTCTCTGCTGAATTTAAGCCATGTGAGACTAAAAAAAACAAAAACAAAAACAAAACCAGGAATCCTCATTCTTGAACTTATAAAATAAATGATTGAAATTTGGCCAGTGCGATCTTGAAATTTGGCCAGTGCGATCTTCTATTAACGTCACTGGTGAGTAATATTTAATACATTGCATCTTATTTTGCTTTGATGGTTTACAGAATGTAAGATGTATTCTAAGTACTTGGCGTAACATTTTCAGTTTGATATTTAAGCCATAAGTCATTTTTGTCATAATTGGAGTCTTTTTGTATGAAATTATTTATTGCCTCTCTTCAGTCATACGGAGTCACATGAGTATCAGCGTGCGCGCCAGACAAGAATAGTCAGTTGGCGCCCAGGCTGGCCAAGGATAGGACAGTGAACACAATACACAACAAAATTATTAGGGATTCCACACACAGTAATTATAAAATCGACAAACAGTTGAAAATAAAAATCAATGAATGTTATAGACTTGTATATTTTTTTGTTTCTTTGAACATAAAATAACCTAGTTTGAGGGGTAAGTACAACATCCTTTTTTTACCCTCACTCGTTCCCTGCTTGCTACGTGACCGCCATCGTGCATGTGCATGCATGGGCCTGGTACCCGACAGGCTTAGCCCTATTTTTAGGACAGAAACACACACACCAGTAGCCCCTAATTTGTCCAGATTTATACTCGACAACAGAGGCGTTATCCAGTGGAGACTGGTAAATCCCATTCCCTCGTGTAGTCAGCAAGAGACTGACAAAATATCAGCAGAGACTGAACACTGAACGTCAGCAGAGACTGCCGCAATGGCCGAAGAGAGCCCTGAGCAGCAAGAGGCCGCTACAGTGAAGTTTGTGGGTCTGCAGTCACTGGATGCAAAAATGTCTGGCCGCTTAGATAGACTTGAAGCCATGCTGCAGAGAATCGCTGGCCAAAGCCATTCGGGTGAACAACAGCCCAACAGTGCAAGAAAGCGAGCTTTGTCACCAGACAGTTCAGATTCCGATGACGTAGAAAAGTGTGACTTCGAAAACCGGCACAAGGGGAAGAAGTTGCATGCAAAAAGCACAATGGCATTGTCAGAGTCGGAATCTGAAGGGGAGGTAGTAGATGACACGCTCTCAGCAGCGGGCTCTGACGAAGATTTGCTAGGGGAAATAGATAAAGATCTTGATGATGGTGAGGAGACGCACCACCAGTCTCCTCCTCCCTAGCACAAATCATAAACAAACGCTTCCAGTCTGGACTGTCAGAGGACAAACTGAAAGACAGGCTTGGTAAGTATGAAAGGCCAGAAAACTGTGAAGCGCTGATAGTGCTGCGAGTCAACACTGAAATTTGGAAAAGTCTTCCAGCAGAGGCCAGAAGAGCTGACATCAAAAGCTCGCATGTGCAAAAAAGCACTGACAAAAGTAGCAATAGCTTTGACAGACAGCACACAAACAATACTCAAGGCACAACGCAATGCTGACTCGCAGACATCCAAGAAAATGAAAACAGCCATTGAAAAGAACACAGACAGCCTTGCTGTCTTGGGTGATGCATCGCATCAACTATCTCTCGATGCAGACAAGCCATTCACTCACATTTGCACCCTTCTATCACAGGCATTTGTAATGATTCTGTGCCAGTCACAAAATGGTTGTTTGGTGACAACTTGGTTGCTTCACTCAAAGAAATTAAAGAAATAACGGTTGGGCAATACTCTTGCTGTTGGTGGGAAAAATATAGAACATCTACAAGCCAGCACTACAGAAGCGGCAACCATTTTTAAGACAGAGAAACACCACTGGACAACGGTATCGGCACAGAGGAGGCCGGGCCAGTCATGTGAGTCAAAGGCACAGAGGCACAGCCATGAGGGCTCGCTCGCACAACACGACGCAACAAGAGGAATTGGAAAGCTTAGCTCCACCCACTCAGCCAGCCAGCGATGCGGTAAGCATTTACTACAATCACAGTCTCCCACAGCTAAGGGCAGAATTAGAGGCAGAGGTGCATACTTTGAAGGAGGCAGGCTCCAATATTTTCTTCCCGTATGGGAATCGCTTACAAGAAACCAAGAAATCTTACAGCTGATAAGAGGAGCCACACTGGAATTTGAAGAGAACACTCTGTTATCCCCTCATGCTTGTTCTAGCAGTACACAACCTGGCTTGAACCAGGTGGATATCATAGACAGTGAGGTGAATAAACTCGGATCAAAAGGAGTTATAACTCCTTGTACAACGGTACACGATCAACATGTGTCATCTGTGTTTACAAGGCCAAAAAAAGGATGGGTCAAACCGCATGATTCTGAATTTGAAAAAAAATGGAATCAAGATATTACTTATCACCATTTCACAATGGATACTTTGCATGTTGCACTGAAGTTAGTGACACCTTTTTGTTTCATGTCTTCTACAGACCTAAAGGATGCCTATTACTCCATCCCCATTGCACAAGCACATAGGAAGTATCTCAGATTCAGATGGAGAGGCGGACTCTGGGAATATAACTGCATGCCAAATGGTCTGGCTCTTGCCCCTAGGAAATTTACCAAAATGTTGAAACCTGTCTCTGCCAAACTGACACAAGAAAATCATGTCTCCACCAACTTTCTGGATGATTCTCTTCTTCTTGCAGAATCAGAATCAGAATGCATAGAGAATATCCAAGCCACAGTGCAGCTTTTTCGTTCACTCGGCTTCTTTGTACACCAAGAGAAATCAGCTCTTAAACCAACCCAGGTTATTCAGTATCTAGGGGTGATTATTGATTCCAGAACAATGACATTCACTTTGACACCTGAAAGGAAAGACAATCTGAAACACTGCTGTGTCCAGCTACTGAAAGCCAACAAACCAATTATCAGAGAACTAGCCAAGGTTATTGGGAGAATGGTGGCAGTGAAATTTGGGCCCCTACATTATCGTCACTTGGAAGGCAACAAAAAAGCTGCACTGAGACAAAGAAAGGGAAATTTTGATGGCTATACCACACTGACCCCACAGTCCAAAGAAGAGCTGAAGTGGTGGGTAAGTAATGTAGACACTGCTTACAATGACATCACACATCCAGATTTTGACGTTACTGTGACGTCAGATGCCAGTATGACAGGATGGGGATGTGCAGTTGAAACTCGCTTCCACATTAATTTATTACCTTGAAGTTAAGGCAGCTTATTTCGCACTGAAGTGCTTCCAGGCAGATCTTGTTGGAAAACTTGTGCGTCTGCTGATTGATAATTCCACAGCAGTAGCCTGTATTAACAACATGGGCACAAGCCACTCTGACAGCTGTAATGAGATGACAGGCCACTATCTGGCAGTGGGCTGTGGACAGAAATGTATGGCTGAGTGCATACCACATCCCAGGGAAAGACAATACAGCTGCGGATGAAGAATCAAGAAAAATTAATGTGAATGCAGAGTGGAAACTGGACAGTACTGTGTTGACAGATGAGGTCAACAAGTTGCAGATTTTCTTTGAAATTGATTTGTTTGCTTCCAGAATAAAGAAACAGCATCACTGTTATGTCACTTGTAGAGCCGATCCAGAGGCACATGCAGTTGATGCTTTCTCCTTAAATTGGGGAAAACTACAATAGTATGCTTTTCCTCCTTTCAGCCTGCTGCCCAGTGTTTTGCAGAAGATAGGGAAGGAGAGAGCGACAGGCCTGCTCATTCTCCCCTTGTGACCCACACAGGTCTGGTGGCCGGTTGTACAGAAAATGCTGACCCAGGAACCAGTCCGTCTACCCTCCACACCGGCCCTTCTCACGCTGCCCAGCCACCCGGGTCACACTCACCGCCTGCTGCCAAAGCTACAACTTCTGGCATGCAGTGTATCAGGAGCACATTTGAACAGGAAGGATTCTCCCCTGATGCTGTAGATCTTCTCATGAGCTCCTGAGGCCCACCACCAAAAAGTCGTACAATACACACATTAGTAGGTGGATAGAATATGCCTCAAAAAACGGCATGGCAGTGAGATCACCCACACCGCCACAGGTTGCAAATTTTTTAGCTTCTGTTTTCAGCAGGGGCAAGCTGTAGCACTATAAATTCTGCCAGAAGTGCATTAACAGTTTTTCTGCCATCAGTGAAAGGAGTATCTGTAGGTAATTTACCAGAAATTTGCAGACTTGTCAAAGGGGTTTTTGAGGAAAGACCTGCACTGCCAAGGTACAGACACACCTGGGATGTTAGTCTAGTGTTGGATTACATGTGCTCACTTCCAGATGTAGATAACTTTGGATTTGAAACAACTGACATTGAAAACAGTAACTATAATGACACTTCTTGCTGGGCAAAGAGGCCATGCTCTTCATCTACTGAAAACTACAGATTTGCATATCAGTTAAAGTAAGTGTATTTTAGTTTTCTAGTAAACACACAAACACTAAGCCAGGCAGTCACACAGAACCAGCAGAAATTCTAGCCTATTCGCAAAACACCAATTTATGCCTAGTGACGCACATACGATTGTACCTGAAGAAAACTGAAGTGCTCAGGAAAGGGCCAGAACTCTTTATTAGCATCCATAGACCACACGCTCCCATTTCCAGAAACACATTTTCTCGGTGGGTCAAACAAGTGCTGGCCGTGGCAGGAGTGGACACAGAGACATATGGTGCACACACAACGTGTGCTGTGAGTTGTTTGGCTGCTGCAAGTGAAGGAGTGAGCCAGTTGCCACCATCCTCAGAGGGGCTGGATGGTCGGTGGAAAACACCTTCACCAAGTTTTATAAGTGGTGCTGACTAAACCTAACTTTGGACAGGCAGTATTGGACAAGTTTGTTAAGAAGTCGTGACTTCTGTACAGTTTGTACTGGGAAAATGTCAGACTTCCTGGTGAATGTATTTTACAAATATTCTGCATTTAATTGCATGTGGATGCAAACCAGTAGGCACTGCAGTTAGAATTTGTTGACAGTGATGTAACTGAAATAAGATGTTCCAAGTTTGTGTTCAACATGTTATGTTTGGTGATATTCACCTGTACTGAATCAGATTAAATTGACGTATATGAATTGATGACTCCAGTTGGTTTTACAATTATGTGAAATGCTGCGTAGTCACTAGATGCTCTAAAATCTCACGTGACTCCGTGTGACTGAAGAGAGGCGATAAATAATTGAAAAATTAAACTAAACTTACGTAGAAAGGTGACGTTTATTTTAATTATTTAGAGCCTATCGTAAGGAGGGAGGAGTTACGTGCCCTCCCTATGTATGGCTATGAATGTTCAGTCACTACTATGGTAAGTCTAGTGAACAGTTTGGTCATCCTCCCAAAGTACCTAGTGACTACTCGCAGCTCTAAACACTGACTATTCTTGGCTGACGCGCACTGATACTCACATAACTCCTCCCTCCTTACGATAGGCTCTAAATAATTCAAATTAAACGTCACCTTTCTACGTAAGTCTAGCTTAATTTTTCAGTTAATTATTAACTTTGTTTTCAAGGAGAGGCCTCAAAAGTGTCTGGGCAAGACAAATTTTCTTCAGCATCTGGGGGGCGATGTTCCCCAGACCCCCCAGCAGGGCATTGCCCCTGCACCCCACATGAGAGCCAAAAGCAGCCACCTGGACCCCCCCCCCCCCCCCCCCCCCGGCCTTTTCAGTATAGCAATAATTTTCTGCTCCCACCCCTGAGGATATTTAGGAATAGTAATAGAAGTAGTAGAAGAAATAACAATAACAATGATAATGATAAAGACTATGATAAAGATCTGACTGTCTTCAAAGTAATGTCACTTAAAGAGGTATGGGAGAGTAGTAAAAATTAATCAGAAAAATGTTGAAATTTTGTGAAACAGAAGTTTATGTCCCCCCATCTCCAACTCCTCTCTCTTCCTTTCCCTCTCATACGCACGCACACACACAGGCGCGCGCGCGCACACACACACACACACACACACACACACACACACACACACACACACACACACACACACACACACAGCGGGAAAGAATAAGCTAATTTTCACAACAAAACAGCTGTGCAAATGAGAAAAACTGAAAAGTGGTAGGTTTACTGAGAGTAACATCTGATTCTTAGCAGGGATAACACTGGATAAACAGGTCTGACTGTGTATACAGTATTTACAGAACCAACAGTTTTTATCCTTATGAAATTGAGATTTTTGGGTACATACGAGGTAATTTAGCTCATTATCATGATCAGTATAGTTCAAAGGTGCAAACTATAATTTACAAGACAAGACTGATTATATGTATTTATATACATGCTTACATCCTGAAGAAGTGAGGGATTAAACATTTTCAAAACAAGGGAAAATAGAAATGGAAAACAACAGAAAGAGGTAAAGGTGTCTGAGTCTTAACGAAAAGATGTCGGAGTATTTCATTGTTAAAGGTTAGAGCTGGTTTGCTTTTAGTATGAACCCTTACGCTGGTAGTCGTGCCATTACATCATGACCGTCACTGATTGTTGCGACTTGAGTCGCGCTGTAGGGTTAACCTTGCAAATGCAAACCTAGTTTCACCGACACACACAGATATGAAACTATGGCGCATTGACAAACTAATTTGCATAAATGGACAAGCCCCAGAACATGGATTTTCAGCATTTTAGCTTAGTTTATAGTTAGTAGCAGTTTGTAATGCATAGCGTGACTCAAATTGACATCACACAGTTCAAAGCATGACACATGACAATAGTACATCAACATCGAACAGTTCATGGCATGAAATATAAAAATCACAGTTCACTGTGCAAGACATCAACATCACTGAGACCCAGTAATCAACATCACAGTTCATTGTGCAATACATCAACATGACTCACATGCCATCAAGACCCAGTTATCACCGTCACAATGTATCAGCATCACAGTTCATTGTGTCCCAGACACACACATCACGACATCAAGACCCAGTTATCAGCATCACAGTGTATCAACATTACTGTTCACTTTGCAATACATCAGTATGACACACACACACATCACAACATCATCACGACCAATAATCAACATCACAATATATCAACCTCACAATTCATTGCACAATACATCTACATCACACACGGCACATTACAACATCATCTTGGCCCAATAACCAGCATCACAATGTATTCAAGTGGCATTTTACACAGTGAAAAAAAACACATAAGATATCCTGCTATATTTAAATACTGATTTTTGTTTCAAAATACTGAAAACCTATGCCATGAATACTAATAGTTACAGAAAGGGTAAACAAGTCTGCATCTGAGTCTCGGTGTGTTTTGGCATTAATCATCTGTGATACGTACAATGTGCACGTGTGTGATAATGTGTGTGTGACTACGTAAACTCTGTGTGTGTGTGAGTTTGAGATCTTGTACAATGTGTGTGTGTGTGTGTGTGTGTGCGCATGTGTGTGCGATCTTGTTCAGTGTGTGAATGTGTGTGATTATTCACAATAGTATATGTGTCTGCCTGTGGTGATGTACAGTCTGCGTGTGTGAGATTATGTACAATGTAAGTGATTACATCCAGTGTCTGTGGCCTGTTTATCAGAAGTGATTGGGTGTTGTTTTCAGGTGCCCCTCAGTACAGGGACGTGTGGATTCTCTGTCATGACCTTCCTGATGCACATGATGCTAATGACCTTGTGCGTCAGCTGAGCAGCCGACATCGTGTACCGGTCAGGGCGGTGTCAAGTCCCCCAAGTGCTGCAGATGCAGAAGACCTGGCCCTGGCCCTCACTGATCAAGTCATTGTGACAGACTCCAGTAATGTACAAGGAATGGAAAGGGCAGTGGTCATAGTGCTAGGAAGAGATCTTCTTGATCTTCATGACTACAACTCACTGTCCAGGAGTACCAGTTTTCTGTGTATCATCAAGTGAAGCCAAACCACAGACAGTCTGTCAGCATAACACCCCACACCTGGACCTCATCCACGACCTTTTTCTTTCAGTCTCTGCCTACCCTCTGCTCCTCCCCTCCCTGTCTTCTTACCGCTCTCTGTCCTCCTGTTCTCCTCTACTTTCCTTTTAATTTTTTTCGTTCTTTCTTTGTTCCTGCCAATCTCATTCTTGTTTTCATTTCTTCTTTTCTGTCTTCATTCATGTTTTCCCTGTCTTTGATCGGTCATGGTGAACATGTTAAAACAGTCATGCCGCTGAACACAGGAAGATGACATGGCAAACACATCATTCCTTCTTGGTTTTATGTTACGCTGAAAGATGTCACTCAAGTGAACAGAAAAGTTGTCCTACAAGTTGACACTGCTCATAGAATTTTCTGTTTGATTTAGTATCCAGTTTTGTCATGAAAAACATGTACAACAGCTGCCATGTTGTATTGGTTAAACTTAAAGTTGCTGGAGGTTCTGGTTCTATTCCCGTTGGATCCATTTATGACTGAAATTTTTTTTCTCCAGGTGGGTGGCTCCTACCCAGAGTTGAGTTTTGCTAAGCGCTCAACTGGGAAGACTGTGACCGTACACTCGAGTATGCATTTTGAGAGTGTTGCTCACATTTCCTGACCAACACTGCAGATGTCTGTATGTATCATCAACTTCATAGAAGCGTTCTGAGAGAGTTGCTCACATTTCCTGACCAACACTGCAGATGTCTGTATGTATCATCAACTTCATAGAAGCGTTCTGAGAGTGTTGCTCACATTTCCTGACCAACACTGCAGATGTCTGTATGTATCATCAACTTCATAGTCTAAGCGTTCTGAGAGAGTTGCTCACATTTCCTGACCAACACTGCAGATGTCTGTATGTGATCATCAACTTCATAGAATGCGTTCTGAGAGTGTTGCTCACATTTCCTGACCAACACTGCAGATGTCTGTATGTATCATCAACTTCATAGAAGCGTTCTGAAGAGTGCTGCTCACATTTCCTGACCAACACTGCAGATACCTGTATGTATCATCAACTTCATAGAAACGTTCTGAGAGTGTTGCTCACATTTCCTGACCGCCACTGCAGATGTCTGTATGTCTTGGCATGGTTGCAAGCAGGATATATCATGAAACTAAGCATACAGTTTTGTCCTAATCCTCATTGATTACATACATAATAGAAGGTCTGTATAAGATCTCTATTCCTGCCACGCAATTCATGTTCTAATTCATGGTGCTCTGCAGTTTATGTTCAATTTTACCAAATGCATCCCTTCGGTGGGTTCAATGTTCACATTGTGCATGGTATTGGCATGTTCTTGGGATGAGCAGGTCGCTAGACAGACATGGTGCCTCTCCCCCTGAGGGATTGCTTCTAACACTGGCCCAGGATTAAGCAGATTACTGTCTAGACAGACATGGTAAACCCACCTGGGGGATCTTCTGAACATCTGGCCCCAGTAGGGGACTAAGCAGTTTACTGTCCTAGACAGACATGGTACCCCCCCCCCCCCCCCCCTGAGGGGATGCTTCCTACACTGGCCCCAGGATAAGCAGTTACTGTCTAGACAGACATGGTGACCCCCCCCCCACCCCCGAGGGGATGCTTCCTGACACTGGCCCCAGGACTAAGCAGTTACTGTCTAGACAGACATGGTGACCCCCACCCCCCCCCCCCCCCCCTGAGGGGATGCTTCCTGACACTGGCCCCAGGACTAGCAGTTACTGTCTAGACAGACATGGTGACCCCCCCCTGAGGGGGATGCTTCCTGACACTGGCCCCAGGACTAAGCAGTTACTGTCAGACAGACATGGTGACCCCCCCCCCCCCCCCCCCCCCCCAAGGGGATGGTTCCTGACACTGGCCCCAGGACTAAGCAGTTACTGTCTAGACAGACATGGTGACCCCCCCCCCCCCCCCCCCCCCTGAGGGGATGCTTCCTCACACTGGCCCCAGGATTAAGCAGTTACTGTCTAGACAGACATGGTGACCCCCCCCCCCCCCCGAGGGATGCTTCCTGACACTGGCCCCAGGACTAAGCAGTTACTGTCTAGACAGACATGGTAACCCCCCCACCCCCCCCTGAGGGGATGCTTCCTGACACTGGCCCCAGGACTAAGCAGTTACTGTCTAGACAGACATGGTAACCCACCCCCACCCCCGAGGGGATGCTTCCTGACACTGGCCCCAGGACTAAGCAGTTACTGTCTAGACAGACATGGTGACACCCCCCCCACCCCCGAGGGGATGCTTCCTGACACTGGCCCCAGGACTAAGCAGTTACTGTCTAGACAGACATGGTGACCCCCCCCCCCCCCCCCCCCCCCCGAGGGGATGCTTCCTGACACTGGCCCCAGGACTCAGCAGTTACTGTCTAGACAGACATGGTGACCCCCCCTGAGGGGGATGCTTCCTGACACTGGCCCCAGGACTGAGCAGTTACTGACTGGACAGACATGGTGACCCCCCCCCCCCCCCCCCCCCAAGTGGGATGGTTCCTGACACTGGCCCCAGGACTAAGCAGTTACTGTCTAGACAGACATGGTGACCCCCCCCCCCCCCCCCTCCCTGAGGGGATGCTTCCTCACACTGGCCCCAGGATTAAGCAGTTACTGTCTAGACAGACATGGTGACCCCCCCCCCCCCCCCGAGGGGATGCTTCCTGACACTGGCCCAGGACTAAGCAGTTACTGTCTAGACAGACATGGTACCCCCCCCCCCCCCCCCTGAGGGGATGCTTCCTGACACTGGCCCCAGGACTAGCAGTACTGTCTAGACAGACATGGTGACCCCCCCCCCACCCCCGAGGGGATGCTTCCTGACACTGGCCCCAGGACTAAGCAGTTACTGTCTAGACAGACATGGTGACACCCCCCCCACCCCCCCCGAGGGGATGCTTCCTGACACTGGCCCCAGGACTAAGCAGTTACTGTCTAGACAGACATGGTGACCCCCCCCCCCCCCCCCCAGGGACCATGCCCCCCCCAGAGAATGGTGACCCCCCCCCCCCGAGGATGCTTCCTGACACTGGCCCCAGGACTCAGCAGTTACTGTCTAGACAGACATGGTGACCCCCCCCACCCGGGGGATGCTTCCTGACACTGGCCCCAGGACTAGCAGTTACTGTCTGACAGACATGGTGACCGACACTGAGTTGACACCCCCCACCCACCCCCCCCCCCCAAGTGGGATGGTTCCTGACACTGGCCCCAGGACTAAGCAGTTACTGTCTAGACAGACATGGTGACCCCCCCCCCCCCCCCCCCCCCTGAGGGGATGCTTCCTCACACTGGCCCCAGGATTAAGCAGTTACTGTCTAGACAGACATGGTGACCCCCCCCCCCCCCCCCCCCGAGGGGATGCTTCCTGACACTGGCCCCAGGACTAAGCAGTTACTGTCTAGACAGACATGGTGACACCCCCCCACCCCCGAGGGGATGCTTCCTGACACTGGCCCCAGGACTAAGCAGTTACTGTCTAGACAGACATGGTGACCCCCCCCCCCCCCCCCCGAGGGGATGCTTCCTGACACTGGCCCCAGGACTCAGCAGTTACTGTCTAGACAGACATGGTGACCCCCCCTGAGGGGATGCTTCCTGACACTGGCCCCAGGACTGAGCAGTTACTGACTAGACAGACATGGTGACCCCCCCCCCCCCCCCCCCAAGTGGGATGGTTCCTGACACTGGCCCCAGGACTAAGCAGTTACTGTCTAGACAGACATGGTGGCACCACCACCACCACCCCGCCCCCCCCCCCCCTCCCCCGGAGGGAATGCTTCCTCACACTGGCCCCAGGACTAAGCAGTTATTGTTGTCAGTACAGGGCTTTGTCAGTGGTTTCCTTCAAATGTTGACTCAGAAAAGTCGCCATTGAACACCAGTAAAGTGCCTCGGTGGTAGCACAGTGTGTCCTTTGGTGGGTTGCCCCATGACCACTTGACATTACAAACAACTGCTCCCTGTGGATTCCCAGTGCTAGAGCTGTGGATTCCCAGTGCTAGGGCTGTGGGGCTACAAGATAAAGACTGCTCCCTGTGGATTCCCAGTGCTAGGGCTGTGGGGCTACAAGATAAAGACTGCTCCCTGTGGATTCCCAGTGCTAGGGCTGTGGGGCCACAAGATAAAGACTGCTCCCTGTGGATTCCCATGCTAGGGCTGTGATTCCCAGTGCTAGGGCTGTGGATTCCCAGTGCTAGGGCTGTGGAGCCACAAGATAAAAACTGCTCCCGTGTGGATTCCCAGTGCTAGGGCTGTGGGCACAAGAAAAGACTGCTCCCTGTGGATTCCCAGTGCTAGGCTGTGGATTCCCAGTGTAGGGCTGTGGGGTCACAAGATAAAGACTGCTCCCTGTGGATTCCCAGTGCTAGGGCTGTGGATTCCCAGTGCTAGGGCTGTGGGGCCACAAGATAAAGACTGCTCCCTGTGGATTCCCAGTGCTAGGGCTGTGGGGCCACAAGGCGGGGTGTGGCTGTGGAATAAGTGGCATGGGTGTAATGCCCTGAATGGAACAGATGATGAGGGAGAAAAAAAAAGCAGAATTGTAAACCCTTAAACACATTGTCATGTTCAGTGTAGATACAGTATGTAACTTTAAACCACTCGTCATCAAATATCAAAAGACTGTTGTTATTTACATCTGGATATGTATACAGATGTGTGTTGTTGAAAAGATTGTAGACCTATTATTTTGTATTGTTGCAGCAATTTGTAAACTGCTTACTGTAGTGCTGGTGGTTGTGTGTGATGTGTTGCACTTGCACACAGGTGGGAAAAGTGAGAGGAAGTGTTGCAATGCCCACTACCCAGTCCTCCTTTGTAACTGTCATCACTCCTCTCACCCCTTCTGCTCTGACCACTCTTAAATCATTTTGTAAAATGATATGTATCCACTGGACACACACATGTGAATCATACTGTCCAGAGACACAGCAACAAGGGTGTACATTGTGACAATATGCTGAATACTGACATAGTCCATTGGACACAAACCATGTGAATATTGGTGTCCAGAGACATAACATAGTGACATCAGTCCATTGGACACAAACCATGTGAATATTGGTGTCCAGAGACACATCATCAAGAACACACTTTGTGTGGGTCTCATTCATCTGTAGAAGAGTGTACTTTCCAGTGTGAAGTGAAAAAAAATGATGGTGTGTGTGCTTAAACTTTGTTTTGTATATTTTCTGCTTTTTGTTGAAGAACATATTTTAAGACAGAAGATGGGCATTGGGATAAGAATGAAAGTTGCATGATTTCTGCCAGGAAGAGCGATAAGTTGCGCAAGTTCTGGTGGCTTGAATGCATGTCCGGGTGCACAGTTGACCAACTGGTGATTGGAATGCATGTCTGGGTGCACAGTTGTCCATCTGGTGATTGGAAAGCATGTCTGGGTGCACAGTTGTCCAGGTCATGGCCTATACTGAGAGCTCTTTTCAGGTCAAACACTTGACCCATGTGTCAGACAGGAGGTACAGGAATGGTGGACACCAGGTCATGGCTGATACTGAGAGCTCTTTTCAGGTCAAACACTTGACCAATCTGTCAGACAGGAGGTACAGGAATGGTGGACAATTCACCCAAGTGTTTTAAAACCACCTGCACAACTTCATGGAGACCTTAGCCTGGAATGTCTGAAACCTGACTTTTGTTTCGTCACATAGGAACTTTGACTGCATTCCTCTAGACATGGCCAGCCTGTGGGACGGTTTCTGTGATTAAGACAATTCAGAAATACAGCAAGCTCTCTGCCTGTCATTAAATGCAAATTATTATTGGCTATATACAATATTTTTTCAAGTTGCATAAGAGATGTGATGTGGTTTATCTATGAGGATGATTTTGATGAGCCACCCAAATGCGCTGTTTTATTGAAGTAATAGACTTTGTTGCTGGCAGAAATTTGACATTGTTATGTTCGATTGTGTTTATAGTCAGGGACAGTGTCTTGACAGTCACAGGACTGTGGTGGAGTTGGACAGCAGGCTGATCATGTTGATGATGCGCGGAGACAGTGGTTTCCATTCTGTGGCTGACAATCCAAACGGACATGGTTCAGATGAGGACACCTGCTTTCCTGGGTTCACTGATGTGGATCAGTCTTGACAGCCAGGGACAGGAACTCTGTGTGTGACCAGCAAGAAATAGGAACAGAGTGTGAACATTCAGGGACAGGAACTCGCTGTGTGTAACCAGCAAGAAATAGGAACTGTGTGTGAACATTCAGGGACAGGAACTCTCTGTGTAAACAGCAAGAAACATGAACTGTGTGTGAACATTCAGGGACAGGAACTGTGTGTGAACCATTCAAGGGAAGGAACTGTTGTGTGAACATTCAGGGACAGGAACTGTGTGTGAAACCCATTCAAGGAACAGGAACTGTGTGTGAACATTCAGGACAGAACTTCGGTGTAACATGCAGAACAAGACTGTGTGTGAACATTCAGAAAAGGAACTGTGTGTGAACATTCAGGGACAGGAACTGTGTGTGTAAACAGCAAGAAATAGAACTGTGTGTGAACATTCAGGGACAGGAACTTTGGACATCAAGGGACAGGAACTGTGTGTAACCATCAGGGACAGGAACTGTGTTGAACCAGAAGAACAGGAAACTGTGTGAACATTCAGGAACATGAAACTCTGTGTAACATGCAGGAAAAGAACTGTGTAGTGAACATCAGGGACAGAACTGTGTGTGAACATTCAGGGACAGACTACTGTGTTAAGACATCAAGAGAGAAACAGTGTAACCATCAGGACATGAACTCTGTGTAACCAGTCAGGAACACGAACTTGTTTACATTAAGAACATGAACTTGTGTAACCATTAGGGACATAGAAACTCGTGTAAAACAGAGTCAGGACATGGAAGAATCTGTGTGTAACCATCAAGAACATGAACTCTGTGTAACCATAAGAACATGAACTTGTGTAACCATTAAGGGACATGAACTCTGTGTAAAACCAGTCAGAGACATGAACAATGAACTCTGGTGTAGATCCCATGTTAGAAAACAGCGGGACATAAAGTCGTCTAACCAAGAGACATGAACTCTGTGTAACCAGTCAAGGGACAATGTGTCGTTTAAAAACAGAGTCGAGGGACATAAGACTCTGTGTAACCAGAGACATGAACTCTGTGTAACCATTAAGAAACATGAATCTGTGTAACCATAAGATGTGTGAAACAGACATATCTGTGTAACCATTGACAGGGATATGTTTGTAAAAGACTGTCTGTGTAACCAACAGTAGATGTGAAACAGGAAATGACTGTAATGATCTAGGGATGTGATCCTCTGTGTAGAAACAGTCGGGGACATAAAGTCTGTCTAACCAGAGACATAGCTCTGTGTAACCAGCAGGGATGTGTTTGTAGAAACAGGGACATAGTCTGTGTAACCAGTCGGGTATGTGTGTGTAGAAACAGGGACATAGTCTGTGTAACCAGTCAGCTATGTGTTTGTAGAAACAGGGACATAGTCTGTGTAACTTACCAGGTATGTGTTTGTGGAAACAGGGACATAGTCTGTGTAACCAGCCAGGTATACATGTGTTTGTAGAAACAGGGACATAGTCTGTGTAACCAGTCAGGGATGTGTGTGTAGAAACAGGGACATAGTCTGTGAAACAGGGACATAGTCTGTGTAACCAGCCAGGTATGTGTGTGTAGAAACAGGGACATAGTCTGTGTAACCAGCCAGGTATGTGTGTGTAGAAACAGGGACATAGTCTGTGTAACCGGTCAGGTATGTGTGTGTAGAAACAGGGACATAGTCTGTGTAACCAGCCAGGTATGTGTGTGTAGAAACAGGGATGTAGTTGTGTAACCAGCCAGGATGTGTGTGTAGAAACAGGGACATAGTCTGTGTAACCAGCCAGGATGTGTGTGTAGAAACAGGGACATAGTCTGTGTAACCAGCCAGGGATGTGTGTGTAGAAACAGGGACATAGTCTGTGTAACCAGCCAGGGATGTGTGTGTAGAAACAGGGACATAGTCTGTGTAACCAGCCAGGGATGTGTGTGTAGAAACAGGGACATAGTCTGTGTAAACCAGCCAGGGATGTGAACTCTGCCTCGAAACAGGGACATGCACTCTGTATAAACAGCAGGGAGAAAATAATCTCTTTAAACAGGGAGAAAAAATCTGTGTAACAGCCAGGGAGAAGAAATCCGTTTAAACGCTTTAGACTTGATTTTCTCACTTTTAAAACAGGGAGAGGAGTTCTGTGTAAACTGCCATTGAGAAGAAATCTTTCAGGTGTAAACAGCCAGGGACGTGAACTCTGTTGAAACAGACAATGAAAATAGCTGTGTAAGCAGAGGGACATAAAACCCTGTGGACACAGACAATTAAACACACTGTGTAAGCATCCACTCCAGGGATATGAACCCTGTGGAAACAGACAATGAAACGAACTGTTTAAACATCCAGGGACATGAACTCTGTGGAAACAGACAATGAAACGAACTGTGTAAACATCCACTCCAGGGATATGAACCCTGTGGAAACAGACAATGAAACAAACTGTGTAAACATCCACTCCAGGGATATGAACCCTGTGGAAACGGACAATGAAACGAACTGTAAACATCCAGGGATATGAACCCTGTGGAAACAGACAAACGAACTGTGTAAGCATCCACTCCAGGGACATGAACTCTGTGGAAACAGACAATGAAACGAACTGTGTAAACATCCAGGGATGTTAACTCTGTGTGAATAGCCAGGGGTATTTATAAACTAGAGCTGTGTAAATAGCCAGTGTCATGAACTCTTGTTTAAGTGGCCAAGGGAATGAACTTTAGATTGCTAATAATATAAAATCTGTAAACAGCCATTGCAGAGGAAGGGAGGGAGAGGGAGAGACAGACACTACAGAGAGAAGGTTGAAGGGACAAAAAGAAGTGACAATGGTTGAAATTTACTTGAGCATAGAAAACTGTTTCAATTAAGTTTCTTGTTTGTTTGGAGTTTTGTTCCATATTCATTTGTGAACATTTGTTTTGCTTTGGATCAGCTGCATCAATGTCTGCTGTGTTTGTAATATATGATTGCCACGAGAACACTCGCACAGTCACACACACACACACACACACACACACACACACACACACAAGTAGAAGTACACAAGCACACACAAATTCTTGGCTATGAAGTCCTAGGTAATTTGTATAATGTGGATGAAAAATAGTGGTTTAACAGTGATAAGTAATCAATTGTTTAAACATCATTCATTACAATGTATGCATGAAATTCATTGAGAATTGAAGTTGAAGCTCAAAGAGAAACAGTGAGCATGGCATGAAGAGAACTGATTGGCTGGATTAAAAGACTCCATGGATATGGAGTTGTTCATCTGAAGGACTCCATGGTAAAACAGAGAGTTGGTCACCAGAAAGACTCCATGGTTATAAAGGGAGTTGTTCGCCTGAAAGACTGCAGGGTGTTAAAGAGAGTTGTTCATTTGAAACTAGTGAAAGACTGCAGGGTTATAAAGAGAGTTCTTGTCCTGAAAGACTTCATGGTTATAAAGAGAGTTCTTGACCTGAAAGACTTCATGGATATAAAGAGAGTTGGCCACCAGAAAGACTCCATGGTTATAAAGAGAGTTCTTGACCTGAAAGACTTCATGGTTATAAAGAGAGTTGGTCACCTGAAAGACTCCATGGTTATAGAGTTGTTCACCTGAAAGACTCCATGTTAATAAAAAGAGATTTGTTCACCTGAAAGACACCACAGTTATAGAGTTGCTCACCTGAAAGACTTCACAGTAATAGAGTTGTTCACCTGAAAGATTCCATGGTAATACAGCGAGTTGCTCACCTGAAAGACTGTATGGTTATGAAGAGAGTTGTTCACTTGAAAGATTCCATGGTAATAAAAAGAGGTGTTCACCAGAAAGATTCCATTGTAATAAAGAGAGATGCTAACCTGAAAGACTCCATTGTAATAAAGAGAGATGCTAACCTGAAAGATTCCATGGATATAAAGAGAGATCTATGTTCACCTGAAAGGTTCCATGGTAATAAAGACAGATGTTCACCTGAAAACTGCATGGTAATAAAGACAGGTGTTCACCTGAAAACTGCTCGGTAATAAAGAGAGGTGTTCACCTGAAAGATTCCATGGTAATAAAGAGAGGTGTTCACCTGAAAGTTTCCATGGTAATAAAGAGAGGTGTTCACCTGAAAACTGCATGGTAATAAAGAGAGGTGTTCACCTGAAAGATTCCATGGTAATAAAGAGAGGTGTTCACATGAAAGATTCCATGGTAATAAAGAGAGGTGTTCACCTGAAAGATTCCATGGTAATAAAGACAGGTACTAGGTGTTCACCTGAAAACTGCATGGTAATAAAGAGAGGTGTTCACCTGAAAGATTCCATGGTAATAAAGAGAGGTGTTCACCTGAAAGATTCCATGGTAATAAAGAGAGGTGTTCACCTGAAAGACTCCATGGTGATGGAGTTGTGCTTGCTCCACGCCATATCACCACCCCTCCCCCCTTCCCCCCATCCAGTTGTGCCCACCATGTATTCCTCGTCCATAACTTCCCCATACCCGTTTTCCTCCCTTTGTGTGGCCCCCATCTGGTCTCCTTAATTCCCCTCCCAGCCACCACTCCCAGCCCCCCCCCCACACCCCTTTTTTTTTCATCACATGGGTGGGTGGCAAGACGGTCTCTATACAGTGAGCCACCGCAGTCTGACACGGCATTCAGTTGTATCGACTTTACATAGGACAGTCAGGCTGCACAGTGCAAATCATGAGAAGAGAATGAGACGCTTCAAGTGTGTGGCAATCGCCATTCAGCAGGATCTTGTCCAATCATTGTGGATGCAGCTTTGGAATTCTGTGCGTTTTAAGTTGCCTGGCTTTGTCGATTGGATAGGGGTGTGAAATATTGAGCGTGTTTACATATTTGTGTTGCCATTCCTTGTTGATAAATTGAATCTGGAATGATATGTATGTGAAGTGGCATGTGTTGACAATAAATGGGAGTGTACGATAGCAAGAGTATGTTGCCAGGAATTTTTTTCAAGAAATGGAGTTTAGAATAGCAGGCATTGGAAGTCAAATGCTTAGATAGTATTTGTGAGTGTGGTATAGCAAGTTTGTGATGTTGCCACATGTCGTCAGTAAATATGAGTGTCAAATGACATGCAAGTGATGTTGCATGTGTTGTGAATGTTTGTGAATATGGTAGTGGAATAGTGAGGGCAAGATATTGTTGTGTGTGGAGCACTGAGTGTGTGATGTGGCCATGTATTGACAGTTTATGGGAGTGTGGGAAAATGTGTGAAGATGTAATGTCAATAAATGGGAGTGTGTGATGTGGCCATGTATTGACAGTTTATAGGAGTGTGGAAAAAATGTGAAGATATACTGTCAATAAATGGGAGTGGGGAATAGTGAGTGTGTGATGTGGCCATGTATTGACAGTTTATGGGAGTGTGGGAAAATGTGTGATGTCAATAAATGGGAGCGTGTGATGTGGCCATGTATTGACAGTTTATGGGAATGTGGGAAAATGTGTGAAGATGTAATGTCAATAAATGGGAGTGTGTGGTGTGGCCATGTATTGACAGTTTATGGGTGTGTAGGAAAATGTGTGTTGTAGTAATGTCAATAAATGGGAGTGTGTGATGTGGCCATGTATTGACAGTTTATGGGAATGTGGGAAAATGTGTGATGTAGTAATGTCAATAAATGGGAGTGTGTGATGTGGCCAGGTATTGACAGTTTATGGGAGTGTGGGAAAATGTGTGATGTAGTAATGTCAATAAATGGGAGTGTGTGATGTGGCCATGTATTGTGTGATGTAGTACTAGTAATGTCAATAAATGGGAGTGTGTGGTGTGGCCATGTATTGACAGTTTATGGGAATGTGGGAAAATGTGTGATGTAGTAATGTCAATAAATGGGAGTGTGTGGTGTGGCCATGTATTGACAGTTTATGGGAATGTGGGAAAATGTGTGATGTAGTAATGTCAATGAATGGGAGTGTGGAATAACGAGGGTTTTTGTTGTTGTTTTATTGGCCATGCATTTCAATAACAGGAGTGTGAAATAACGAGGGTTTTTGTTGTTTTATGTGGCCATGTATTTCAGTAACAGGAGTGTGGAATACCGAGGGTTTTTGTTGTTGTTTTATGTGGCCATGCACTTCAACCATGGGAGTGTGGAATAACGAGGGTTTTTGTTGTTTTATGTGGCCATGCATTTCAATGATGGGAGTGTGAAAGAGTGAGTGTGTATGACGTTGTCAAGAAACAGAACTCTGGAGTAGCTTATCTGCTAAGTTTTGTCAGTAAACGGGAGTGTCGTGATACAGAGGAGTCTGTTCAGTCCATGGAGATCAAGTCAGAAGAGAGAGGGAGCAGATGTGTGTGAGAAACCTACCAACCATACATAACATACATACAGGCAGGCTGTTTCAGTGGGTTCCACAACAGATGTGTGTGAGAAACCTACCAACCGTACATAACATACATACAGGCAGGCTGTTTCAGTGGGTTCCACAACAGATGTGTGTGAGAAACCTACCAACCGTACATAACATACATACAGGCAGGCTGTTTCAGTGGGTTCCACAACAGATGTGTGTGAGAAACCTACCAACCATACATAGCATACATACAGGCAGGCTGTTTCAGTGGGTTCCACAACAGATGTGTGTGAGAAACCTACCAACCGTACATAACATACATACAGGCAGGCTGTTTCAGTGGGTTCCACAACAGATGTGTGTGAGAAACCTACCAACCATACATAACATACATACAGGCAGGCTGTTTCAGTGGGTTCCACAACAGATGTGTGTGAGAAACCTACCAACCATACATAACATACATACAGGCAGGCTGTTTCAGTGGGTTCCACAACAGATGTGTGTGAGAAACCAACCAACCATACAGTGACCTTCCAGGGAGAGTTAGGCATGCACACTGGTTAGAGAGTGAAGACTCTGTGTGTGTGTGTGTGTGTGCGTTCATCCCAAGTTTTCATATCTCTTCTCCTTTCTCTATAGATGCCTTTCGTCTCTGTGACCCCACAATCTTACTCATTCTGGCTGTTTCTCTCACTCTCATACATACATTCATACACACATATATGCGCACACACACATGCACACACACATTCTCACACAGGCTTGCTCTCACACACACCCTCATGCTCGCACTCCCAGGACTCTTTAACATCATAGGACTTGAACACTCAACACCATGGGACTTGAACATTAAACGCCGCATGTATAGTTCGCTGTTTCCCATCTCTCTCTCTCTGTCTGCCTCTCTCTTTCTGACACACACACACACACTCAGAGACTAAAGTGAAACTAAAATCTGTAAAATTTATTTTAGCTGTAGTTAAAAACACCAACACCACAAAATTCCCTGCAAACAACTAAACCTTTGATTGGGAATAAATATTACCTCATGGAATGCCAGTTTGTAAACTTCAAAACAACTCATAAGATTTAAAATTCATTAAAAAGTAAACATCCTACAGTGCTTGAAAATGACTGTCTTATTCCCCAACCTGATCATAACTTGTAAATATCCTACAATGCTTGAAAATGACACTGTCTCCTATTCCCCAACCTGATCAGCATAACTTGTAAATATCCTACAGTGCTTGAAAATAACACTGTCTCCTATTCCCCAACCTGATCAGCATAACTTGTAAATATCCTACAGTGCTTGAAAATGACACTGTCTCCTATTCCCCAAGCTGATCAGCATAACTTGTAAACATCCTACAGTGCTGTCTCCTACTCCCCAAGCTGATCATAACTTGTAAACATCCTACAGTGCTGTCTCCTATTGCCCAACCTGATCATAACTTGTAAACATCCTACAGTGCTGTCTCCTATTGCCCAACCTGATCATAACTTGTAAACATCCTACAGTGCTGTCTCCTATTGCCCAACCTGATCATAACTTGTAAACATCCTACAGTGCTGTCTCCTATTGCCCAACCTGATCATAACTTGTAAACATCCTACAGTGCTGTCTCCTATTGCCCAACCTGATCATAACTTGTAAACATCCTACAGTGCTGTCTCCTATTGCCCAACCTGATCATAACTTGTAAACATCCTACAGTGCTGTCTCCTATTGCCCAACCTCATCGTAACTTGTAAACATCCTACAGTGCTGTCTCCTATTGCCCAGCCTCATCGTAACTTGTAAACATCCTACAGTGCTGTCTCCTATTGCCCAGCCTGATCATAACTTGTAAACATCCTACAGTGCTGTCTCCTATTGCCCACCTGATCATAACTTGTAAACATCCTACAGTGCTGTCTCCTATTGCCCAACCTCATCATAACTTTGAGAAATGGTCCAGGGAGAAGGGTAAGGAGGACAGCAAAACAAAAAAAAGAGGAAGTGCAACTATTTAAAGAAATGGCACCAACAAATCTCGTAAAATGCACAGCTTACACACACATACACACCCACGCGCGTACCATAGTTGGAGCAACAACGGTCACAATGTCGGATTTATCCTACAAGAAAACCATAAAAACAATTCCGTTTTTCATCAATATTTCCGAAAAGCTTTTCAACATTTGTGTGAACCTTGGCACGATTTCTTAAACAGGGTCCCCACAGGTTGGGAATAGTTGGGAAGGTTTGGGAAAAAGGGATGGTCCTTTTCCAGTTGTGAAAGTTTGGGGAAAATGGCATTTGGTGTCTGTGGGTTGGGATGGTTTGGGAAAATTGAACAAGCATCTTCAAAAACTCAAACAAGCATCTTCAAAACCAAAGAGAAAGAAAATCAAAAAGCAAAGGCACAAACAAATAAATTCTAATTGTCCGAAAATCGCCAACATCGCAACTGACAGTTTGCTCTACTTATAATTATGGCGTTTAACCATAAATAAAAAATTTTGTTGTCAAGAGTTATGTTTTTGGGGTTCGTTGCATTCAGATTTAGATGTTCTCAAACTCAGTTGGCATTGTTGGCGACATTCTAGCTTTCAATGTTCGTGATAGAGTTGGTTGGGGAGACTATCTATCTTACAAATGTTGGTCGGAATGGACGAGGTAGGTTGGGGAGAAACGTGGTGAAAATGTGGCAAAGGAATGCACAAATTTGCAGATGGGAGGATGTCAGAATTTGCAGACAAATGCTGGTGAACATGCTAGTAAAAGACGACATTTCAATAACAATCTTCCTGTTTTCTCTTACTTACTAAATGTACTTCACTCTACTATAACACACACACACAACACACCCCTCACAACTTCTTCTCTCTCCATCTCCATCTTCCTCTCGCTCACTACACTACACACACACACACACACCACGCACGCACGCACATGCACATTTTCTCACACACCACACGCATAAAATTTCAGACGGTCAACATACACTGTCACAAACCACACACGCAGACGTCAACGTCAAAGCACGTAACAATCACTAATACAGACGACGTTCATTTGTCAGAGTCGCATGAACATCACTGTCAAAACCCGTACGCAGACGTTCAATTTGTTATTAGACAGATAAAATCGACTAATACAGTGGACGATTCGTTCATTTGTCACAGCGATCGCAGACGCACATTCAATCAATGTGGCCTTCTTACTCCAATACTTCACTGGGTGTGACAGAGAAAGTGCGGAGCGGTTAAAGAGAAAGCAGAGCGTAGGGCGTGTAGAGTACATGAAGAAAGTACAGTAAGTAGTTTCCATACACATACCCACATCCACTTCCTTGCTCAAATAGTTTCCATCACAATCCCACATCCACTTCCTTGCTCAAATAGTTTCCATTACACATCCACATCCACTTCCTTGTCTTGCTCAAATAGTTTCCATTACACATCCACATCCCACATCCACTTCCTTGCTCAAATAGTTTCCATATACATACACACATCCACTTCCTTGCTCAAATAGTTTCCATTACACACATCCCACATCCACTTCCTTGCTCAAATAGTTTCCATCACAATCCCACATCCACTTCCTTGCTCAAATAGTTTCCATCACAATCCAATCCACTTCCTTGCTCAAATAGTTTCCATCACAATACACATCCCACATTCCATTCCTTGCTCAAATAGTTTCCATCACAATCCCACATCCACTTCCTTGCTCAAATAGTTTCCATACATCCCACATCCCACATCCACTTCCTTGCTCAAATAGTTTCCATCACAATCCCACATCCACTTCCTTGCTCAAATAGTTTCCATCACAACATCACATCCACATCCACTTCCTTGCTCAAATAGTTTCCATCACACATCCACATCCCACATCCACTTCCTTGCTCAAATAGTTTCCATCACACATCCCACATCCACTTCCTTGCTCAAATAGTTTCCATCACAATCCCACATCCCACATCCACTTCCTTGCTCAAATAGTTTCCATCACACATTCCACTCACATCCACTTCCTTGCTCAAATAGTTTCCATCACTCATCCACATCCCACATCCACTTCCTTGCTCAAATAGTTTCCATCACACATCACACATCCACTTCCTTGCTCAAATAGTTTCCATCACAATCCCACATCCACATCCACTTCCTTGCTCAAATAGTTTCCATTACAAATCACACCATCCACTTCCTTGCTCAAATAGTTTCCATTACAAATCACACATCCACTTCCTTGCTCAAATAGTTTCCATTACAAATCACACATCCACTTCCTTGCTCAAATAGTTTCCATTACAAATCCACACATCCACTTCCTTGCTCAAATGTTTCCATCACAAATCCACATCCACTTCCTTGCTCAAATAGTTTCCATTACAAATCACACATCCACTTCTTGCTCAAATAGTTTCCATACAAATACACATCCACTTCCTTGCTCAAATAGTTTCCATTACAAATCACACATCCACTTCCTTGCTCAAATAGTTTCCATCACAAATCACACATCCACTTCCTTGCTCAAATAGTTTCCATTACAAATCACACATCCACTTCCTTGCTCAAATAGTTTCCATTACAAATCACACATCCACTTCCTTGCTCAAATAGTTTCCATTTACAAATCACACATCCACTTCCTTGCTCAAATAGTTTCCATTACAAATCACACATCCACTTCCTTGCTCAAATAGTTTCCATTACAAATCCACATCCACTTCCTTGCTCAAATAGTTTCCATCACAAATCACACATCCACTTCCTTGCTCAAATAGTTTCCATTACAAATCACACATCCACTTCCTTGCTCAAATAGTTTCCATCACAAATCACACATCCACTTCCTTGCTCAAATAGTTTCCATCACAAATCACACATCCACTTCCTTGCTCAAATAGTTTCCATTACAAATCACACATCCACTTCCTTGCTCAAATAGTTTCCATTCACAAATCACACATCCACTTCCTTGCTCAAATAGTTTTCCATTACAAATCACACATCCACTTCCTTGCTCAAATAGTTTCCATTACAAATCACACATCCACTTCCTTGCTCAAATAGTTTCCATTACAAATCACACATCCACTTCCTTGCTCAAATAGTTTCCATTACAAATCACACATCCACTTCCTTGCTCAAATAGTTTCCATTACAAATCACACACATCCCACTTCCTTGCTCAAATAGTTTCCATTACAAATCACACATCCACTTCCTTGCTCAAATAGTTTCCATTACAAATCACACATCCACTTCCTTGCTCAAATAGTTTCCATTACAAATCACACATCCACTTCCTTGCTCAAATAGTTTCCATTACAAATCACACATCCACTTCCTTGCTCAAATAGTTTCCATTACAAATCACACATCCACTTCCTTGCTCAAATAGTTTCCATCACAAATCACACATCCACTTCCTTGCTCAAATAGTTTCCATTACAAATCACACATCCACTTCCTTGCTCAAATAGTTTCCATTACAAATCACACATCCACTTCCTTGCTCAAATAGTTTCCATTACAAATCACACATCCACTTCCTTGCTCAAATAGTTTCCATTACAAATCACACATCCACTTCCTTGCTCAAATAGTTTCCATTACAAATCACACATCCACTTCCTTGCTCAAATAGTTTCCATTACAAATCACACATCCACTTCCTTGCTCAAATAGTTTCCATACAAATCACACATCCACTTCCTTGCTCAAATAGTTTCCATTACAAATCACACATCCACTTCCTTGCTCAAATAGTTTCCATCACAAATCACACATCCACTTCCTTGCTCAAATAGTTTCCATTACAAATCACACATCCACTTCCTTGCTCAAATAGTTTCCATTACAAATCACACATCCACTTCCTTGCTCAAATAGTTTCCATTACAAATCACACATCCACTTCCTTGCTCAAATAGTTTCCATTACAAATCACACATCCACTTCCTTGCTCAAATAGTTTCCATTACAAATCACACATCCACTTCCTTGCTCAAATAGTTTCCATTACAAATCACACATCATTTCTGTCAAATAGTTCCATCAATCACATCCACTTCCTTGCTCAAATAGTTTCCATTACAAATCACACATCCACTTCTCTTGCTCAAATAGTTTCCATTACAAATCACACATCCACTTTCTTGCTCAAATAGTTTCCATTACAAATCACACATCCACTTTCTTGCTCAAATAGTTTCCATTACAAATCACAATCCACTTTCTTGCTCAAATAGTTTCCATTACAATCAATCCAGCAAACCATACAATCACTTCTCTTGCTCAAATAGTTTCCATTACAAATCACACATCCACTTTCTTGCTCAAATAGTTTCCATTACAAATCACACATCCACATTCTTGCTCAAATAGTTTCCATTACAAATCACACATCCATTTTCTTGCTCAAATGTTTCCATTACAAATCACATATCCACTTTCTTGCTCAAATAGTTTCCATTACAAATCGCACATCCACTTCCTTGCTCAAATAGTTTCCATTACAAATCGCACATCCACTCTTGTTCTTGCTCAAATAGTTTCCATTACAAATCACACATCCACTTCCTTGCTCAAATAGTTTCCATTACAAATCACACATCCACTTCCTTGCTCAAATAGTTTCCATTACAAATCACACATCCACTTCCTTGCTCAAATAGTTTCCATTACAAATCACACATCCACTTTCTTGCTCAAATAGTTTCCATTACAAATCACACATCCACTTCCTTGCTCAAATAGTTTCCATTACAAATCGCACATCCACTTTCTTGCTCAAATAGTTTCCATTACAAATCACACATCCACTTCCTTGCTCAAATAGTTTCCATTACAAACCACACATCCACTTTCTTGCTCAAATAGTTTCAGTAAAAATCACACATCCACTTTCTTGCTCAAATAGTTTCCATTACAAACCACACATCCACTTTCTTGCTCAAATAGTTTCAAGTAAAAACCACACATCCACTTTCTTGCGTAAATCATGGGTGGGAAGAGGGAAGGGTTGGAGGGGCAAGGTGGTGTTGTGTGTGAGCATGAAATAAGTGTAGATCATTCATGAGAATCCTATCGGGGATTTCTACTCCTTTATGGTGTGGAAAGAAAGTGTGGAACGGGTCAGAACAAGAAAGAGAGTGGGTGTGGGGGTGGGTGGTGGTGGGTGTACAAGGTGAATGTTGTGTGCGCATGTCAAAAAACCAATCGCTTTTTCATAAATCGTGGGTGGTGATGACGAAGTGGTAGGAAGATGGTATTTTGCTTTTTTTCCAACAGAAATCATCGCTAGTAATCAATAAATCTTGGGTTTACTCCTATTATTGGCTGTGACAATAAACTGGATGGAAAGGGTAGAAACAAGGTACGGGCTATGTATTGGCTTTTTTTTTTACTCAAATAAATCTTGGATAGGAAAAGGTAAAACAGGTACGGCATGTATGGCTTTTTTTATAAAAAATCTTGGTAGGAAAGGGGGAGAAACAAGGTACGGGCTATGTATTGGCTTTTTTTTTTTTTACTCAAATAAATCTTGGATAGGAAAAGGGTGGAGAAACAAGGTACGGGCTATGTATTGGCTTTTTTTTTTTTACTCAAATAAATCTTGGATAGGAAAAGGGTGGAGAAACAAGGTACGGGCTATGTATTGGCTTTTTTTTTTTTACTCAAATAAATCTTGGATAGGAAAAGGGTGGAGAAAAACAAGGTACGGGCTATGTATTGGCTTTTTTTTTTTACTCAAATAAATCTTGGATAGGAAAAGGGTGGAGAAACAAGGTACGGGCTATGTATTGGCTTTTTTTTTTTTACTCAAATAAATCTTGGATAGGAAAAGGGTGGAGAAACAAGGTACGGGCTATGTATTGGCTTTTTTTTTTTTACTCAAATAAATCTTGGATAGGAAAAGGGTGGAGAAACAAGGTACGGGCTATGTATTGGCTTTTTTTTTTTTTACTCAAATAAATCTTGGATAGGAAAAGGGTGGAGAAACAAGGTACGGGCTATGTATTGGCTTTTTTTTTTTACTCAAATAAATCTTGGATAGGAAAAGGGTGGAGAAACAAGGTACGGGCTATGTATTGGCTTTTTTTTTTTACTCAAATAAATCTTGGATAGGAAAAGGGTGGAGAAACAAGGTACGGGCTATGTATTGGCTTTTTTTTTTTTACTCAAATAAATCTTGGATAGGAAAAGGGTGGAGAAACAAGGTACGTGCTATGTATTGGCTTTTTTTTTTTTTACTCAAATAAATCTTGGATAGGAAAAGGGTGGAGAAACAAGGTATGGGCTATGTATTGGCTTTTTTTTTTTTACTCAAATAAATCTTGGATAGGAAAAGGGTGGAGAAACAAGGCACGGGCTATGTATTGGCTTTTTTTTTTTTTTACTCAAATAAATCTTGGATAGGAAAAGGGTGGAGAAACAAGGTACGGCTATGTATTGGCTTTTTTTTTTTTTTTACTCAAATAAATCTTGGATAGGAAAAGGGTGGAGAAACAAGGTACGGGCTATGTATGCATAAGAAGTACGTGTAGATGTGAACGATCAATTAATGTCACATATCAGCTTTTTGAATCATGGGAGGAGAGAGGGACGGAGCTGGAGGAGGGGTGGGGATGGGGGGAAGGGATAGAATAGGGTAGATTATGTGTCCACACATTTAGAACACTCCCCCCCCCCACCCCCATTCTCCTTTGCCCCTCCTTCCCAGTTCCCTCTCTCTCTCTCTCTCTCTCTCTCTTGCTCTCTTTGTTCCTCTGCTACAACTCCCAAGAACATAAGAAATTTGGGGGAATGTGATTGTAACCCTACCTTAACCCATTCAGGGCTGACACAGTGACTGACTTGTCACCTTCCAAAGCAAGCATGTGTGGGCCGCTCAGTTGGAAGTTCTGTTCTCCTCTACTGACACCGTCATCACTCGTGATGAGTCATGGAAAGGACCCACAACTACAGAAACATCAAAATCATCCAGTGAAGTACGTTTCCTTGAAGAGGGGCCACACAGATTCTGCATCGCATCATGGCTCCTTATTCTGACAGAACATGTGTCACACTGGGGATCAAACGCAAATAAAGCTTGGCTGCCTAATAGTCGAATGTACTTTCTGCAGACATATATACTGGTAAGGTTTTTTGTATTTATTCTTTCAGAGTCATCTGTAACGATCGTCTACAACGTCACAAATGTGGCTCACTGTAACATCGGCTCAAGATGCTGGAATGAAAAAAAAAAAAAAAATTGGGGAGAAACAAAATCGCCAGATTGTTCAACATGTGACTCGAAGCATGACGCATGAGACAGGAGGGAAATAGCTTCAAAACAGCCCCCCCCCCCCCCCCCGTAACTCATTATTTATGCACGAAATTAGGATTAAAAGGGCTAGATTTCAATCCAGATTGACATCCGACCTCTGATCAGGTACAGGCAGTGGTGTGCGTTCACGGAGCAGAAAGAGCAGTCACGTTCTAACTTTAAGGAGCAGAAAGAGCAGTCACGTTCTAACTTTAGAGCAGACAGAGATTCACGCACTAGAAAAGTCAGAGCAAAGAGCAGTCACGTTCTAACTTTAAGGAGCAGAAAGAGCAGTCACGTTCTAACTTTAAGGAGCAGAAAGAGCAGTCACGTTCTAACTTTAAGGAGCAGAAAGAGCAGTCACGTTACTTAGACACCATTTAAGGATGTACAAGCAGTCAGAAGTGTGTGCACTGATGCATGTGTGTTGTGTGTGTGCAAGCATGTGCAACATAACCCTACCCCGCCAAATCTTTCTGCGTGTACACACAAACAGATTGAAATACTGCGGACTGATTATGTACAAATCAACACGGAACTGAACTAAGAGCAATTTAGAAAATATCCAACAGCACAGAGAATGGAGGCAAAAAGACAACAACAACAAAACAACAAAAAAAAAAAAAAAAAAAAAAAAAAAAACAAAAAACAAAAAAAAACTCACATTGCCAGCATCGTTAAAACATTCAAACAACATCACATGACGTTTCACTGAGATACATATTGGTTAACATCTGCACATGTCACCGGTCAATACAATTGTCAAGTCAGTTCACAGATCAATATAAAAGGCTGTGCAAGAAAGCTGCTGTGTTATTTATTTACAGATTAAAATCAAAGGCTGTACAATAAAGCCGTTATGTAATCAATTTACAGATCACCTTTTTTTTTCAGAGCAGTACAAGCAACAAAATCTTCACAAATCTATGGCACTTGTGTGAATAGCACTGCACTCTAGTAAAAACAAAAACAAAAACAACAACAACACACATAGAATTTTGTTGCAACAAACCACTGATAAAAGAGAATGAAGCACGTTGCCTTATGTTCTATTGTGTGTTTTGTTGTCTGGTGTTTTGTTGTCTGGTGTTTTGCTGTCTGGTGTTTTCTTGTCTGGTGTTTTGTTGTCTGGTGTTTTGTCACATGTTTTGTCGTCTTGTGTTTTGTTGTGTGTTTTGTTGTATTGTGTTTTGTTGTGTGTTTTGTCATCTTGTGTTCTGTTGTGTATTTTGTTGTCTTGTGTTTTGTTGTGTGTTTTGTTTGGTGTTTTGTTGTGTATTTTGTTGTCTTGTGTTCCGTTGTGTATTTTGTTGTCTTGTGTTTTGTTGTGTGTGTAGCCGGGTGCTAACAGTGTATATTTCTTGGTCACCCGTCGTAAACGAGATATTTTGTTCATGAGTTATCTTCCCCCTTATCTCCTTGGTTGAATCTCATTTTTTATTGTGTAAATTCTTTAAATCATGAATACCTCAGAACCTACATAGTTGTGTATACGTCACTGAAGTCACAAAAATTAATGTATTCTATTCATTACAATCGTGTTGGACTGAGAAGCCCATATTTTCCCTAAAACTGGTATTTCGACCAAATTAATCTTGGCGCCATTTTGAATTGTCCGACGAACAAACTGTAAATAATTCTTGATTTCACAAAAAGTATGAGAGAATCCAAAGAATCCATGAACCGCATTGAAAGTCAAGTCCATAAGCTCTCATTTCGTATATCGCATGCCTATGATCTTTTCTGTACAAGCTTGCGACTATACGAAATGACTGATGGCGCCGGGCCCTTGAACAAGTCGCCTCCTTTGTTGATTGTTGGAGTTTTGATCTAAATTGTCGTTTTATGAAATTCGGACTTCCCAATCGAAATCTTTTTAATGACTCCATTTCTATGATAGAAGCAACCGAAAATATATAAAAATCATCATCCGATGGACCATTTCAAAAGAATAACATTTTATCGAAGATCGTGTTAGAGGCACATGGCGACGGCCATGTGACGATGAAAGCAAGTTGTGTTTCTGATCAAATTTTAAACACAAAGTTCTCCGCTCAGACGGCATCTTGGATAATGAAATTTATATGTATAAAAAGAGCGAAATGCCAGCTTTTCATTCATTACAAAAATATTTCATGCTGTTCAGTATTTTTCATCGAAATAGAAGAAAATATGACGTAAACTCGTTAAAAGTGGGTTCATTCTCGGACTTTAATCACCAATAACTTTACACAGCCACAGAATTGTCAAATACGACTTACTGCATTTTATTCCTTGGGTTCTGAGGTTTTCATCGATATCAAATATGTTTGGATACTTTGAACGTACGGCGAGCTAGACAACGCAGAAGCTGCGACAGATAGCACAAATTTTGTCGTTTGCTATCTCGCGAGGCTCATTTTGCGTGCGGCGCTGCTTTGTCTTCTTTGCGGTCCAGGCAAGCTGTATATATTTGGGGGCGCGGCGTGAGTGCGAGCAGTTTCCAAAGACTACCGTGAATGAAAGACATGTCCCTAAAAGCTTTCGCTATGAGGACGTAAATCTCAACTATTTTCGAGTGCGAGCAGTGTTGCCGAAGTGTTGCTAAGTGTTCCGAGTGTTGCCCAGGTGTTCGCTAAGAGTGCTCAGTGCGCTGAGAGGAGAGAAGAGAGAGAGAAGAGAGAGGAAAAGAGTTCCCAGGCAGTGTTCCTGGTTTGAGCTCCTTGTCATGGGAGAGAAATAAAAGAAGAAAAACTCCGTCGTTCTCTTGTATCTTCTTGACTGGCTGCTGTCCCTTGGTTCCTGCACATATCACCATCTGCCTGTCTTCACCTGCACACCCCTTACCCCCCCACACCATCACATGTGTTTTGTTTGATGTTTCGTTGTGTGTTTTGTTGTCTTGTGTTCTGTTGTGTGTTTTGTTATCTTGTGTTCCGTTGTGTATTTTGTTGTCTTGTGTTTTGTTGTGTGTTTTGTTTGGTGTTTTGTGTGTGTTTTGTTGTCGTGTGTTCCGTTTGTGTTTTGTTGTCTTGTGCTTTGTTGTGTGTTTTGTTTTGTGTTTTGTGTGTTTTTGTTGTCGTGTGTTTGTTGTGTATTTTGTTGTTTGTGTTTTGTTGTGTGTTTTGTTTGGTGTTTTGTCGTTGTGTTTTTGTTGTCGTGTGTTCCGTTGTGTATTTTGTTGTCTGCTTTGTTGTGTGTTTTGTTGTCATACGTTTTGTTGTGTGTTTCGTCATCTTGTGTTCCGTTTTGTTTTGTTGTCTTGTGTTTTGCTGTGTGGTTTGTTACGTGTTTTGTTATGTGCTTTGTTGTCTTGTGTTTTGTTGTGTGGTTTGTTATCATGTGTTTTATTATGTGCATTGTTGTTGTATGTTTTGCTGTGTGGTTTATCATGTGTTTTATTATGTTTTGTTGTGTGGTTTGTTATCATTGTTTTATTATGTGCTTTGTTGCCTTGTGTTTTGCTGTGTACTCTGTTATCGTGTGTTCTATATTGTGCTTTGTCATCATCATCATCATCATCATCATCATCATCATCATCTTCATCATCATCATCATCATCCATTTGAACGGCCCCAGTCAGGAAGCCAGCATCCAGCACCACACGCCAAGTCCTGACATGGAACCCGCAGGGGAAAAGGAAGAGAGGCCGACCTCGCAGCAGCTGGAGGCGAGACACTGAAGCAGAGATAAAGAGACAGGGGACCAACTGGACAGGCATTCAGCGAGCAGCCCAGAACCGAGTGCGATGGCGGAGTGTTGTCGATGGCCTATGCTCACCCTTGAGCTATGGGCCTAAGTAAGTAAGTAAGTAAGTAAGTAAGTAAGTAAGTAAGTAAGTAAGTAAAGCTTTGACTAGGTTTTGACCTGCCTTGCCCAATCATCATGAATTTAGTTGTAAGAGGACGAAGTGCTGTATGTTGGAGTTGAGTCTTTTGAACAAGAAGATAGATATTTTCGTGCACGTTCAGATCATTCTGCTGAACATCAGAATTTATTATGTCAATTGTCGTGTCATGAGAAAATACTTTTTTTTTTTTTTTTTTTTTTAAGGATAAAGGTAGATCGTTGATATGAAATGAGAACAACCGATGACCCAGTATGGAGCTTTGTAGTACGCCAAACTCGTTGGCAATTATTGTAGGTCGACATGTGTTCAATATATCAGTTGTTGCCTGTTAGAAAGAAAGATAAAAATCAATGTTATGGTGTCTATCAACCTATGGGTCGATCGCGCTCGCTTGTGTGTGTGTGTGTGTGTGTGTGTGCGTGCGTGCGTGCGTGCGTGCGTGCGTGCGTGCGTGCGTGTGTGTGTGTGTGTGTGTGTGTGTGTGTGTGTGTGTGTGTGTGTGTGTGTGTGTGTGCCAAAGCCCAGGCTTATTTCAGAGACCTCTGGCAAGAGGAATGGAACTATTTAAAATCCGTCCAAACCTGAATGAGTTTTTACCACGTTCCTTAGGCGGCCTTAGAAACAGTCTTGTGCCGTTTGCATACAGGCCACTCCTTTTACACCCATTCTTATCTTTTAAAAGGTGAAGAAACTCCGTGGTACATTCCATGTCGTGTACCACTCACAGTAAAATATGTTCTTTTGGAGTGTTGGAACTTGCTTCATGTGAGGATATAAACACTTTGCAGCAGACTCCATGAAAACCGTGTTTAGAGATGAACTACCTGATTTGATCTTTGAGTTTCTGAAAGTGATTAACATTTCATTTGATCTGAGATTTTTACTGGAGAAAGAATGTTTAGCGAAATTTCTGGTGTGTTTGTAGAAGGTGTAATTTAAAGGGTTGTGTGAATGATTTTTCTTTTAAATGACTTTAGAGCTAACTGCTGCGCGGAGACAGCCCTGATAGAGCCCTTTGCAGTCGTGCTGGGCTATAAGCCACATTACCTTACCGAATGTGTGTGTGTGTGTGTGTGTGTGTGTGTGTGTGTGTGTGTGTGTGTGTGTGTGTGTGTGTGTGCGTGCGTGCGTGCGTGCGTGCGTGCGTGTGCGTGCGCGTGTGTGTGTTGTGCGCGTGCGTGCGGGCCTGCATGCATGCCTGCGTGCCTGCGTGCATGCGCTTGCGCGCGCGTGTGTGTGTGAACTCCCCCCCCCCCCCCCCCCCCCCCCGTACCCACAGTCCTGCCTTTTTTCTTCAGTATTCGCCAGACAGTGCTTAGGTTCTTTAACAGTCGCGTTGTCCACTCTGACTGTTAAAACCTTTTGACCTCCTTTTGATATGCTAATTTGATCCTCAAGCATTGGCTCAAAGAATTCACCCTACTACATTTCAGACTCTTAATCTAATGGTTTTGTTTCTTTCAGCAACATATTTCCTTACAGCGCTTTCTTCTCGTATCACTGTTCGAGCCCTTCACTGGCTGGTTTGGAGTGCCCTTGGATTCTGTTTACCAATCCTTGGTGGTGAGTGAGAATATCATACAATTATAGACTGTGCTGTATCTCCATTTGATGCCGAGGGAGCGCCAACACAATGAGTCGTGCCTCACTGATGAGTCCGAATCAACAGACTAAAGGTGAGTCCCAATCAGCAGACAAAAGATGAGTCCCAATCAGCAGACAAAAGATGAGTCCCAATCAGCAGACAAAAGATGAGTCCCAATCAGCGGACAAAAGGTGAGTCCCAATCAGACAAAAGGTCAGTCCTAATCAGACAAAAGGTCAGTCCTAATCAGACAAAAGGTCAGTCCCAATCAGTAGACGAAAGGTCAGTCTGAATCAGCAGACATAAGGTCAGTCTGAATCAGCAGACAAAAGGTCAGTCTGAATCAGCAGACAAAAGGTCAGTCCCAATCAGCAGACAAAAGGTCAATCCCAATCAGCATACAAAAGGTCAGCCCCAATCAGCAGACAAAAGGTCAGCCCCAATCAGCAGACAAAAGGTCAGTCCCAATCAGCAGACACAAGGTCAGTCCCAATCAGCAGACAAAAGATGAGTCCCAATCAGCAGACAAAAGGTGAGTCCCAATCATCAGACAAAAGGTGAGTCCCAATCAGTAGACAAAACAAAAGGTCAGTCCGAATCAGCAGACAAAAGGTCAGTCCCAATCAGCAGACAAAAGTTGAGTTGCAATTAGCAGACAAAAGGTGAGTCCCAATCAGCAGACAAAAGTTGAGTCCCAATCAGCAGACAAAAGGTCAGTCCCAATCAGCAGACAAAAGGTCAATCCTAATCAGCAGACAAAAGGTCGCTGAATAGGCGATATGAATGGTTGAGTTTTGAAGATGGACTAAGAAGATCCCTGTACGCTGCCATTGAAGGACTTTGTGTTTATAA
>CM065746.1:37610335-37627835 GCA_033310375.1 Conus canariensis | reverse complement strand
CACCTTATCCCACAAGCTGGTCTCAGTCAGGGCTGCTATGTCAATGTTATACTGCTATGTCAATGTTATACTGCTATGTCAATGTTATACTGTTCGCCCTGTCCCACAAGCTGGGTCTCTGTCAAGGCTGCTATGTCAATGTTATACTGCTATGTCAATGTTATACTGGGCGAGTAATTTCAAGTTAGAGCTATTCTCCTCTAAGGCCTGTTTACATCATTTTTTTTTAAAATCTAGGAGGGTCGCACATTGCATGTGCCAGGGGTGAGAGGAATAATACTCTTTTTCTTCTTTGAGTTTTGACTGTTGTAGTAGGGTCCCCTCCAGCTGTGGTAGGCTGGCTAGGAAAGGATGGTGCAGACAATACTTAAGGCACCTTTTCTAAGTCTCTAAGTCATGCTATGAAGTGAGCAGTTCTATCTGAAGAAGGGCTGTTCAGCTGCTCAGGTGGCTGCCTGATTCCACCACTGCTGCAGTTCAGTGGAGAACGAGCACATGGCCTGTCTCTCAAATTCTATAATGCTCCACACACTTCACAATGTATGGACGGGAGCCGCATCTCTGTCCATGTTGAATCAGTTTGTCATCTCCTCTGCACAGCCCACTAAGTTTGTGATCTCCTCTGCACAGCCCACTAAGTTTGTGATCTCCTCTGCACAGCCCACTAAGTTTGTGATCTCCTCTGTACAGCCCACTAAGTTTGTCATCTCCTCTGTACAGCCCACTAAGTTTGTGATCTCCTCTGTACAGCCCACTAAGTTTGTCATCTCCTCTGTACAGCCCACTAAGTTTGTGATCTCCTCTGCACAGCCCACTAAGTTTGTTATCTCCTCTGCACAGCCCACTAAGTTTGTCATCTCCTCTGTACAGCCCACTAAGTTTGTCATCTCCTCTGTACAGCCCACTAAGTTTGTCATCTCCTCTGTACAGCCCACTAAGTTTGTCATCTCCTCTGTACAGCCCACTAAGTTTGTCATCTCCTCTGTACAGCCCACTAAGTTTGTGATCTCCTCTGTACAGCCCACTAAGTTTGTGATCTCCTCTGTACAGCCCACTAAGTTTGTCATCTCCTCTGCACAGCCCACTAAGTTTGTCATCTCCTCTGCACAGCCCACTAAGTTTGTCATCTCCTCTGTACAGCCCACTAAGTTTGTCATCTCCTCTGTACAGCCCACTAAGTTTGTCATCTCCTCTGCACAGCCCACTAAGTTTGGTCTTCACATCATTATTATCATTATCATGAATACTTATATAGCGCCTGTCCTCGGCCAGAGACTAAGCTCTAAGCGCTTTACAATCCACACTCGTTTTACACAAAGGGCTGCCTACCTGGGTAGTGCCGACTGAAGAGCTGCCAGCTGGCGCTTCATTCAGTCATTTTCCATGTCATCTAGTCAATATCGTTCACTCCATTTCCTTACTTCCTTTATTCTTTCCATTTCTCACACAGGGTGGATGCTATGTGTAATGCGTCATCCATACTAACGGCCAAACTGGCCTTCTCTTTTGAAAGTTGGTGATCGTATGGATGACACATTACACATAGCATGCAACTTCCCCGAAGTTGGAGTATGGCTACCTTAATGGCGGGATAAAAAAAAAACGGTCATACACACAAAACTCCACTCCCTTTGTTGGGTAGATGGGATTAATCCTTGCCTTTCTATACAGGGGGTATCCGCAGGAGTATCAGCCTGCGTACACAGAAGAAGAAGAAGAGGTAATGGGATTTGACGTGTGTGCAAGATGTTATGCGTGCGTCCACACATGGAACCTGGGTTTATAGTCTTATTCAAAGGACTGTAAGGGAAATGGAGTCAGAAGCAATGTCAACTCTGAGGGAAAAATCCCCTTGTACCGAAACGGCCCGGCGGAGATTCAAACCCGCAACCCCAGGATCACCAAGATTACGAGTCTGGCGCTTTTATCACTGAGCTATTCCGGCCCCATTACATGCTTAGGGAGATAAGCCCTACCTCACCAACAGTTTGAGAGTTGTTGGTTACCCTCTCTCATGCTTAGGGAGATAAGCCCTACCTCACCAACAGTTTGAGAGCTGTTGGTTACCCTCTCTCATGCTTAAGGAGATAAGCCCTACCTCACCAACAGTTTGAGAGCTGTTGGTTACCCTCTCTCATGCTTAGGGAGATAAGCCCTACCTCACCAACAGTTTGAGAGCTGTTGGTTACCCTCTCTCATGCTTAGGGAGATAAGCTCTACCTCACCAACAGTTTGAGAGCTGTTGGTTACCCTCTCTCATGCTTAGGGAGATAAGCCCTACCCCACCAACAGTTTGAGAGCTGTTGGTTACCCTCTCTCATGCTTAGGGAGATAAGCCCTACCTCACCAACAGTTTGAGAGCTGTTGGTTACCCTCTCTCATGCTTAGGGAGATAAGCCCTACTCCACCAACAGTTTGAGAGTTGTTGGTTACCCTCTCTCATGCTTAGGGAGATAAGCCCTACCTCACCAACAGTTTGAGAGCTGTTGGTTACCCTCTCTCATGCTTAGGGAGATAAGCCCTACCTCACCAACAGTTTGAGAGCTGTTGGTTACCCTCTCTCATGCTTAGGGAGATAAGCCCTACCTCACCAACAGTTTGAGAGCTGTTGGTTACCCTCTCTCATGCTTAGGGAGATAAGCCCTACCTCACCAACAGTTTGAGAGCTGTTGGTTACCCTCTCTCATGCTTAGGGAGATAAGCCCTACCCCACCAACAGTTTGAGAGCTGTTGGTTACCCTCTCTCATGCTTAGGGAGATAAGCCCTACCTCACCAACAGTTTGAGAGCTGTTGGTTACCCTCTCTCATGCTTAGGGAGATAAGCCCTACCTCACCAACAGTTTGAGAGCTGTTGGTTACCCTCTCTCATGCTTAGGGAGATAAGCCCTACCTCACCAACAGTTTGAGAGCTGTTGGTTACCCTCTCTCATGCTTAAGGAGATAAGCCCTACCTCACCAACAGTTTGAGAGCTGTTGGTTACCCTCTCTCATGCTTAGGGAGATAAGCCCTACCTCACCAACAGTTTGAGAGCTGTTGGTTACCTCTCTCATGCTTAGGGAGATAAGCTCTACCTCACCAACAGTTTGAGAGCTGTTGGTTACCCTGTCTCATGCTTAGGGAGATAAGCCCTACCTCACCAACAGTTTGAGAGCTGTTGGTTACCCTCTCTCATGCTTAGGGAGCTAAGCCCTACCTCACCAACAGTTTGAGAGCTGTTGGTTACCCTCTCTCATGCTTAGGGAGATAAGCCCTACCCACCAACAGTTTGAGAGCTGTTGGTTACCCTCTCTCATGCTTAGGGAGATAAGCCCTACCTCACCAACAGTTTGAGAGCTGTTGGTTACCCTCTCTCATGCTTAGGGAGATAAGCCCTACCTCACCAACTGTTTGAGAGCTGTTGGTTACCCTCTCTCATGCTTAGGGAGATAAGCCCTACCTCACCAACAGTTTGAGAGCTGTTTGGTTACCCTCTCTCAATCCTGCAGGCCTGCCAAAGCTGTTGTTCTTGAAAGAGTATATCCTACACACTTACTTTGACAGCCCAACTCACAGAAAAAGCACTCACATTAAAGACAGGATATTAAACTGTATGAACAAAAATATGTAAAAACATTTTCAGGAAGAACAAATTATGAAATCTGAATATACCTGGAGAAGCAGACAGAGAAACATTCAGGAGTAGTTCTAACTTATGTTTAGCCACACATTTGAGGGCGTGTTTGGACCAAATCAAAGACTTTGAGATGGGTTTCTTGTTGTGTAGACTGTTTCTAAGCCATACATGACAAGTATTGACACGATATCACGCTAGGTGAAGTAGGAGCTTGCAGAAGCAGGCATCAGTATGTGATGTTTTTTAATGCTCACATCACAAGAAGTGCGTCTACCTCAGCTGTTCATGGTGGAACAGCGAGAAGAAATGCACCCAGTCAAGTTTTTTTTTCCAGGCAATTGTCAACACCTTTGTGATGCAAATCTTGATCTTTGCATATATGCTGTATTTTTGGTGTGTACATGTGAACTAGAAGAAACCGAAACACCAGGAACAAAAAAGTTAGTTCACTTCACACCAGAAGGATGGAGGTCACATCCATTTCTTTGAGATAAGAGATGATTTGATTTCTCATCTCAGGAAACATTAAAGAACAATTTGACCCAAAGATCTGTACTACTCGTGAAAGTGCAGGAGCTGATTGTTTTTGTTACTAATGTATACATTTGTTTTTTGTTACTAATGCATACTCAGAATGACTACAATGCTTAGTAACCAAAAGTGCACACTGATCAGTTGAGAGTCGCCTTTTTATATACAAGGCGATGAATGCAAGGCCTCTTGACAAATTTCTGACACCTTACATCACATTCTATTATAATTATGACTAAATCACTATTTGAAAAATAATGAAGAAAACTAGGCTTACGTTAGTAAAGTACAGCTTATATACGATTATTTGAGTTAAGTGACGGGAAGTAGAGGTTACGTGCCTTCCTGCCGCTGACTTCAGATAGTTTATTTGAACTGATCCACCATTTTTTTATTTTTAGAGTCCTTGCATGGGATAACATTTAAATCCTGACCAGGGTGATGGACACAAAGCCAACACTCATACACACATGTAACATCCACTTTCTGCCACTATTCTTAAATAACTGCAGTTAATCTGCATCTTACTGATGCAAGTCTAGCTTAATGTCGTAAATACAGTTCATTTTGGTACATATTATCACAATTCACAGTTTATCATTTTGTCTGAGAGAGCCTATGACCCCTTTCTTAACTTGATCTTCTAACACTGAATTTTAAGCCTTGGGTTAAAATTACACTGCTACAAAGATCCTGGGACCAGCAGCCAAGAATCACAGGGACTGGTTTGATGAGAACTGCAAACACACCCAGCAGCTTCTGGATGAGAAACATCTTCTGCACAAAGCTGACCTCGGTGACACCAAATTCACCTAAAAATGCGTTCAACAACATACGCAGAACAGTACAAGAGAAAGTATGATAGCTGGAAGACAAATGGCTTGGCAACAAAGCTGATGAGATCCAAGGATGTGCCGACAGGCATGATATGATTTAGCATTACAAGAACTAAATAACAATTTCCTTGTTCTTCATATATTGCCAGTGGAGAACAAACATGTTCACACGGTGATCCTGGTTGGTCTTCAGACAGTGCAGCCACTGTGAGCAGTGTGAACAGGACCACTGTGGGTGTTGTCCCTCACAGCAGACAGTGCAGCCACTGTGGCAGTGTGAACAGGACCACTGTGGGTGTTGTCCCTCACAGCAGACAGTGCAGCCACTGTGAGCAGTGTGAACAGGACCACTGTGGGTGTTGTCCCTCACAGGCTGTGTACCTGGGGCTCTGACACAGAGCTGCTCGAGCAAGTTGGCCTGCCAAGCATCCACACCATCCTGATGCTGTCTCCACTTAGATGGGCAGGGCATTTAGCTCACTTGCCAGACCACTGGCTGCCCAAGAGACTCTTCTACGATGAGCTGCAACAAGGAAAGTGTTCGCATGGAGGTCAGAAGAAACGCTTCAAAGACACTCTCAAAACATCTTTGAAAGCGTTTAACATCAACCTTGACACATGGCAACAAACTGCTATGGATCGAGCTAGATGGCGCTAGTCTATCCACAAATGTGCCACTATAAGTGAAGCGCAACAAAAGAGCCAGGCAAGGAAAGCCCGCGCCAGCAATCAAGGGCAGGCCTTGCACATTGCCTGTCCAAGCTGTCTCCATACATTCCGTGCATGCATCGATTTGATCAGTTGCCTACGTATCCACAAATCATCTCTCCCCCCCCAAACCCCCACCAACCTCCTCAACCCCTAGATGACAGAAGAGGTCCCTGTCAATTTGTCATCGATTCAAACTTGCAGCTGAAGTGTTGTGATCAAATCCCATTGGTCAAGCCCTGGCTAGACCGCACCTCCTGTAACTGGAATATGAAGCTCTGTCTGAGGCTCAGTACTTGTGTTGTTGACTTCATTGTGTGTTGCTGCAGACAGTAACTGACAGAGCGTGTATGGCTGACAAGTTGGAAAGAGAGAGAGGTTCGCACGGGACAGGAATGCATCGACTGAGTTGATTTGTAACTGGCCATGGAATGACTGTGTCTACCACATAAGTGACAGGCTCTTAACACAAGGGGAGGGGCAAAGGGGAAAAGAGGGTGGAGTTGCACAGCTTTCTGGCCAAGGAAAAGTCCAAAGAGATCAGTCAATCTGTTGACTGGTGGGAGGGTGAGGAGTAAAAAGTCATAGCATTGCCGAACAACGAATCACACTCGTGCATTCTGTCACCTGGAGAAGGTTGTTATGGCTCCTTGTCTGGGTCCCTTGAAAGGGAGATTGTGCATATCAACACGATACTGATGTTGGCTTCAATGTTGTGGACAAATATATTGAAAGACAGTATCACCGTACATTCACAAGAGTGACAAAGACAACTAGAAGTATCTTTTCTTGTTCATTGCATGCATCGTCATTTCCTGTTTGTCTGTCAGTGTATGTTATTCACCCCTCAGAGAACACGGGCAGTCATGAACTGGCAAGCACACTGGATTGTCAGTGTATGTTATTCACCCCTCAAAGAACACGGGCAGTCGTGAACTGGCAAGCACACTGGATTGTCAGTGTATGTTATTCACCCCTCAAAGAACACGGGCAGTCGTGAACTGGCAAGCACACTGGATTGTCAGTGTATGTTATTCACCCCTCAAAGAACACGGGCAGTCGTGAGCTGGCAAGCACACTGGATTGTCAGTGTATGTTATTCACCCCTCAAAGAACACGGGCAGTCGTGAACTGGCAAGCACACTGGATTGTCAGTGTATGTTATTCACCCCTCAAAGAACACGGGCAGTCATGAACTGGCAAGCACACTGGATTGTCAGTGTATGTTATTCACCCCTCAGAGAACATGGGCAGTCGTGAACTGGCAAGCACACTGGATTGTCAGTGTATGTTATTCACCCCTCAGAGAACACGGGCAGTCGTGAACTGGCAAGCACACTGGATTGTCAGTGTATGTTATTCACCCCTCAAAGAACACGGGCAGTCATGAACTGGCAAGCACACTGGATTGTCAGTGTATGTTATTCACCCCTCAGAGAACACGGGCAGTCGTGAACTGGCAAGCACACTGGATTGTCAGTGTATGTTATTCACCCCTCAGAGAACACAGGCAGTCGTGAGCTGGCAAGCACACTGGATTGTCAGTGTATGTTATTCACCCCTCAGAGAACACGGGCAGTCGTGAACTGGCAAGCACACTGGATTGTCAGTGTATGTTATTCACCCCTCAAAGAACACGGGCAGGCGTGAACTGGCAAGCACACTGGATTGTCAGTGTATGTTATTCACCCCTCAAAGAACACGGGCAGTCATGAACTGGCAAGCACACTGGATTGTCAGTGTATGTTATTCACCCCTCAGAGAACACGGGCAGTCATGAACTGGCAAGCACACTGGTTGTCAGTGTATGTTATTCACCCCTCAAAGAACACGGGCAGTCATGAACTGGCAAGCACACTGGATTGTCAGTGTATGTTATTCACCCCTCAGAGAACACGGGCAGTCATGAGCTGGCAAGCACACTGGATTGTCAGTGTATGTTATTCACCCCTCAGAGAACACGGGCAGTCGTGAACTGGCAAGCACACTGGATTGTCAGTGTATGTTATTCACCCCTCAAAGAACACGGGCAGTCATGAACTGGCAAGCACACTGGAAAAGGCAGTGCGTATCATGCACTGAAAAATAAACTATATAGAGCTTTGTTTACATAGTGCTGGACAGCTTTCTTGATTAAAATGATTCTGCACAGAGTATTGGGGGTCATGGACGTACCCCAGTGTACTCCTGTAAAAAAAAACAAGCAACATATATTGAATCAATATACTGAAAAATAATGTTGACTGAATATCATTAAATTTGTTGGACATTCATTTCATATCTTTTTTATAAAGAAGAGAGAGAGAGAGAGAGAGAGAGAGAAGAGAGAGAGAGAGAGAGAGAGAGAGAGAGAGAGCAATAGTAAAGGAGAGTGGGAGGTTAAGGGGCAGGTGAATAAAATGCAAACCCAAGGATGGTGTATGTAGCAGAGGCGTCATAATATTGCTACTGATTAATGATTTGCTTATTTAGCTGTGAATAAAAACTTAATTTCCTCTTACAGGGAAACCATATCCTCATAAAGAATTTGAAAAAGGTCTGGTCTTGCCTCCTGTGAGGACCACAATTGAAGTAGTTTGGGGCATTAAACTACCTTTTCCATTTAAAAAACAAAACAAAACAAAACAAACAAACAAACAAAAAACGTAAACATTCACTGGAAACAATGTCTTGTCATATATCTATCATCCTGACTGGGACAGTTTTTGATGTCTGCTTCACTTCTTATATGAAGATTTACAGCTTTTGGGCCTACATTATCTATCTGTCTATCTATTCATCTATCTGTCTGTCTTTTTGTCTGTCTGTCTGTCTATTCCAGATAGATAGATAGATAGATAGGTAGATAGATAGATAGATATATATATAAATGGATAGTCAGACAGATGTAGACTAGCCACACTACTACCTTGGTTTTATGGTGGTTTGGCTTCTCTGTTCGTTTTGTATCATTTTCTTCATTTTTTTTCTCTTTCGTTTGTGAGAATGACTTGAGGTGACATACACCTTCTTGTGAAAATCTAGACATTTTAGGAAGTAAATATTTGTGTGACGGATAGTATCGGGCCGCGAATGATCATGAAATATTTGATATATGACTCTTGTGTGTTTGATTGTGTATATCGACTGTCTGTGTTGACAAAAGTTGTTTTGAATGGCTTTTTTGTGGCTTTGTTGCTCTTTGTAGTTGGCCTGATTGCTTTGGGGGGAAAAAGCATGGCGGATGTGTTGCATTTTGTAGTTGGCCTGATTGCTTTGGGGGAAAAAGCATGGCGGATGTGTTGCATTTTGTAGTTGGCCTGATTGCTTTGGGGGAAAAAGCATGGCGGATTTGTTGCATTTTGTAGTTGGCCTGATTGCTTTGGGGGAAAAAGCATGGCGGATGTGTTGCATTTTGTAGTTGGGCTGTAGCCCGGGGGGGGGGGGGGGGGGGGGGGGGGGGGGGGGGCATGGTGGATTGTTGCTTTTGTAGTTGGCCTGGTAGCCCAGGGGGGGGGGGGGGGGGGGCGCATGGTGGATTTGTTGCATTTTGTAGTTGGCCTGGTAGCCCTGGGGGGGGGGGGGGGGGGGGGAGGGGGGCATGGTGGATTTGTTGCATTTCGTAGTTGGCCTGGTAGCCCGGGGGGGGGGGGGGGGGGGAGGGGGGCATGGTGGATTTGTTGCATTTTGTAGTTGGCCTGGTAGCCCGGGGGGGGGGGGGGAGGGGGGCATGGTGGATTTGTTGCATTTTGTAGTTGGCTGGTAGCCCGGGGGAGGGGGGGGGGGGGGTGGGATTTGGTTGCATTTTGTAGTTGGCCTGGTAGCCCTGGGGGGGGGGGGGGGGGGGGGGGCATGGTAGATTTGTTGCATTTTGTAGTTGGCCTGGTAGCCCCGGGGGGGGGGGGGGGGGGGGGGGTGCATGGTGGATTTGTTGCATTTTGTAGTTGACTGGCAGCCCGGGGGGGGGGGGGGGGGGGGAGGAGGGGGGCATGGTGGATTTGTTGCATTTTGTAGCTGGCCTGGTAGCTCTGGGGGGAAAAAGGAAGGTGGGGAGGTATGTCTGGCTCAGAATCTTTGATACCCTCCAACCCCAACACTTTTTTTTTTTTTTTTAATCATATTTCATTTTCCCCCAGTGCTAATCATCATCATCATCACGCCTCTTCTGCCCTCATCAGTCGTGTCACAATCTACTGCCTCCCCCGCTTCCCCTTAAGCTCTGCTCTCCCAACACCCGCATTTCGTCTCCTCTCTCCCCCAACATGCTTATCTTTTGTCTCCCTTGATATACCTCTCCTGTATGCGAGAAAACATCCATCCATCTTATCTCCCCACACCACCCCCCTCTCCACGTCCCTCTCACGATCCACTTCCTTCTTTGTTTATCTCCCCGTGTTCTCTGACTATAAAGGGCTGGTGTGGACAGACTGTGTAATTTGAATGTTTGTGTGGACAGAATGTGTACTTTGAATGTTTGTGTGGACAGACTGTGTAATTTGAATGTTTGTGTGGACAGAATGTGTAATTTGAATGTTTGTGTGGACAGAATGTGTACTTTGAATGTTTGTGTGGACAGACTGTGTAATTTGAATGTTTGTGTGGACAGAATGTGTACTTTGAATGTTTGTGTGGACAGACTGTGTAATTTGAATGTTTGTGTGGACAGAATGTATGCTTTGAATGTTTGTGTGGACAGAATGTGTAATTTGAATGTGTGTGTGGACATAATGTGTAATTTGAATGTTTGTGTGGACAGAATGTGTACTTTGAATGTTTGTGTGGACAGAATGTGTAATTTGAATGTGTGTGTGGACAGAATGTGTAATTTAGATGTTTGTGTGGACAGAATGTGTAATTTAGATGTTTGTGTGGACAGACTGTGTAATTTGAATGTGTGTGTGGACAGAATGTGTAATTTAGATGTTTGTGTGCACAGAATGTGTAATTTGAATGTTTGTGTGGACAGACTGTGTAATTTGAATGTTTGTGTGGACAGACTGTGTAATTTGAATGTGTGTGTGGACAGAATGTGTAATTTAGATGTTTGTGTGCACAGAATGTGTAATTTGAATGTTTGTGTGGACAGACTGTGTAATTTGAATGTTTGTGTGGACAGACTGTGTAATTTGAATGTGTGTGTGTGGACAGAATGTGTAATTTGAATGTTTGTGTGGACAGACTGTGTAATTTGAATGTTTGTGTGGACAGAATGTGTAATTTGAATGTTTGTGTGGACAGAATGTGTAATTTGAATGTTTGTGTGGACAGAATGTGCAATTTAGATGTTTGTGTGGACAGAATGTGTGATTGGCCATCGCAGTCGGTAACAGCTGCCTCTCACCATAGAGCCACTGATGTACTTTGAACAAAAGAATTATCAGCTGCTGGTTGAAGTGAGACGGTGTTTGTATTAGAGTTTTAAAGTCGTGTACACAAATTTGTTTCGAGTTCAGTCCTCTATTGCGTGTGTTTTTCTGTAATGGTTTTATACATTTTAACATGGAAAAGGTAGTGTCTGTCGAGCTCAGTGATATAGTCTTCAAAGTATGGTATTTCTAGGCAAAAAACGTGTCGGTTACTGAAAGAGTAGTGAAGCCGAAAAGAATTTTAGAAAAAAAAATGGTTCTGTTTTACCTTGCATTCAAATTTGACAGTACAGCCATCAAAATCTTAAACTGTGAAAATGACGACGTTAACGATTTTGAGAAGATTAAGTTAGGACATGTCTATGAAGACTGAGCTATCCTTTGAGTGTACGACTTCTTGCCAATCCCAATTTGTGTCTGCAAAGACTGACCAGGATGAACCCAAGTAACATTTCAGATTCGCCATTGTATCAATGAATGTTGACATGAAAACATCATATTGTGTCTTTCAGGAATTTTCTGCAGGTAAACCACGTAAAGCTCTTTAAAATGCATTTCTGCAGATGTCTTCCAATCATAAGCTTATGCCTTTTGGCCAAAAGTGGTGTTGTACATGCCGACCTCCATGACGACCATTTCAAAGTGGATTACATGTTTCAGCATCACATAAAACAAATGTTGACCAGCAATGGCAGTCTTCTAGAACTGACAATGAATCAGTTGGCACAGTGCTCCAGGGAGAACAGGACAGTGGAGATGGAAGTGCAGGAGCTGACCCTGGTGTATTCTCAGCATCAGTCAAATCTCAAGGAATCGGTTCCCACCAACGGCTCCCTACCAGTGCTGATCTGTTGGTTCAACGTCACCACCACTTCTGAAGATCACGTGATCCAGATCCAGTTCTTACAGCAGACGTGTTCCCAGGACAATGCCCTCTCCATCCTCCTCCAGAGCAACGATGGGTCCGAGGAGCAGAGCAGGAGGACTGGCTGTGAACACTGGAGGTCCCCTCTCTTCATGCACTGGAGCAGCAGACGACATTTTGCCCTGTTTGGCATCGTGATGCACAACACCAGACTGTCTTACCTCATCAAGATCAAAACAGTCTCTGTGATCAACGATACACTCCATGGTCTGCAACTGCAGTATCTGTCGCCGAATATTGGTGAGTGGAATTTCAAATCAAGTAAGGTGTTGGTGTTACAAACACAATCTGAATTAACAGCAGTCACGTTTCATTTTTACCTTAGCTCTTTTGAAATACATGCAAGAGGGTCCTTTGCCATTTGAAAACTTCTCTTCTGAAATACATGCAAGAGGGTCCTTTGCCATTTGAAAACTTCTCTTCTGAAATACATGCAAGAGGGTCCTTTGCCATTTGAAAACTTCTCTTCTTATGATAGCCCTGCATCGCAAGGACAGTCTGGAGAGGTAGCAATGAAGAAAAAGATATTGCTGAATTTACGGAGGTGAACATTTTGTTCACACCATTGATTCGGCGTATTTTCTTCATAACTGGAGAGAATGCAAAACACAAAAACAAAACAAAACAAAAACAAACAAACAAAAAAACAAAACACACACACAGACACACACACACACACACACACACACACACACACACACACACACACACACACACAACACAACACACACACACACACACACACACACACACACACACAAAAAACAAACAAACAAACACAAATCGTTCAAAATATGGTATTAATGACATCAAAAATGGCGTGATTGTGCACAGGAGCTGTGACAAACAATGCACACAACACACACACACACACACACACACACACACACACACACACACACACACACACACACACACACAAAAGAAACAAAGACACACACACAGAAACAAAGACACACACACAGAAACAAAGACATCCCCCCCCACAACACAAACAAAGACACACTAAACACACACAAACACACTCAAGCAGGCACACAGACATGCATGCACACTCTGAAGTACTGCTCTAATCAGCCAACCTCTCCACAGGCGGCCACGCCTGTCTCCAGGAAACAGAGCTGAAGACTGTACATGGCTGTACACAGCACTGCTGTCACGTCCCCAGAAGGCTGTACATGGCTGTACACAGCACTGCTGCCACATCCCCAGAAGACTGTACATGGCTGTACATAGCACTGCTGCCACATCCCCAGAAGACTGTACATGACTGTACACAGCACTGCTGCCACATCCCCAGAAGACGGTAATGACTGTAGACAGCACTGCTGCCACATCCCCAGAAGACTGTACATGGCTGTACACAGCACTGCTGCCACATCCCCAGAAGACTGTACATGGCTGTACACAGCACTGCTGCCACATCCCCAGAAGACTGTACATGGCTGTAGACAGCACTGCTGCCACATCCCCAGAAGACTGTACATGGCTGTACACAGCACTGCTGCCACATCCCCAGAAGGCTGTACATGGCTGTACATAGCACTGCTGTCACATCCCCAGCGACAGAACTCGCGACAAGGAGATCCATGCCCACATGTCCAAGACAAGCCAATCTCTCGGCAGACTGCACTCCTACGTGTTGGAACAGCAAGCATTTGGCAGTCTACCAAAGCAAAGGTGTATAAGTCAGTTGTTTCAACGAGCGTTCTCGACCAATAGTTGACGTGGACCATGCTCATGAGACACAGTAGAACTGCAGGAACGATTCCATTGGTTCAGCCTGAAATGAATTCCTGCCATTCAGTGGAAGGATGGAATCACAGTTCTGGAGGTTCAGGACGGGGCCAGGACCACAGACATAAAGCCATGGTCTCAATGAAGCCCTCAGCTTGAAGGGACTGGGCACAGCATCTGAACGAGGGGTCCAGAATCCACAAGCATCTCTCTGAGTGGGAAACTCACAACAAACATCTCTTCAGGTGGGAAATTCACAACAAGCATCTCTTCAGGTGGGAAACTCACAACAAGCATCTCTTTGAGTGGGAAACTCACAACAAGCATCTCTTTGAGTGGGAAACTCACAACAAGCATCTCTTTGGGTGGGAAATTCACAACAAGCATCTCTTCAGGTGGGAACTCACAACAAGCATCTCCTTAGGTGGAAACTCAGAACAAGCATCTCTTTGAGTGGGAAACTCACAACAAACATCTTTTGGGTAGGAAATTCACAACAAGCATCTCTTCAGGTGGGAAACTCACAACAAGCATCTCTTTGAGTGGAAACTCACAACAAAATCTATTTGGTAGGAATTCACAACAAGCATCTCTCAGGTGGGAAACTCACAACAAGCATCTCCTTAGGTGGGCAACTCAGAACAAGCATCTCTTTGGGTGGGAAATTCACAACAAGCATCTCTTTGGGTGGGAAACTCACAACAAGCATCTCTTTGGGTGGGACAATCACTTACGGCAACAGAATCCACAAGCATCTCTTTGGGTGGGAAACTCACTTACGGCAACTGAATCCACAAGGATCTCTTTGGGTGGGAAACTCACTTACGGCAACAGAATCCACAAGCATCTCTTTGGGTGAGAAACTCACTTACGGCAACAGAATCCACAAGCATCTCTTTGGGTAGAAAACTCACACCAAACATCTCTTTGGGTAGGAAACTCATTTATGGCAACTGAATCCACAAGCATCTCTTTGGGTAGGAAATTCACAACAAGCATCTCTTTGGGTAGGAAGTAACTCACGGCAACAGAATCCACAAGCATCTCTTTGGATGGGAAACTCACTTACGGCAACAGAATCCACAAGCATCTCTTTGGGTGGGAAATTCACGTACGGCAACAGGAAGCTAAAATGGTATCAGTTCTGGAGAGCATATGAAGGCCAATGCTGAAATCCTGCAAAAGCAGCTCGAGGAATGCCAGCACCCCAGACTTGCTGGAGTGCTCTGACAACTCAAGCAACACGTGCCCTCAGAAAGAGCCTTGACGACACATCAGCGAGGTCTGAGAGAAGAGGAAGAGAGAGGCAGCAGCAGCGTGACCCTTCCATCATTGAGCCTTGACGACACATCAGTGAGGTCTGAGAGAAGACGAAGAGAGAGGCAGCAGCAGCGTGACCCTTCCCTCACTGCAGACCTCCTTGGCAGATCAGTTCTTGGATTGCATAGTTCAATGACAGCTCACAGCAAACGAGAGCACGTGATTGTCATCCCTTGACATAGCAGATAATGTTGATAATAGCCCATAATGACCGATCTACTCATTCCTCTGTTCGTTGAAAACTGTTACCAATTCTTTCTACAAGACTGCAGATCTGTTTAAGGTACCAGCACAAGTTAGGTGCTTAACTATGAAAACCTGCCGAAACGACGGGTAGCGCTTGTTCTCTGACTGATTTATCCTTTGAAGAAGTTGGAAGTCACTTTTGGCGTTCAGGGCACAGTTCATGACTAGTTTGTGTCATACGTCACTGGCCGCTGCCAGTCAGTTATCATCGATGGTTGCATGTCTGCCCACAGTCCCCTCGTGTCTGATGTTCCCCAGGGCTCTGTGCTAGGACTTGTGTTGTTCGCACTTTATCTGTAATTATTTCAGCACCCAGCTGTGACGTTCATGAGTATGTTCATGAGAATTGCCGAAAGTGATGAGTTTTGTTATGTTCATTTCAGTATTGAGCTACACATTGATGATGTTTTGTGCTTGATGAACAACCACAAGCTCATGCTAGACTTACCAAATAGAAATGGTGCTTACAGACACTCTCATGAATTCAACAGACAGGCAGTGGGTTAGTAAAGATTTGTGGGAAATGAGATTCATGTTAAGCCGACAGTCAAATATGCAGAATTCAATGCAAAATCAGATCAGCAATGTATTTTGCTGACCGTTCCTGGAACTCCACCGTATTACCAGAATTCTCAAACATCTGTCAGCTGACGGGATAGGAAGGCCTGTCAATTCACAAAACGCTTTGGTCTGATGATACCATCCAGTAGTGTATGGTTTACCAACGATTTTGAAACTGCCCAGCACAAGTCTGCCACAACAAAGAAACTGTCAAACACACAAGGAAACTGTCCATCATATTCATCCCCTACTCAGATTTGAACCCGAAAGTTAATAATTATGTCAAAGACCTCTGGCAGGAGGACTAGAATACACAGATGGATAACAAACTGTTCCAGATCCATCTAAACCTAAGAGAGTTCCTCTCATCTACCTCGAGTGCTCGCAAAGAAGAAACGGTTTTATGCCGGCTGCACACTAGCCATTCGTGTTAAACTCATTCGTACCTTTTAAAGGGTGAAGAAGCTCCGTGGTGCATTCCATGTCATGTGTCACTCACAATGAAACCTATTCTTTTAGAGTGTTGGGACTTGGATGATGTGAAACACAAACATTTTACAGCAGACTCCATGAAAACCTTGTTCACAGATGTCCCACCTGAGGTGATCTTTGCATTTCTGAAAGAGATGACCATTTTTCATCTGATCTCAGATTATACAGAGAAAGATTTTTTTAACAGAATTTCGGATGTGTTTTTAGAAGGTGTATTTTCAAGGGTTGTGTGAAAGAATGACTTCTGAATTGAATTCTACGCGGCGACAGCCCTGATATGGCCCTTTGCGGTCGGCTGGGCTATAAGCAACACTACCGTACCTTAGCACAAGTCGTTATGTATAAAGAACACAAGATCACCTTGCGTAACACCGCTGCTAAGGAAGCGTAAATGTCTGCCAGTTTCATTTCCATATCAACACAAGATGGCCACTCTGTCCTTCCCTTTCTTGGATGTCTCTTCCAACATACTGGATATGATGATATGAATACTTTATTATCTCAAAAGATGAGAAATCAAGATAGGTGCATAATAAACAGCATCACAAGACAACATACATAATGCAAGAATCATCACAATCAAGTGTCCACTTATAGAATTTACATGTACAGTCCAACACCCCCACCCTCCAACACACACACACACACACACACACACACACACACACACACACACACACGCACGCACGCACGCACGCACACACACACCACACACACACACACACACACACACACACACACCATAATCATTTGAAAAACCCCATACACACACACACACACACAAGCACACTCATAGGCTTACACTCACAAGCAGATACACACACACACACACACACACACACACACACACACACACACACACATACACACACACACACACACACACACACACACACACACACACACACACACACACACACACACACACACACACACACAAGCACATATTATATGCAAATACACATATATTCACACAAGCACACACACACACACCCTACCCCCCACCCCACCCCACCCTCTCTCTCTCCCCCTCACCCCCTCCTCTCTCTCTCCCTCTCCCTCTCTCCCACTCCCTCACACCACTCAGCATGAAAAGTGGTACAAAAGACATCATGAATTTAAAAGACGGATCGACCTGCGTTATAAAGATTTTCGTGCCCTAGATTTGACTCTAAGGATCCTAA
>CM065746.1:37597835-37602835 GCA_033310375.1 Conus canariensis | reverse complement strand
GCTGACGTTTGATGTTAACAAAACCAGAATAAGTTATCTTCCTGGCTGACGTTTGATGTCAAAAAAGTTTGATGTCAACAAAACCGTAAGAAGTTCATGGCGCTGACGACAATTAATGGGACATAAACTTTTGACGTCACTGTATAGCCAGTCGTCAAAGCACACAGCTGTCTTCCCTTTGCTTAGCAGACTGTCCAGCAACCACACAGCTGTCTTCCCTTTGCTTAGCACACTGTCCAGCAACCACACAGCTGCCTTCCCTCTGCTTCACAGACTGTCCAGCAACCACACAGCTGTCTTCCCTTTGCTTAGCACACTGTCCAGCAACCACACAGCTGTCTTCCCTCTGCTTCACAGACTGGTCCAGCAACCACACAGCTGTCTTCCCTTTGCTTAGCACGCTGTCCAGCAACCACACAGCTGTCTTCCCTCTGCTTCACAGACTGTCCAGCAACCACACAGCTGTCTTCCCTTTGCTTAGCACACTGTCCAGCAACCACACAGCTGTCTTCCCTCTGCTTCACAGACTGTCAAGCAACCACACAGCTGCCTTCCCTTTGCTTAGCACACTGTCCAGCAACCACACAGCTGTCTTCCCTCTGCTTCACAGACTGTCCAGCAACCACACAGCTGTCTTCCCTTTGCTTAGCACACTGTCCAGCAACCACACAGCTGTCTTCCCTCTGCTTCACAGACTGTCCAGCAACCACACAGCTGCCTTCCCTTTGCTTAGCACACTGTCCAGCAACCACACAGCTGTCTTCCCTTTGCTTCACAGACTGTCCAGCAACCACACAGCTGTCTTCCCTTTGCTTAGCACACTGTCCAGCAACCACACAGCTGTCTTCCCTCTGCTTCACAGACTGTCCAGCAACCACACAGCTGTCTTCCCTTTGCTTAGCACACTGTCCAGCAACCACACAGCTGTCTTCCCTCTGCTTCACAGACTGTCCAGCAACCACACAGCTGTCTTCCTTTTGCTTGGCAGACTGTCCAGTAACCACACAGCTGCCTTCCCTTTGCTTAGCACACCTGTCCAGCAACCACACAGCTGTCTTCCCTTTGCTTCACAGACTGTCCAGCAACCACACAGCTGCCTTCCCTTTGCTTAGCACACTGTCCAGCAACCACACAGCTGTCTTCCCTTTGCTTCACAGACTGTCCAGCAACCACACAGCTGTCTTCGCTTTGCTTAGCAGACTGTCCAGCAACCACACAGCTGTCTTCCCTCTGCTTCACAGACTGTCCAGCAACCACACAGCTGCCTTCCTTCTGCTTAGCAGACTGTCCAGCAACCACACAGCTGTCTTCCCTTTGCTTAGCACACTGTCCAGCAACCACACATCTGTCTTCCCTTTGCTTGGCAGACTGTCCAGCAACCACACAGCTGTCTTCCCTTTGCTTAGCACACTGTCCAGCAACCACACAGCTGTCTTCGTTTTGCTTAGCAACACTGTCCAGCAACCACACAGCTGTCTTCCCTCTGCTTAGCAGACTGTCCAGCAACCACACAGCTGTCTTCCCTTTGCTTAGCACACTGTCCAGCAACCACACAGCTGTCTTCCCTCTGCTTCACAGACTGTCCAGCAACCACACAGCTGTCTTCCCTTTGCTTAGCACACTGTCCAGCAACCACACAGCTGTCTTCCCTTTGCTTAGCACACACTGTCCAGCAACCACACAGCTGTCTTCCCTTTGCTTGGCAGACTGTCCAGCAACCACACAGCTGTCTTCGCTTTGCTTAGCACACTGTCCAGCAACCACACAGCTGTCTTCCCTCTGCTTCACAGACTGTCCAGCAACCACACAGCTGTCTTCCCTTTGCTTCACAGACTGTCCAGCAACCACACAGCTGTCTTCCCTTTGCTTCACAGACTGTCCAACAACCACACAGCTGTCTTCCCTTTGCTTGGCAGACTGTCCAGCAACCACACAGCTGTCTTCCCTTTGCTTAGCACACTGTCCAGCAACCACACAGCTGTCTTCCCTTTGCTTAGCAGACTGTCCAGCAACCACACAGCTGTCTTCCCTCTGCTTCACAGACTGTCAAGCAACCACACAGCTGTCTTCCCTTTGCTTCACAGACTGTCCAGCAACCAGTCGTGGATGGGGAAAGAACTCCCTCTTCCTCCTCCTGTACTTCAGAGAAGCCACCACACTCCCTCACTCCCTCTCCTTCTACACTAAGCTTGGTCGCAGGATGGCCGTTGCACGACATACTCATGCATTATGCAGCTAGCTACATGGACCAGCCCAATGTCCATACCCACTGGTGACTCACAGGACCACCCCAATGTTCATACCCACTGGTGACTCACAGGACCGGCCCAGTGTTCATACCCACTGGTGTCTCATAGGACCAGCCTGATGTTCATACCCACTGGTGTCTCACAGGACCAGCCCAATGTTCATACCCACTGGTGTCTCATAGGACCAGCCCAATGTTCATACCCACTGGTGTCTCACTGGTCCAGCCCAATGTCCATACCCACTGGTGTCTCACAGGACCAGCCCGATGTCCATACCCACTGGTGTCTCACAGAACCAGCCTGATGTTCATACCCACTGGTGTCTCACTGGTCCAGCCCAATGTCCATACCCACTGGTGTCTCATAGGACCAGCCTGATGTTCATACCCACTGGTGTCTCACAGGACCAGCCCAATGTCCATACCCACTGGTGTCTCACAGGACCAGCCCGATGTCCATACCCACTGGTGTCTCACAGGACCAGCCCAATGTCCATACCCACTGGTGTCTCACAGGTGCAGGCATCCTAGCTTGGTTCGTTAGCATCAAGGCTAAAAAATAACTCCACCATCTCAGAAATTGTCCTCTCTCATCGCAACTCTGTTACTGCACACTGCAGATGGTGGGGGATGACTGTCCCATTCCAAATCACCCCTCCCCCACCCCCTTCCTGATTACTGACACGTCCCCTTTCTTCTCTTCTATAACAAAACTGTTGGCTGTCCTGTTTCTCTTACAGCCTATCAATCAGAGAGGCATCAGAGACCGGTTTGCACACAGAAAGGGGAAATCAAGCCTCCCCACTTCGCCGCTCCATCAAAGGCTGTAGGACTGTTCACCGACAGCGAACCAACAAAAAACAACAACAAAACACTGCTGTCTTTCAGATAGGAGATATTCATCCCTCTTACTCTGAAATCCTGTGCAAAGTTTCACTGACCAACACAGAAGGACAGTAAGTTGACACGAAGTTTCAAAGCCTTGAGGCTATGTATTGCTTGTGTGTAGGCCAGTTAACAGTACAGAGTTATGCCAATACTTGGTGACATCTATCAGAAATTAGCATTCTATTGTAACAGTTTAACTTTTTGGTCACAATTTGGTAACAGCTGTTCAGATGCTTGATTAACCTAGCATTTCAAGAATATAATTCTTTGCCTGCGTTCAGTACTATTTGTTAAGATGAACACTGGATTGTATCTTCTAACAGGATAACAGTATGCCAATACTGGGTGAAAACTGTTGATGTGATCTATGAATACTCTTCATTGCCTTAATGCTTTGTATTAGGTGACACTAATCAAACATCTGTATTAGTGCTAAGTGTATTCCAAGTTAATTCAGCTAAGTTTATAATTGAAGAAAAAAAAGAAAATGAAAGGAGGTAGGGAACAGTAAACAATAAACAAGTAGGGTAACTTGACGCCAGGAGCACAAACACAGTCAGCCATGTCTCCCTGATGAGTCCCACCCAGCGGACGAAAGGTCTAGTAGCAGGCAATACAAACAGATCTGTCTTTGAGAGGAATTCGGATGGTTCTCTCATGCAGCTAGTAAACAGTTTTCATATTTACAATATATTTTTTTTAATTTTATGTTCCCATTTTCTTCATTTTCAACCCCCCTCCCCCTTAAGTTCAAATCTTTGCCAAGTCGTACTGTGATCATGGAGGGGGTTGTTGGCCTGCGCTCGTCTTCCCCCCCACTATTAGATTGTTTGTCTTTGTATTTGTCTGACTTTATTCAAGTTTAAAAGGCTGTGCCAGTCTTGAAGAAAAGTTACTCTGTGTTAGGTTTTCTTATGGGAGCAAGAGTTACCCTACTTGTTTAAAATTGAAGAGTTGTTTGCCCTTCAGTTACCAAAACATTCTCTTGCTGTCACCTAACACTTGTTCAAATCGACTCAAAAGCTGGGTGACAAACTGAAGTGGAAACTGAAGATTAAGGCAGAGACATTTGTGCTAGTCTAATCGTTGGTTGGCTGGGGTCTTACGTAGAGGGCAAGTGTGAGAACTTGCCAAGCCAGACTCTCAGTTACTTCGCTACAAACCAAGGTCCATCCTCTGTACACCCCCTGGGATCATAGGCTTTCTGAGCCTCCTAAGCCCAGCACAGGATCAAGAACGCACACGACCATCTGGCCAAGCAGACCAAGCAGACCAAGCAGATCAGCACGCCTAAGGAGAAGGTGGACCAGACACCAGCAATGGGAGAAAGATACACACCTCTGCACGAACCCTCTAGACATCAATTCCAGTTATCAAAACATCCCCTCTGTTTGTAATGAGATAACGTGGGGGTGGGGGTGGGGGGAGGGGGGGGATCAGCCCAAACACAGACTGATTTGACAGACGTTTTATTGATTTGTGTATTTTCACTCTTGTATACACACAAAAAGTTGGTGTGTGAAAGTACATTGAACGTGTGCGGATCATTTGTTGCTTATACAATATGAAGAAAGGTGGCAGAGTGGTTAAGACGTTCGCCTGCCAATCCAAAGTGTGAGAAGTGCGTGGGTTCGAGCCCTGCCTTTCTCGCTCTTTCTTTCCTAGTTTGAATGACAAATCGAACTGAACGTCAAGTCCATCGGATGGGGACTATAAGCGAGTCGGACCCGTGTGCCTTCCTGGCCCCCTGCACACGTAAAAAAACCCACGGCAGTTGAAAATCGAAAAGAGCAGGGGGGTTCCCCGCTGCCCTGGCAAAATTGATGTAGATTGAAGATAGCCGCCTGGTATTTCTTACCAAGCC
>CM065746.1:37587835-37592835 GCA_033310375.1 Conus canariensis | reverse complement strand
ATGCAAAGTTCTGATAGTTGATTCCGGCAACACAGAGTTTAACAGTACATGATTATATTGATTTCTGTTTTGTTATTTTGATTCTTTTCATTGTCACTTATTTTCTGTCTCCACATGGATAGTATTGAGTTTACGAGCTTTGATGCTAGGATTTGATTCGTGTGTGTGGGGTGTGTGTGTGTTGTGTGTGTGTGTGTGTGTGTGTGTGTGTGGTGGTGTGTGTGTGTGTGTGTGTGGTGCGTGCGTGCGTGCGCGCGCGCGCGCGAGCACGCGTGCGTGTGAAGGCCTTTATATGTGGGAACTGAATGTTCAGAAGATGACACAGTAACAAGAACAACAATAACATTAACACACCACCACCACCACCACCACCACCACCATCACCACCACCAACAAAACACACACTCACTCACATCTATGGACTCTCCAATTTACACACCTGCAATTCACCACCAATGGACGCCCCCTAGCATACGCACGTCTACAATATACACCAGGGGCCCTGAGAGATTCCAAGTCTTGTCTCAGTCTACATGCGTTTGATCGTTTATGTCTGTTGTTGGAAAGTCCCACTTAAAGTTTGCCCTGATATCTAGGAGTCTTCGCAGCATTGGCCTTGAGTTTATTGCAATGTTTGGTTGGTTGCTGATGTCTGGATGTGCGGCCACTTCCTCTGTTGATGTTCAGATCTGAAAGATGCTCTATGGTATAGTGGCTTTGTCTTTTTTGTTTAGGTGATTCTTTAGATTTCTAATCACATCGGATCGGCCGAGCTGTAATTCAGTTCTTATCGTTGCCTTGCCAGCAAGTGTGTCTGCTCTTTCTTTTCCTTTAACTCTTGCATGTCGAGGGCATCCGTAAGAGTCTCTCCAATGGAACGTTGCGTATTACTTCATGCCAAGCAGGGCTTCCCATTCTACTCCCACTCTCCATGCATTTGTCCGTCATGAGGTTTCAGACTTGGCAAAATTTACAATAACAACAACAACAACAAAAAAAAGGGGGTGGGGGTGGGGGTGGGGGGGGGGGAGGATGGAGGGTGAGAAAAGGAAAATTGGAATGACAGGTAAGGGAGTTACATTATAAAAATATGAGATCCTTCATAGTCCATCTTGAGAATGGGTCCATTCATACTGTTTGTCGTAAATCCATTTCTCCATTGTAACCAAGTGACCTCTTTTCAAAAAAAAACAAAAAAACAAAACAAAAAAAAAAAACCAACAAGAAACGAACAAATGAACACAAAACAAAAAATGCTTTTATCAAAGCTGACTTTTTTCTTTCTTCCTTTCTTTCTCGTATGCAGGCTGATGCTCCTGCGGACACTGTCTGTATCGACAGGCAGTGGAGTTTTGTGTGTATGACCGTTTTCTATCCCGCCATTAAGGCAGCCATACTCCATCTTCGGGGAAGGTGCATGCTATGTGTAACGTGTCATCCATAGCCAAACTGGTCCTTCTCTTCCGAAATTTGGTGATGGGATTTTACGTGTGTGCAAGGTGTTGTGCGTGTGTTATACACGGAACCTCGGTTTATAGTCTCATTCGAAGGACTGTATGGGAAATGGAGTCAGAACCAATGTTAACTCCGAGGGAAAAATCCGCCTGTACCAAAACGGCCTGGCGGAGATTCGAACCCGCAACCCTTGGATTACGAGTCCGGCGCTCTACCAACTGAGCTCTTCCGGCCCCCATTCAGGGAGCATGATCTGCTTGAAAAAGGGAGTTTTGTTCATTCGGACGTCATTTGGATATGAAGTTTCAAATTATGTGTTTTTTTTTTTCTTTTCTGAAAAGCAATCTTTTGGTGTACTTGCGACGTTGTATACCCATGCGTTTACATACCGTCAGGAAGTTCTCCTTTTTAATTGTTATTTTGATTACGAGTTCGGGGTTACAATACACGAGGATTGTCTGGCTGATTGTTACTAACGCTGGGTGATGTTATGATCTGTGGCGATCTGAACAGCTGTATTTCAACTCTTTCTCCGCCTGGGCTAGTGAACGGTGATACAGCACATCTCAAGACAGCCCTGACAGCACATCTCCAAGACAGCCCTGACAGCACATCTCCAAGACAGCCCTGAATATTCTAATCGTCATTCTCAAGACACAGAAAATAGGTGAATAGGAGAATAGGTGACAAATATGTGCACTATCCTTATGGAGAATAGGTGATAAATATGTGCACTATCCTTATGGAGAATAGGTGATAAATATGTGCACTATCCTTATGGAGAATAGGTGATAAATATGTGCACTATCCTTATGGAGAATAGGTGATAAATATGTGCACTATCCTTATGGAGAATAGGTGATAAATATGTGCACTATCCTTATGGAGAATAGGTGATAAATATGTGCACTATCCTTATGGAGAATAGGTGATAAATATGTGCACTATCCTTATGGAGAATAGGTGATAAATATGTGCACTATCCTTATGGAGAATAGGTGATAAATATGTGCACTATCCTTATGGAGAATAGGTGATAAATATGTGCACTATCCTTATGGAGAATAGGTGATAAATATGTGCACTATCCTTGACCCACTCAATGGTTTATGTAATGACGACCAGCAAGGTCGTAATACATATATCAGCGTAAATGGATGTGATTGTTTTACTTTAAAAAAAATCTTATTTCATTTTATTACGGAAAATAGGTGATAAATATGTGCACTACCCTTAATCCACTCAATGGTATATGTAATGACGACCAGCAATGTCGCAACACATACATTGGTGTAAATGGATGTGAAGGTTTTATTTTATTTTATTTTTTAATCTTATGTCATTTCATTTTGTCTTATTTTATTTTCCCTAATGACTTTATGATATCGTATGTAATTCCTGTGAAATCCGTGTTGTTGACTGTATTGAATCAGACCACTGTCCTCTCAATTATATCCTTTTGGACCACTGTCCTCTCAATTATATCCTTTTGGACCACTGTCCTCTCAATTATATCCTTTTGGACCACTGTCCTCTTAATTATATCCTTTTGGACCACTGTCCTCTCAATTATATCCTTTTGGACCACTGTCCTCTTAATTATATCCTTTTGGACCACTGTCCTCTCAATTATATCCTTTTGGACCACTGTCCTCTTAATTATATCCTTTTGGACCACTGTCCTCTCAATTATATCCTTTGGACCACTGTCCTCTCAATTATATCCTTTTGGACCACTGTCCTCTCAATTATATCCTTTTGGACCACTGTCCTCCAATTATATCCTTTTGGACCACTGTCCTCTTAATTATATCCTTTTGGACCACTGTCCTCTTAATTATATCCTTTTGGACCACTGTCCTCTTAATTATATCCTTTGGACCACTGTCCTCTCAATTATATCCTTTTGGACCACTGTCCTCTTAATTATATCCTTTTGGACCACTGTCCTCTTAATTATATCCTTTTGGACCACTGTCCTCTCAATTATATCCTTTTGGACCACTGTCCTCTTAATTATATCCTTTTGGACCACTGTCCTCTCAATTATATCCTTTGGGTTCAGAATGTGTTGATCAGAAATGACGATAAGGAGATACATTTAACACAAAACGTTGCCTGGAATGAACAGTACAGTCAGGTCTTTTCTATCAAACTCTGCGAAGCTGAAAATCCCTGTGGATGAAAAAAATGCCCGAGAGTCGACGGATACAAATATTAATGAAGCATTTAATGTGTTAACTGATTGTGTAAGAACAAGCGCTAGTGCATGGAAGAGACAAAAAAAAACCCCATGAGGATGAAACAGACTAAATAAAGAGATGGATGGTTCGACGTAGAATTGAATCTGAACAAGAAAAACGTGCGTGCATTGTTGAGAATGTTTTGAAGCACTCTGGAGAAGAATGATAAAAATGTGTATGTAAGAGCTGTGACTGAACGTAAAGATGTGTTAGAAAGAAAAGAGAGTTTAAGAATAGTACATTAGACGAACTTACAGTATCTGTTTATAATCAAGAGGGTTTGGGGACTGCATGAGGAGAGAGAGAGAGAGAGAGAGAGAGAGAGAGAGAGAGAGAGAGAGAGAGAGAGAGAGAGAGGAGAGAGAGAGAGAGATTTTTTGTTGACTAACTACTCATTCCACTGCAATGAGAGAATAGGATCTGAAGTGTGAGACAGGCAATGTCAAGGGCATTGATATCTTCCACGGCAATGTGTTGAGGACAGCCAATGTCAAGGGCATTGATATCTTCCACGGCAATGTGTTGAGGACAGCCAATGTCAAGGGCATTGATATCTTCCACGGCAATGTGTTGAGGACAGCAATGTCAAGGGCATTGATATCTTCACGAATGTGTTGAAGGCAATGTAAGGCATTGTATCCTGATTGTGTTTCAGAGAGTATTTACCGTGTATGTGTGAGTGTGTGTGTGTGTGTGTGTGTGTGTGTGTGTGTGTGTGTGTGTGTGGTGTGTGTGTGTGTGTGTGTGTGTGTGCGGGCTTGCTTGCTTGCATCTGTGTGTTTTTCTGTCTGTTAAGTCAAGTCAAAATGATCTTAATTGAGGGTTAAAGAATACGCTTTACAGCTTTTTTCATCCTGCCTTCACAAAAATGATCGTACTCATAAAGAACAAACACACAAACAAAATCATGTATCAACGCATTAGGAAGAAAATGCACACACACACAAAATTGAAGTAACTAGCACATTCAGAGGATCATAATTATATCAAAGCGATTGTACAACATTTCAATAATTATCGTAATGAACATAATATGGCACATCATATACGAGAACGAACGAACGAACGAACGAACGAATCTTTTTTAATGAGGGAAAAAGCGGAATAAGCACAAAATGGCTTTTTTACATCCGGCCCTCAATAAAGGGAAATATACGAGAGAGAGAGAGAGAGAGAGAGAGAGAGAGAGAGAGAGAGAGAGAGAGAGAGAGAGAGAGAGAGAGAGAGAGAGAGAGAGAGAGAGAGAGAGGAGAGATTCGGCAATAGAATAGGCATCAATCGTTCGATATTTTTTCCATCAAA
>CM065746.1:37550335-37575335 GCA_033310375.1 Conus canariensis | reverse complement strand
TATGATGAATTCGTCATTTTGAGGAACTGCAAACACAGACTACCTATACATTATGTATGTGAACTGGTCCCTACCTTGAAACACCAGCTGGGACAGAAACGGGTTTCTCTCCTGCCACGTCTTGGAAATGTCACAGACCTCCCCGCCTTCCCTCGTCCAGATTTGGCTCTCACTCGATGCCCTGACCAGCACTGGACTTTCACCTTGTTAGCCTGTGACGTCAGCGCTGATTGTTGGGCCAGAGACGACGTCACAGACACTACGTGGGATTCCCCTGCCTCCTCCTGGTGTGAGGCGCCGGTGACGTCATTGCCTCTGTACTTTCTCTGTGAAGGGGAGAAGCAGCACGTGGCGTTCACGCTGGTGTGCGATTCTCGTGTGGACTGTGCTGACGGCAGTGATGAGGATTTCTGTTCGTACCAGCCCTGCCCTCAACATGCTGACATTCAGTGTGGTAGTAGTGGTCAGGTAGGTGACATGTGTTGATGGCAGTGATGAGGATTTCCGTTCGTACCAGCCCTGCCCTCAGTGGTCAGGTAGGTAACATGTGCTGACGGCAGTGATGAGGATTTCTGTTCGTACCAGCCTTGCCCTCAGTGGTCAGGTAGATAACATGTGCTGACGGCAGTGATGAGGATTTCTGTTCGTACCAGCCAAGCCCTCAGTGGTCAGGTAGGTAACATGTGCTGACGGCAGTGATGAGGATTTCTGTTCGTACCAGCCAAGCCCTCAGTGGTCAGGTAGGTAACATGTGCTGACGGCAGTGATGAGGATTTCTGTTCGTACCAGCCTTGCCCTCAGTGGTCAGGTAGATAACATGTGCTGACGGCAGTGATGAGGATTTCTGTTCGTACCAGCCAAGCCCTCAGTGGTAAGGTAGATAACATGTGCTGACGGCAGTGATGAGGATTTCTGTTCGTACCAGCCAAGCCCTCAGTGGTCAGGTAGATAACATGTGCTGACGGCAGTGATGAGGATTTCTGTTCGTACCAGCCAAGCCCTCAGTGGTCAGGTAGATAACATGTGCTGACGGCAGTGATGAGGATTTCTGTTCGTACCAGCCAAGCCCTCAGTGGTCAGGTAGATAACATGTGCTGACGGCAGTGATGAGGATTTCTGTTCGTACCAGCCAAGCCCTCAGTGGTCAGGTAGATAACATGTGCTGACGGCAGTGATGAGGATTTCTGTTCGTACCAGCCAAGCCCTCAACATGCTGACATTTAGTGTGGTGGCAGTGGTCAGGTAGGTGACATGTGTTGAGGATTTCTGTTCGTATCAACTCTGCCTTCAGTGGTCAGGTAGGTGACATGTGTTGAGGATTTCTGTTCGTACCAGCCCTGCTATCAGTGGTCAGGTAGGTGACATGTGTTGAGGATTTCCGTTCGTATCAGCCCTGCCCTCAGTGGTCAGGTAGGTGACATGTGTTGAGGATTTCTGTTTGTACCAGCCCTGCCCTCAGTGGTCAGGTAGGTGACATGTGTTGAGGATTTCCGTTCGTACCAGCCCTGCCCTCAGTGGTCAGGTAGGTGACATGTGTTGAGGATTTCCGTTCGTACCAGCCCTGCCCTGAATATGCTGACATTCAGTGTGGTGGCAGTGGTCAGGTAGTTGGCATATGTTGACGGCAGTGATGAGGATTTCTGTTCGTACCAGCCCTGCCCTCAGTGGTCAAGTAGTTGACATGTGATGACGGCAGTGATGAGGATTTCCGTTTGTACCCGCCAAGCCCTCAGTGGTCAGGTAGTTGACATGTGTTGACGGCAGTGATGAGGATTTCTGTTCATACCTGCCCTCAACGTGCTGACATTCAGTGTCGAGCAGTGGTCAGGTAGCTGACATGTGTTGAGGGCAGTGATGAGGATTTCCGTTCGTACCAGCCCTGCCCTCAGTGGTCAGGTAGTTGACATGTGTTGACGGCAGTGATGAGGATTTCTGTTCATACCTGCCCTCAACGTGCTGACATTCAGTGTCGAGCAGTGGTCAGGTAGCTGACATGTGTTGAGGGCAGTGATGAGGATTTCCGTTCGTACCAGCCCTGCCCTCAGTGGTCAGGTAGTTGACATGTGTTGACGGCAGTGATGAGGATTTCTGTTCGTACCAGCCCTGCTCTCAGTGGTCAGGTAGGTGACATGTTCTGATTGCAGTGATGAGGATTTCCGTTCGTACCAGCCCTGCCCTCAACATGCTGACATTCACTGTCGCGCAGTGGTCAGGTAGGCGACATGACAAGGACACATCATATATGGACTTATGTGGCAGCGTCAGCTCTGAAGGTCCACACAATGAGAGCGATCTTCACGATCACATCATGAACAGATGCTCGAATGCTGCTGAATCAGTAGTGTTCAATGCTTCCGCTTCTGATCCAACACACCCATTATACCACCAGTTGAGCCCCGGCTGTGACAGTAACTGCCTGGTCGTGGACTGAGCAGGAGTGAGAATGTCCCTTCAAAGAGCCTATCATGTTCACCCCATTAAACCCCGGCTGTGACAGTAACTGCCTGGTCGTGGACTGAGCAGGAGTGAGAATGTCCCTTCAAAGAGCCTGTCATGTCCACCCCATGAAGAGCTGTCATCATTAGTCGGTAATTGTGACACTAACGTGCACTAACGTGGAGATGTAATCGAAAGTCCGTCGACGTGAGAGCAGGGTATTAGCCCCCCCCCCTCCCCCCTCAACATGTGACATCTGATGTTCAAATTTACACATGTAGGTTTAGGTACAGCTATCTGAAATATGATAAAGTCCTACAGATGTGCGTGCGCGCGCGCGTTTGTGTGTGTGTGTGTGTGTGTGTGTGTGTGTGTGTGTGTGTGTGTGTGTGTGTGTGTGTGTGTGTGTGTGTGTAAAACAGAAAAACATCTTAGCCTCTCTCTCTCTCTCTCTCTCTCTCTCTCTCTCTCTCTCTTCTCTCTCTCTCTCTCAGCGTTACTGCTAATCAAGATTGTCCGACAAAAGTACAAAAGTATTTATCAGTTATTCAAACAAAATAAAAGAAAAGCAAACAAACAAACGAACAAACAAACAAACAAACGAACAAACAAACTCAGACTAGACCGAAATGCCTAACTATCGAGAGATTACTACGTGCTGAAGGTACTGTCTGCCATCTAATTTTCTTTTTTTTTTTCTTTTTTTTTCTGCAACTTCTGCGCCACCTCAGAGGCAGTGCACCCACGCCGCTCATTCCGACACCCCGTCCACAGCCACAGCCCGGTCGGCCCCGCCGCAGCCCCGGCACCAGCAATACACAGGGAGCAGTCAATGTCAATTCGTCAAGAGGCAACCCCCCCGGAGGAGACACTGCACTGCTGCCGAGTCACTTCGGCGCCTGTTCTGATCTAACATACGCAGGACACCACCTACTAAGCCCCTACTGACAACAATAATTGCTTAGTCGCAGAGCCGACGTGAGTGAGCTCTTCCTCCGGAGAGCGCCACCACGTCCGTCCAACGACAGCTCCCATGGACTCGCCGATACCGGTGACCCCGCCGGAACCAAGCCAAGGCCACAGACGTGGAGAGGACATCGAAATTGAGGTCACCATGAGAGCAGGGCATGAAGGGCCACAGAATTTGAGACTTTTTATGCTGATCGATGAGAATGAGGATGATTAAGATGATGCTACTACATGACAGGCTGTACTCTACGCTTCCTTTCATAATATATCCCGGCGTCAACCAGGCCCGAGAGATACAGGCACCTGCAGTGCTGGTCAAGAAATTTGAGCAACACTCTCAGAAAAGCATCCATTAAGAGGATGAAACTCGACTGTGTGTGGTCCCAGTCTTCCCAAGTGAGTCCTCAACAAACTCAACTCTGGGTAGGAGCCGGTTGGGGCAGAAAATGCCACATGACTCTGATGGGATTCGAACCCACGACCTCCCAGCCGGGAGTCCGCGACGCTAACCATTTCACCACGGCGGTTGGTATCAATTAATTTTCTTGTGATTATTATTATCATTATAATATTGGTATTTATATAGCGCCTATCCTCGGTCACAGACCAAAGCTCTAAGCACTTTACAATAAACACACTACCTCACTCACTCAACGGGCTGCCTACCCAGGTAGAGCCGGCCGAAGAGCAGCCTACTGGCGCTCATTCAGTCGTTTCCCGTACCATTCAAATATCAGTTACTCATTTTCATTTATCTCATTTATTCCTCCAGTTTCTCACATAGGATGCATGCGGTGTTTATACGTGTCCTCCATTTCCACCGGTACACGATGGCACACGATAACAGTCAGTGACAATTTTTGTGTCTTAGTAAGAAATACCAGGCGGCTATCTTCAATCTACATCAATTTTGCCAGGGCAGCGGGGAACCCCCCTGCTCTTTTCGATTTTCAACTGCCGTGGGTTCTTTAACGTGTGCAGGGGGCCAGGAAGGCACACGGGTCTGACTCACTTATAGTCCCCATCCGACAAACAGAACAGAAAAAAAAAAAAAAACATTGCGAGAGAGAGAGAGAGAGAGAGAGAGAGAGAGAGAGAGAGAGAGAGAGAGAGAGGAGAGAGAGAGAGAGATGTTACCATTTTCTGTGCCACATCGTGTATTCTGCGACTAACAACCATGAACAAATGTTTAAACGATATATACGCTTTATGTCTGACATAAATATAGTGTTTCTCTCACCACGGCTGGTGCAACTTTGAAGAAGACTGTTTCAATCTGGCTGATGAAGTGGGTTGTTTTTCAAACACAGGAAAAATGCTTTACAAACAGATGGGATCCTTTCACCGGGGACAGTTCAAACCTCCCCGTCCCCCCGCCGAGGTGCATTATTCAAAGTTACTTCTTGGCGTGCCATTCATCGTTCCCATGAACACGTCCGTGGATGACCACACGAGCAAGGTCTCCATATGTCCACAGACCCACTTCCAGTGTCCAGGTGATGGTTACTGTCTGCCTGTCTTTGTGCTCTGCAATGCTGTGGACGACTGCCCGGGCAGGGAGGATGAGGTGGACTGTGGACACTTCACGTGTCCAGGTTTTTACCGGTGCCGAAATTCCCGCATGTGCCTGCACCCTGACCACCTGTGTGACGAGGTCAGGCACTGCCAGTTGCAGGATGATGAGGCCTTCTGCCATCACTTGTGTCCCACGGGCTGCACGTGCCAGGGTCTGTCTTTTCAGTGCAGACGGCAGGTCAGTCTTATTGAGAACTACCCTGATGTGCGCTACCTGGATGCCAGCGACAGCAGACAGAGGCCTGAGCGTTTATGGAACAACACGATGTTGGTGTTCCTGGCTCTACAGCGGTGTGACGTCACCATGCTCTGCCTCCCTCGGTTACCCAACTTAGTCATTCTGGATCTGAGTCACAACCAGCTCCACGCAGTGACCGTGGAGCAGCTGAGACAGACAGAGAATCTGCAGGTGTTGCTGCTGACAGGGAACCCACTGACTGAAGTGTTGGTAGGCAACAGGTCATCAGGGGCACACCCCATCCCTGCCCTGCACATCCTGCACCTGTCGGAAGTGCACGTGCCTCACCTGTCTGCTGACATGTTGAAGGTGTTCCCCTCACTGACCGTCCTCAACCTGTCACAGAGCGGTGTGCGGCAGGTGACTGGCCGATTGCCCACACCACAGCTACAGACACTGGACGTGACAGGCTGTGACCTGCACCACCTCCCCCGTCACTGGCTCACCTCCCTCCCCAAGTTGCACTCTGTGTACACGGAGCTCTCCACACTGTGCTGTCCTCAGAACTTACCTGCAGGATTCAACCTCAAGCACTGCCACTCCCCTTCCCCTCTATTCTCCTCCTGTCACAGTCTACTGGGTTCGACCTCACTGCGAGCTGTGACCGCTGCCTTGGCCACTGTAGCCCTAGTCTGCAGCGTTCCCATTCTCCTTTTCCACCTGTACCAATCCCAAGTGTCCGGAGCAAGAAGCACCACGTTTGAGTGTCAGCTCTTGGTGTCCAGTCTGGTGATGGGCCTGTACCTGTCAGGTGTGTGTCTTGCTGACCAGCTGCTCCGAGGTCACTACCTGTGGGAAGACAGACAGTGGAGGTACAGCCCCTGGTGTTCCCTGTGCGGCGTTCTCTACCTGCTGTCCACACAGGTGTCCACCTTCATCATGACGTGTCTGACAGTGGACCAATGCCTTCACCTGGCCAGCCGTGACCTACAACTGTGGGGCAAAAGACGAGTGATGGCCTCCAGCGCGTTGTGTTGGGTCGTGGGTTTGATTCTCTCCATCACGCCACATGTCTTTGCCTCCACCCCACAGCATCAAACCGCTCTGTGCGTTCCTCTTCCCCTGACTGGCGATCCACACACGCATCACCAGACCTCACAAGTCGTGGTCGTTCTGAACACCTCGCTGATGATGCTGACGACAACGGGTCAGGTCTACATCTACATCGCTGTTCATCTCAACCCCGTGGTCTTCCTGGCCGACTCCCAGAGATCGCGCCAGCTGAACTCTGCCCGCCGCACCATCAACATCTCTGGCGCTTACGCCTGCAGCTGGTTCCTGGTGGCTGTTCTGCTGCTGCTGCTGCTGCTGCTGCCCGCTCAGCGGTCCACGCCTGACGAAATGCGCTCAGCTGTGACCGCCTTTGCCCTGCCCGTCACCGTGGCGCTGATCCCTGTCCTCCACGTCATGAACGTGGCCTTGGAACAACGCAGACACGTCCAGATTCAACGTGTGCGGCAACGTCTGGGCAACAAGGTCAAGGCCACGCAGCGCCAGGAAGGAAGAAAAGTGATCTGAGATCTGCTGCACATTATGTATATTGTTTCACTAGAACAGGAACATAAATCAATCAATAAATACACAAATAAACACACAAATCAATGCATAGATAGTTTAATGAATAAATAAATATGCAGTCCACATGCGCACGTTCCTCAATTATGCAAGGGGGACGGGACAGGAGTTAAAATAAACAATGTCACAAGCCATATTACTGAACTCATTCACATGTCATTGATACCAAACTTTGTTTTCGTCACATCTCTCATTTACACTGACAGAGACACAGACACATACACAGACAGACGCTCACACAGATACACAGATACACACAGAGGCGCGCGCGCACACACGCGCGCATACACACACGCACACACACACACACACACACACACACACACACACACACACACACACACACAGTGCCACAGACAGACAGACAGACAGACAGACAGACAGACACACACACACACACACACACACACACACACATATATATATATATATATATATATATATATATATACATATACACACACACACACGCGTGCACGCATGCATGCACAGACGCACAGTGCCACTCTCTCTCACTATATCTATATCTATATATCTATATCTATCTATCTATCTATCTATCTATCTATCTATCTATATATATACATATACATATATTTCCTTGCAACTCTTTCTTTTTGTTTCACTTTTCTTCCCTTTGATGCCTGCTTTGGGGTGCAGTTGGATTTTTGTTTTAACCCTTGGTGGTGAGAACACCACAGAATTATGGACTGTGGTGTATTTCCATTTGATGCCAAGGGAGCACACACACAATCAGCCGTGCCTCCCTGATGAGTCCGATCCAGTGGACGAAAGGCCTCGGAGCAGGCAATATGAATAGATCTTTCTTCAAGAGGGATTGCGATGGTTCGCACATGCTGCTTATGAAGGGTTTAATATTTATGATATATTTTCCTTATCTTGTGTGCTCGTTTTATTCCTCTCCCTCCCGTCTTTGAGCCAATGCTTCAGGATCCATTTACGGATGCAAGGGAGGTCAAAAGGTGTCAACAGTCAGAGTGGTCAGCTCTAATGTTTAATTACCCAAGCATCGTCAGTCACGCAAGTACCGACAAACAGCCAAGATCTGTACAGAACAGCCTTTACTTGGATCTCCTGAGAGATGCAATCTCCTTCTGAACGACCATCAAAACTTGAACAATTTAGTAGTGGGTGAAAACAAGTGCAGGCTTATCATTTCTTCATTGTTGTCACACACACAAACACGCAGACAGAGCCTGTCTTGACCAGAAATATATATATATATATATATATATATATATATATATATATATATCGCTGAACAATTAAGTAGTGGGGGAAAACAAGTGCAGGCTAACAATTTTTCCGTCATTATAGTTATGACTTGGCAAAGACTTGAACTTAAAAAAAAAGTGGGGTGGTGGTGGTGTCGTTTGAAGATGAAGAAAGTGGGAACGTAAATTTACTAAAATATATGATAAATATGAAAACCCTTCGCTAGCTGCATGAGGGGACCATCGTAATCCCTCTCGAAGGCAGATCTACTTACATTGCCTGCTCCTAGGCCTTTCATCCGCGGGATCAGACTCATCAGGGACACACGGCTGATTGTGTCTGTGCTCTTGGTGTCAAACAGAGACACACCACAGTCCATAGTTCTGTGGTGTTCTCACCACCAAGGCTTCAAAAAAGAATCCAACAGCACCCCCAAAGCAGCCAGCAAAGTGTAGTAAAATGAAACAAAACGAAAGTGTGGAGAGGAAAAAAAAATTGTTGAAAAACTAGAAACATTATGCAAACCGTATAAAATGTAGGGGACAATCTTTGAGCCTATGCTTGAGGATCCGTTCAAGGATGCAAGGGAGATCAAAAGATATGGAACAGTCTGAGTGGTCAGCTCTGCTGTTCAACAACCCAAAGCATTGTCAGTGGCTAAGAATAGTGCAGTACAATCTTTACTTGGATCTCCTAAGAGATGCGATCTCCCACTGATTGACCAAACAATATATACATATACATATATTGATGCTGTTAATGCATAAATGTGTATGTGAGTGCGTTTGTATAAGAGAGAAGAGAGAGAGAGAGAGAGAGAGAGAGGAGAGAGAGAGAGGAGGAGAGAGAGAGAGAGAGGAATTGGCCCCTTTTTAATTCTCCAGACAAATTTCAGTCGATCATTTTGATTGAAGTTCTTATTTCCACCATCATGGTATGCTCATCATGTTCATTTCTTTTGTCTTTTTAACAGGCTGTTCATGTATAGGGGACGGATGATCCACTCTATTTTGGGACCACCGCGATGCCCCCAGCTCCTCCCATTTTTGTTGTTGTTTTATTTTGGCAACAGAGAGCTTCTGACCAACAGGGAGCCTAGATCCAGAAGCAAACCTGATCAGCCGTGTACAGAACGAAACAGCTGTTGACAGCTGGTCCTGCTCACCTTCACATTCCAAGGAACAATAAAACAAAACAAAGAGCACGCACTGCACACGGATCACTTCTCAGGTCCACTTCCCCTTAAAACGCCAGTCTTGTCTTTTGACTGTCATGTTGATGTGTCTTCACTACGGTGTCTTTTGACTGTCATGTTGATGTGTCTTCACTACGGTGTCTTTTGACTGTCATGTTGATGTGTCTTCACTACGGTGTCTTTTGACTGTCATGTTGATGTGTCTTCACTACGGTGTCTTTTGACTGTCATGTTGCTATGTCTTCACTATGGTGTCTTTTGACTGTCATGTTGATGTGTCTTCACTACGGTGTCTTTTGACTGTCATGTTGCTGTGTCTTCACTATGGTGTCTTTTGACTGTCATGTTGCTGTGTCTTCGCTACGGTGAGGTGTTGGATGTTGGCTCCATTGCCCGTGTAAGGTACCAGCGCCCGGATTTGTTCTAGTCAGTGTGTGTGTGTGTGTGTGTGTGTGTGTGTGTGTGTGTGTGTGTGTGTGTGTTAGTATGTGTGTGTGTGTGTGTGTGTGTGTGTGTGTGTGTGTGTGTGTGCGTGCGCGTGCATGCATGCATGCGTGCATGTATGTGTCTGTGTCTGTGTGTGCGTATGTGTGTGTGTGTGTGTGTGTGTGTGTGTGTGTGTGTGTGTGTGTGTGTGTGTGCACGCGCGTGCACACACACACACGCACGTACGTGAGTGTTTATTGGGTTTGGGAGATACTAGCGATGTAAAGTCAAGGACAACAAACACAACATGTTCTAGTTGTCTTGAAGGCGTGTCTACCTCTGGCCTAATCAGTCACTGGCTCTGTTAACGCAGTGTCGGGCTGAACAGAAGGGGGTGAACAATATCAACGCTGGACAACCCTTGCACGTGCATCACGTATTGCCACTGTCTTTATCATGGCTTGGTCGCCCAAACAGTGGAGAAATTAGATCAAACTTTCGTGATTTTTTTTTCTGGATTGGGTCCACAAGTGTGAGCGGCCATGTGACAGGCAGACAGGAGGGGGGATGATTCACGTGCATTTCAGTCCGTTTTTCACAGGAAGAGAGCGGCCACGTGACAGGCAGACAGGAGAGTGATGATTCACGTGCATGTTAGTCCGTTTTTCACAGGGAGGAAGAGAAAGAATCCACGAAATAATAATGATAATGATTATTTATGGCGCTTAATCTTACATCATAAGCCCTAGGCGCTTACAAATACATGAAAGGTTAAAGAAAACATAAATGAAACCAATAAAAAGATGAATATTGTTATAAGTACCATGCATCTACATACAAGGGTGCATATTGACACACACACACACACACACACACACACACACACACACACACCCCTGTCGCACAACATGCGCGCACGCGCATGCACACACACATATATACATATATATGCGCACACGCGCACGTGCGCACACACACACACATAATCGCGCGCGCGCGCGCGCGCGCACACACACACACACACACATACACACACACACACACTCCTACAGCGTTGCATTAATCAGTGTTTCTCGTGGAGGAGACATTGGTTTTATCCGGGGAGTAACAGCCGCAGCACAGGTCTGGCTCCACTCCACAGTTTCAGACACGTAGGGGAGGTAACCTGGCCGGCCAACGGGTGTCCATGGGTTGAATTTGGGCGGGTGCGTCCACCAGGCCCGGGATGGACATTTCTGGCTGTGCTGGTTCGGACAGCTGTGGCTTCGGCTGTTGGAGGCCCGGACCTTGAGTGGCTGAAAGACACACACACACACACACACACGCACGCACGCACGCACGCACGCACGCACGCACACGCACACGCACACGCACGCACGCACCACACACACACACACACACACACACACACACACACACACACACACACACACACACACATGTATACAATATGTATATATTCGCCTCTCACAGATTACAGACACAGAATGTATGTTCTCTGTCTGTCTGTCTGTTTCTCTCTCTCTCTGTCTCTTTCTCTATCTCTCCTCTCTCCAGTGTGCACACTGTGGTGTGTGTGTGTGTGTGTGTGTGTGTGTGTGTGTGTGTGTGTGTGTGTGCGTGCGTGTGTGTGTGTGTGTGTGTGTGTGTGTGTGTGTGTGTGTGTGTGTGTGTGTGCAGTGGTTCATGGCAGGCTTTCTTCAACATAATATTTCCAAACGTGGTGTTACAATAGAAAAGATCCATTCATTCGTGTCTGACAAATATGCAAAATAAAGTAACGCCAGCAGCAACATAACAACAACTGCTGGTCTGCTGGAACGTGTAAATCTGTTAATACCACAGCTGAGATGAAATGGTGACCAGAACCGGTGGCATGTATTCATTACTTCTTTTCGTGGCCGTGTTTTTCCATGAGTGAATTTAAATCAAGTGCACGTTAGAGAATAATCTGGAACTTTGGCCAAACCTGAAACAACTCAGAAACTGTCGTTGAGGATCTAAAGTTCAGTGCACACTCTTTCTTTCGATCTTGACTGTTAATTGCCTGCTACTTAGTCAAAAGCTTTGTCTGTGTGTTGGTTTTGCATTTCAGTTGTAGTTGCGGTTTTTGTTTGTTTGTTTGTTTATTTACTTTTTGTTGTTCTGTTATTGTTGTTGCTGTGTCCTTTGTTTCATTTATTCCCACCATTTCTCTATTTTCTCAGTCATTAGGGTACCAGAGTTAGTCTGTGTATCACCCTGATTCTCTCTCTCTCTCTCTCTCTCTCTCTGTCTCTCTCTCTCTCTCTCTGTCTCTCTCTCTGACTATCTGTCTGTCTGTCTGTCTCTGTGTGTGTGTGTTTGAGAGAGAGAGAGAGAGAGAGAGAGAGAGAGAGAGAGAGAGAGGAGAGAGAGAGAGAGAGAGAGAGAGAGAGAGAGAGAGAAGAGAGAGAGGAGAGACAGAGAGAGATCACGTGCACATGTCTGTGTTCAAAGAAAACCTTATCATTTTTTTCTCGGTTCTTACGACACCCCCACCCCCATCCCCACCCCCACTCCCCGACCATGAGGGGAGGCAGAGAGGCAGGAAAGTGACAAGAGGAACACAGGTCACCTTCAGGATAACACCCTACCCCCATCCCCACCTCCACTCCCCGACCATGAGGGGGAGACAGACGGACAGAGAGGCAGGAAAGTGACAATGGGAAGACCGGTCACCTTCAGGATAAACCCACCCCCACCCCCAACCCCCATCCCCACCCCCCAACCATGAAGGGAGACAGACAGAGACAGAGAGGCAGAGAGGGAGAAGAGGGGGAAAAAAGGAAAAGAAGAAGAAGAAGAAGAAGAAGAAGAAGAAGAAAGAAGAAGAAGAAGAAGAAGAAGAAGAAAGAAGAGAGGAGGAGGAGGAGGAGGGGGAAGAAGAAGAAGAAGAAGAAGAAGAAGAAGAAGAAGAAGAAGAAGAAAAAGAAGACGAAGACGAAGACGAAGAAGAAGAAGAAGAAGAAAGAAGAAGAAGAGGAAGAGGAAGATCAACAGCAACCATAACAACAACAACAACAGCAACAACAAAGGTAAAACAGAGCTCTTGCCTCATTGCGTTGCGTACAGCACTCACCTCATGCACAATGACGAAAGACAAAAGAAAAACCAATACCTTGAGTGATGCTGGAAACAGCCGTTTGTCCAGCAGCCATCTTGCTGTAGATGACGCCCCCTACTGCGCCTGCAATTCCAAGGCAGCAACTCCAGCCACCGCTCCTCCTACTATGGCAGCAGTATTGCTGGAGCCCGACTCTTCAGACCTGGTGGAGTTGTTGGCTGTGGTGTTGGTGGTGGTTGAGGTGGTTGAGCTGCTATTGGTGGTGCTGCTGGTCGAGTTACTGGCGGTGGCGTTGCTCGTAACTGTCGAGACATGTCATGGCACTCTAAGACACTGAAGCCTGGAAGTTCATTCCAGATATTTTGTCATTTGTATCATGAATTGAAAGAGTTTTATACGTTTTATTGTTTCACACACAACACACACACACACACACACACACACACACACACACACACACACACACACACGCACACACACTATCCATAAATGTCATGGCAATTTAAAACAGCAAAGTAAGGAAGTACATGCTGATAACATAAGAACACACACACACACCACACACACACACACACACACACACAACACACACTACAATATATATATATATATATATATATATATAATAGACTAATAAATTCCAAGGATAAGTAACCGAGCACCATTCCAGCAACTTACAGAGCAGCTTGGTGTTCTTATCCCCCCTATTTCTTCAATCAAGACATAAGAGCAAGCTTTGTTTTATATTGAATATATATATATATTATATATATATATATATATATATAATATACATAGAACGCTGAACAATTAACTAGTGGGGGAAAACAAGAGCAGGCTAACAATAGTTATGACTTGGCAACGACTTGAACTTTAAAAAAAAAAAAAGGGGGGGGGGGGGTTGTCGTTTGAAGATGAAGAAATTGGGAACATAAATTTACTAAAATATATGATAAATATGAAAACCCTTCGCTAGCTGCATGAAGGAGCCATCGTAATCCCTCTCGAAGGCAGATCTATTTATATTGCCTGCTCCTAGGCCTTTCGTCCGCTGGATCGGACTCATCAGGGACACACGGCTGATTGTGTCTGTGCTCTTGGCGTCAAACAGAGACACACCACAGTCCATACCTCTGTGGTGTTCTCACCACCAAGGCTTCAAAAAAGAATCCAACAGCACCCCCAAAGCAGCCAGCAAAGGGTAGTAAAATGAAACGAAACGAAAGTGTGGAGAGGAAAAAAGGTGTTGAAAAACTAGAAACATTATGCAAACAGTATAAAGTGTAAGGGACAATCTTTGAGCCTATGCTTGAGGATCCATTCAAGGATGCAAGGGAGATCAAAAGATATGGAACAGTCTGAGTGGTCAGCTCTGCTGTTCAATAACATATATCCAAAAGAAAAAAAAAGCACAAGAACAGCAAGCTGTCGTGGTTACAGTTGAAATTTTCGGCTTTATTTGCCTTCATCAGCAAATGACATCCTCCCTCAGTGCCAGCAGGCAATGTATGTATGTATGTATATTTTATTATATTATGTATATATACTGTATTAAGCAAGTTAAATTCAGCTTAAACCGGTTAAGCTGATTAACTGTTTATACGCAAATCCGCCCACTGGTCGACACTCTTTTTTAAAATAACGTGATCTCATACTACCATAATAAATAATATAATTTTATATATGAATATATTATATATGCAAAATAGACTACTTTGTTAGATATGTACCTACATAGATTGTCGTTAAATGTAGATCTCGAAAAGGCGTTTGATTCGATTAATTGGGAATGTATGCTTAAAGCATTAAAGAGCTTAGTTTAAAAACCGATATACGCAGGTAGAAGACGGCATTTAATGAAAACAGAAAGTCTGGTGGTCTTCAAAACTGTCACGTTTCAGACTAGTTTGAAGTTAAAAGAGGTAGTCGGCAAGGGACCCTACTTACCCAAGCTTTTTTTTTCCATTGGCAAAGACTTGAGATCAGCCCTGCATGGGTACTCACTCACTGGTCTGATAGGAGCGATCATCTCTGACCCTGACCACTACTGACCGACCAACCCAACACAGAAGAAACGATTTATGTCTAAGAGCCTGAATCCTAGCACATCTCACATGTAGTGCTGGTGCAGGCTTTGGTCTGAAATGTCCCCTCGATGCTGGACAGTCCGGAAAAGCTGGACACCGTGAACACGTGATCCGAGTCCGGGTCCGTGGCCATGTTGTTCAGCTCCGTCACCCCCGTGCCCACGCCGATGGAGAAGATGGTGATGCCAGCGGCCCGGGCCAGAGAGGCTTCAGTGGACGGGTCGACCCACGACTGACCATCGGTGATCACGATGGCCACGTTGGGGATGGCGCTCCTGTCGCCATTGGCCGTGGTGAACATGGAGGTCCGCATGAGCTGGATGGCAAGGTCTGTGGGAGTGGTCACGGACATGCTTGTTTAGGAAGGATGGGTGATGTATGTACCATGGCGGTGGTGCATTGTTGTAAGAACCATTTCAATGTGAGCTGTGAACTTTTAATTTTTTTTCTTCTGAAAGATGGATTTGAAGAAAGAGGGTTACACTGGCCGTGGTGAACACCGCATGAGCTGGATGGCAAGGTCTGTGGGAGTGGTCAGGGAAGTGCTTGTTTAGGAAGGACGGGTGATGTATGTATGGTGGTGGCGGTGCATTGTTGTAAGAACCATTTCAATGTGTCTGTATACTTTTCCCCCTGAAAGGTGTATGTAAGGACGTTGGGAATGGCCCTACTGTCGCCATAGGCCGTGCGTGCGTGCGTGGTACGTGCGTGCGTTCGTGCGTGCGTGTGTGCGTGGTGCGGTGCGTGTGTATGTGTGTGTGTGTGTGTGTGTGTGTGTGTGTGTGCGCGCGCGCGCGCGTGTATGTGTGTGTGTGTGTGTGTGTGTGTGTGTGTGTGTGTGTGTGCGCGCGCGCGCGCGTGTGTGCATGTGTGTGCGCCTTTGTATGTATGCATGAGTAACTGCGTGCGTGCATTCGTGTCCGCGTGTATGTGTCAGATCCACCCATCTGTTTCCCAGCCCAATAATCCTTCTTTTCGACATACATTCGAAGAACGCTCATGTGTCTATCTTCCTGTCCCCCCCCCCTCCTTTCCTCCCTCCCCCTCCCCCCTGTTCCCCATCCCAAACAGCCCACACGTTTCAATCTTACCTGTACGCGTCCCGCCCGAAGTATAAACAATTCCGCTGACGGTACTCTTCAGCGAAGCTTTGTTGAAATCGTCGTTCAGATTGAACTCTGTGTAGGCGAGGTCATCGTATTTGACCGCCCCCACCCTCACCAGGTCACTGCCGATGTCGAAGTCTTCGATGAGGTCGTTGACGAACTGCAGCATGGTCTGGAAGTTGCTGTGGCCCAACTGCCAGAGGCGTCCAAGACGAAGACCACGTCCCCCTGCAGACCGCCACAGGAGCCTGGACAGAGTGACCTCAAGGTGGGTGCCAATGTTGGGCAGGTGAGTAGACACAGACATCGCCAGACATAAAAGGTAAATTATTGCTAGTCCTAGTAGCAAAGTCCTAGTAGGCGGAAATCTAACAAATTTTTAAGGGTTTTTCAAGGCTCCGCCGACACACGTAGACAAACGTTGGATTTAAACGCCCATCTTGCGCCAAATTGGATAGAGATAAGTGATTGTTCGTTCATTTTTGTTGTCCTGAGTGTTGTGTATCTTGCCTGAATAAGATCTATGAGGTCGTAACTTTGTCGAGTTTTGTCTTGTGATTCGTTTGTCTACGTTTTACGACGGAGCCTTAAGAGTACTTTTAAAAATTCATAATTATTCTGCCGGACAAGGGGACAAATTACAAGACACGCACACGCAAAAGATAAGTGACTGCTCGTTTCTCATTTTCCTTGTCGTCCTGAACGTTGTTTATGTTGCCTGAAGAAGACCAATGAGGTCGACACGCTCGCAGTTTGTACTTTGTTTGTCCTGAACGTTGTTTCTGTTGCCTGAAGAAGGCCATGAGGTCCACATGCTCGCAGTTTGTACTTTGTTTGTCCTTTTGTCTAGCGGAATTTCTTTTTTTATTTTCAAAGTTTGTTTCAATTTCCGCCAGCAGTCAACTCACTTTGAAACTAACAGACATCGCCAGTTGACTATATAAACTACCAGACATAGCCAGTTGACTATATAAACAACAGACATCGCCAGTTGACTATATAAACTAACAGACACAGCCAGTTCACTATATAAATTAACAGACATCGCCAGTTCACTATATGAACTAACAGACATAGCCAGTTGACTATATAAACTAACAGACATCGACAGTCGGCTATATAAACTAACAGACATCGCCAGTTGACTATATAAACTAACAGACATCGACAGTCGACTATATAAACTAACAGACATGCCAGTTGACTATATAAACTAACAGACATCGCCAGTTGACTATATAACTAACAGACATTGACAGTCGACTATATAAACTAACAGACATCGCCAGTTGACTATAGAACTAACAGACATCGCCAGTTGACTGTATAAACTAACAGACACGCCAGTTCACTATATAAACTAACAGACATAGCCAGATCACTATATAAACTAACAGACATAGCCAGTTCACTATATAAACTAGCAGACACAGCCAGTTGACTATATAAACTAACAGACATAGCCAGTTCACTATATAAACTAGCAGACACAGCCAGTTGACTATATAAACCAACAGACATAGCCAGTTGACTATATAAACTAACAGACATATCCAGTTCACTATATAAACTAACAGACATAGCCAGTTTACTATAAAAACTAACAGACATAGCCAGTTCACTATAAATAACAGACATAGCCAGTTCACTATATACACTAACAGACATGAGCCAGTTCATATATAAACTAACGGACATAGCCAATTCACTATAGAAACTAACAGACATAGCAAGTTTATATAAACTAACAGACATAGTTCACTATATACACTAACAGACATAGCCAGTTCACTATAAAAACTAACAGGACACACAGACCAGTTCACTATAGAAAACAGACATCGCCAGTTGACTATATAAACTAACAGACACAGCCAGTTGACTATATAAACTAACAGACATCGCCAGTTGACTATATAAACTAACAGACATCGCCAGTTGACTATATAAACTAACAGACATAGCCAGTTCACTTATAGAAACTAACAGACATACCGCCCAGTTCACTGTATAAACTAACAGACATCGCCAGTTCACTGTATAAACTAACAGACATCGCCAGTTGACTATATAATCTAACAGACATGACCAGTTGACTATATAAACTAACAGACATTGCCAGTTCACTGTATAAACTAACAGACATGGCCAGTTGACTATATAAACTAACAGACAGCCAGTTGACTATATAAACTAACAGACATTGCCAGTTCACTCTGTGAGCCATCCTCATTTTCCTCCACATCTCAGCCCTAATCTCCAGTCATCTCAGATAGAAACCATTCTTCTTCTTCTTCTTCACTGTAAAACGGAGAAGCTATTAAAAATGTGCAGCTAAGTGGGTGCTGTTTGTCTCTTTGTTTTTATTTGTCAGTTTTGTTTGTGCTTCCTGTAGAAGGCATCAGAGTCGCAACCAGTTGCTTCTGTACTGTCATCATTCTTCCTTCCGTTCTTTTAGCAGTTCAGCAACACGACTTTTGTTCCCTCTCTTATCTGGTCTGTATGGTCATATGTACTGCATTAATTAGTTTTATTTCTTGTAACAGAGGGAATCGGGCGTCATTGTCTCTTGAATCTTGTCTGCACTGGGTAACAATCGGATAAATCGAGATGTTAAAAAATGCAAACAAACAAACAAACAAACAAGCAAACAAGAAAAAAAACAAATAAGCAAAAACCTTTGACAAACAAATACAAATAGAAAATGCAGCCGTATGTATAGTTTCGCAGAAATGCTAGTCACAATTGCCTACACGGCTCACATGTGATGAATAAAGACCACAGCAAGATGGCAAACACAGGGTGAGTGGCACAAAGGGGTAGGGCAGGGGGCATTACAGACCACAGCAAGATGGCAAACACAGGGTGAGTGGGACAAAGGGGTAGGGCAGGGGGCATTACAGACCACAGCAAGATGGCAAACACAGGGTGAGTGGGACAAAGGGGTAGGGCAGGGGGCATTACAGACCACAGCAAGATGGCAAACACCGGGTGAGTGGGACAAAGGGGTAGGGCAGGGGGCATACAGACCACAGCAAGATGGCAAACACAGGGTGAGTGGGACAAAGGGGTTAGGGCAGGGGGCATGCAGATAGATGACAAACACAGGGTGAGTGGGACAAAGGGGTAGGGCAGGGGGCATGCAGATAGATGGCAAAACACAGGGTGAGTGGGACAAAGGGGTAGGGCAGGGGGCATGCAGATAGATGGCCAACACAGAGTGAGTGGGACAAAGGGGTAGGGCAGGGGGCATTACAGACCACAGCAAGATGGCAAACACAGAGTGAGTGGTACAAAGGGGTAGGGCAGGGGGCATTACAGACCACAGCAAGATGGCAAACACAGGGTGAGTGGGACAAAGGGGTAGGGCAGGGGGCATTACAGACCACAGCAAGATGGCAAACACCGGTGTGAGTGGCACAAAGGGGTAGGGCAGGGGCATTACAGACCACAGCAAGATGGCAAACACAGGTGTGAGTGGGACAAAGGGGTAGAGGCAGGGGGCATTACAGACCACAGCAAGATGGCAAACACAGGGTGAGTGGGACAAAGGGGTAGGGCAGGGGGCATTACAGACCACAGCAAGATGGCAAACACCGGGTGAGTGGGACAAAGGGGTAGGGCAGGGGGCATTACAGACCACAGCAAGATGGCAAACACAGGGTGAGTGGGACAAAGGGGTAGAGCAGGGGGCATTACAGACCACAGCAAGATGGCAAACACAGGGTGAGTGGGACAAAGGGGTAGAGCAGGGGGCATTACAGACCACAGCAAGATGGCAAACACAGGGTGAGTGGGACAAAGGGGTAGGGCAGGGGGCATTACAGACCACAGCAAGATGGCAAACACAGGGTGAGTGGCACAAAGGGGTAGGGCAGGGGGCATTACAGACCACAGCAAGATGGCAAACACAGGGTGAGTGGGACAAAGGGGTAGGGCAGGGGGCATTACAGACCACAGCAAGATGGCAAACACAGGGTGAGTGGGACAAAGGGGTAGGGCAGGGGGCATTACAGACCACAGCAAGATGGCAAACACCGGGTGAGTGGGACAAAGGGGTAGGGCAGGGGGCATTACAGACCACAGCAAGATGGCAAACACAGAGTGAGTGGTACAAAGGGGTAGGGCAGGGGGCATTACAGACCACAGCAAGATGGCAAACACAGGGTGAGTGGGACAAAGGGGTAGGGCAGGGGGCATTACAGACCACAGCAAGATGGCAAACACCGGGTGAGTGGGACAAAGGGGTAGGGCAGGGGGCATTACAGACCACAGCAAGATGGCAAACACAGGGTGAGTGGGACAAAGGGGTAGGGCAGGGGGCATTACAGACACAGCAAGATGGCAAACACAGGGTGAGTGGACAAAGGGGTAGGGCAGGGGGCATTACAGACCACAGCAAGATGGCAAACACAGGGTGAGTGGGACAAAGGGGTAGGGCAGGGGGCATTACAGACCACAGCAAGATGGCAAACACAGGGTGAGTGGGACAAAGGGGTAGGGCAGGGGCATTACAGACCACAGCAAGATGGCAAACAGGGTGAGTGGGACAAAGGGGTAGAGCAGGGGGCATTACAGACACAGCAAGATGGCAAACACAGGGTAGTGGGACAAAGGGGTAGGGCAGGGGGCATTACAGACCACAGCAAGATGGCAAACACCGGGTGAGTGGCACAAAGGGGTAGGGCAGGGGGCATTACAGACCACAGCAAGATGGCAAACACGGGTGAGTGGGACAAAGGGGTAGGGCAGTGGCATTACAGACCACAGCAAGATGGCAAACACAGGGTGAGTGGGACAAAGGGGGTAGCAGGGGCATTACAGACCACAGCAAGATGGCAAACACCGGGTGAGTGGGACAAAGGGGTAGGGCAGGGGGCATTACAGACCACAGCAAGATGGCAAACACCGGGTGAGTGGGACAAAGGGGTAGGGCAGGGGGCATGCAGATAGATGGCAAACACCGGGTGAGTGGGACAAAGGGGTAGGGCAGGGGGCATGCAGATCTTGTTCCCTTGATCCAGCCTCATCCTCGCTTGGAACAAAGGTAACAATTTTGTTTAGTTTCAGATCGTTCGTTATTCCTCATCACTTAAAAAAAGACTGAAACAGACAGCAACTTTCTGAGAAGTGCCAACAGTAACGACTACTATAAACATACTCACACACTTTCACAGACAACCGAATTTGCGTGATCTCATGGACTGACTTGCTTACACACGTGAGTCCGGAAAGGTATCAAATGATAGAGACTGGATTTGTTGTGATTAGTTTAGAACAGGGACTGGCCTGAAGACTGGATTTGTTATGATAAGTTAGAACAAGACTGACCTGAAGACTGGATTGTTATGATAAGTTTAGAACAGGGACTGGCCGGGTAGAGACTGGATTTGTTATGATAAGTTTAGAACAGGGACTGGCCTGGTAGAGACTGGATTTGTTATGATAAGTTTAGAACAGGGACTGGCCTGAAGACTGGATTTGTTATGATAAGTTTAGAACAGGGACTGGCCGGGTAGAGACTGGATTTGTTATGATAAGTTTAGAACAGGGACTGGCCTGGTCTTACATGACGTTCTACAAATATTATTTCCACTTCCACCACCGAGGTTAGACTTTGAGCTTCGTCCAGTTGACTTTTTTTTCGCAGCAAGAACACGCCAAAATGTCTGAATGAATGTTAACCAAACTTGGCGGAAAGGAGAACTGTCTTCCAACGACAAATCCGCTGAAGGGAAGAACTGTCTCCCAACGACAAATCCGCTGAAGGGAAGAACTGTCTCCCAACGACAAATCCACTGAAGGGAAGAACTGTCTCCCAACGACGACAAATCCACTGAAGGGAAGAACTGTCTCCCAGCGACAAAATCCACTTGAAGGGAAGAACTGTCTCCCAGCGACAAATCCACTGAAGGTAGTTGCCGATCCCTGGGATGGATCAGGATCGAAGACTGATCTTGGATATGTTCAGCAAGATTATCTCCAAATGTCCTCCCGGATATGATGACTGTGAAAGTCCCTGTTGGAACTGCTGATTATGAATTCCAAATGTAATTAATAGCTCACCGTCAAGTAATGCTGATCATGAGATAATGCAATTATCGTATCTGGTGGCTACCAACACTGCTATAGACACGGACATTATTGTGTTGTATTTCCATCGAACATGATCATTGTGAGGGTACCAATGCAGACTGCTGATTATGAGGTAATGAAGTTATGTGGGTGATCAAACCTTTCTGGTGGCTACAGACATCGGCATTTGGTATTTCCATGTAACATGACCACTTTGAGGGTACCAGTGCCAACGACTGATTATGAGGTAAATGCAATTACGTGAGAATATCAAATCTTTCTAGTGGTTATGCACATTGGTATTTCCTACTTTCCATTGAACATAGCCACAATGAAGATATCAGTACGAACTGCTCACTCTCTTTGACGTAATACAGTTTCATGGAATATTAAAGCTTTCTAGTGGTTAGAAATGTAGGTATTCCAATTTTCCATATCCAGTTAACTACGAATGGGAGAGATTTTTCCTTCGCCTAGCGAAAAGAGACCATGATTTCACCCACGAACACGAACAAAGGTTTATGCACTGATCCCAACATCACCATCATCTTCTCATGACAGTAGGTCGTCAAGGTGCTGGAACGACCATTTGGACTGCCGGTCCTATCAACAACCCCCAGTTCTCTGCCATGGGAAACCTGACAGAGGTATTGTATCCCTGAGCCGTATGTTGTGTCGTCAGTGCAGAAAGTCTTCGTAGTGTCTCCACAGACCTCACGCATCAGTCCTGTGCCACCGGGTAGAGGAGTTCTCCCCAGCGCTCTCTTGTATGCTGTCCATCTAGGACTTCTTCCTTTGGGCAGTCGGGTGTCTCCAAGACCTCACGCCTCAGTCCTGTGCCACCGGGTAGAGGTGTTCCAAGTGGTCCAGTCTTTCACGTTGTCTATCCTTGAGTTCTTCAGTGTGATTATGGCACGGCTGCCGTCCACTGTACCTGTAGAATCGTTATATGAGGCGTTTGATCTTTCTGAGGAGAGGCTGCCGTCCACTATAGCCTGTTGAATCGTTGTATGAGGCGTTTGATCTTTCTGAGGAGAGGCTGCCGTTCACTGTAGCCTGTAGAATCGTTATATGAGGCGTTCGATCTGGACGGTAGCCTGTAGAATCGTTATATGAGGCGTTTGGTCTTTTTGAGGAGAGGCTGCCGTCCACTGTAGCCTGTAGAATCGTTATATGAGGCATTTGATCTTTCTGAGGAGAGGCTGCCGTTCACTGTAGCCTGTAGAATCGTTATATGAGGCGTTTGATCTTTCTGAGGAGAGGCTGCCGTTCACTGTAGCCTGTAGAATCGTTATATGAGGCGTTTGATCTTTTTGAGGAGAGGCTGCCGCTAACAGTATATAGGCTGACTTGCTGTCTGCGAGTTCTTTGTCTGGAGTTAGTTAGTTCTTCAATCTAACGTCTTTTCACTGAAAGTGATGTTAGACGAAGTGGTATGGTAGTACTTATATTTATAGGTGTGTGTGTGTGTGTGTGTGTGTGTGTGTGTGTGTGTGTGTGTGTGTGTGTGTGTGTGTGTGTGTGTGTGCGTATGTGTGTGCGCACGCGCGCGCCCGCGTGTGTGTGCGCGCGTGCATATTTATGTACGCAAACATGTGTGTGGGTAGATTTGTATGGCATATGGTCTCTAAAATGCAAATTTTGTATAACGAAGACAAGAAAAATGCAAACTGTGGGGGAAAATAATAAAAATGAATTCATTGGGCAGAACATAAGAACTTGAATAAATTCTAACAAGTCAGAAACATTTTGGAAAATGCAGACTGAATCTTTCTGTCGATACTTCGATAGTGAAGAATTAAAATAAGGGCAGTCATAAAGCAAGTGTGGGGTGGAAAAACTTTCCACTGCTCCACAAAGGGACGACGCAGACATGAAGACCAGAATCACTAAGGCTACGGTAGCTTTCTTGCAGCTCTGGGGTTCAAGAGACCTGTCAGTCAACATCAAGATCAGGCTCTTCAACACCAACGTGAAGTCAGCCCTGCTACACGAAGCCAAGATGTGGAGAACCACCATAACGACGACCAAGAGGATCCAGACGTTCAACAACAATTGCCTGAGACGAATCCTCCACATACGGTGGCCTGACAAGATCAGCAAGGAAGAACTATGGCAAGCAGACAAGAGAAAAGCTGGCGGGAGCTGATATCCAACAACGCCGCTGGTGGTAGATAGGCCACACTGCGTAAGCCAGCCACCAACACCACGAGACAAGTCCTCAGGTGGAACCCCCAGGGTAAAAGAAAGAGAGGCCGGCCGAGGAACACACGGCGACGCGACCTGGACGCAGATGCCAAGAAGATGGGCCACACATGGGGGCAGCTGGAGAGCATGGCCCTGGACAGAGACAGCTGGAGGGACCTTGTCGGCGGCCTATGTCCCAGTGGTGGCGATGGGCATAAGAGCAGAGGCTTCACCAAGACATTCAAATCTTTATGAAACTTTGTTCAGAGAGCATTAAGCTTAACTCTATAAAACAAGGTTTCTCATTTTCGATTGTTTTGAAAACAATCACTCCTCTCAGAAATCAGTTTACGGACCTGAAAACCAGAGATAGAACTAAAAAGCAACGGTGATTTAAAAAAAAAAAAAAACCCCACTTCAATTAAGAATTTGACGTACGAAGTTTAGAGATAAATGATTCTGTATGAAGTGTATCTCATTTCTCAAAAGACACTCTTTTCAAGAGGCCATAACATTTCTTTAGACTCAAGGGAATGTGAAGAATTGCTGAGTCATCAGACTTTTTAGCTCCCCTACAAGCAGTCCTGTCAGCCTGTTCATTCCCAGCATTCCCACAGTGTGACGGAATCCAGCAAACATCAACTGTTGTACCTGTGATGATCAAACCATGTATAAGAATGTTCAATTCAGTGATAATATTACAGTTGTACCTGTGATGATCAAACCATGTATAAGAATGTTCAATTCAGTGATAATATTACAGATGTACCTCTGATGATCAAACCATGTATTAGAATGTTCAATTCAGTG
>CM065746.1:37542835-37545335 GCA_033310375.1 Conus canariensis | reverse complement strand
CACCCCATCTACCCCTCCGTTCACAACTAACCCTACTCAAACAGAGAGAGAGAGAGAGAGAGAGAGAGAGAGAGAGAGAGAGAGAGAGAGAGAGAGAGAGAGAGAGAGAGGCCGGATATAAAAGTAAATATTTACTTACCATAAGGATCAGGAGATGCTGTTCATGTATTGCGTCATAAGGTGTGTTTGATATTTGTTTTTAAAGACTCGGAGGCTTGTATTTACATCGAATGAAGTTATAACAGAATTCCATAAGCAGCCACCAGGGTACAACAAGCTTGATTTAAACAGATCTATTCTCGGAAGAGGTACTTTTATCTTGTAAACATGACGAATCTTCTTCATTTCGAATCTATTTTTCAAAGCCATAGGGGCACGGTCGGACATTATATTAAACATAAAGATAGCTTTGTTGTAAACTAGCTTCCATTTTAGAGGCAGAATTCCTAAATGTTTATATTCTGAGAAAGTAGGGGAGGAGGACTTCAGGAGGATCAGTTTAATGGCACGTCTATGTAAACTGAATAAAGGTTTTAAAATATTATCACTAGCGGAATCCCATATTGATTGAGGCATAGTTTATGTAAGATTCAACATAGGCATGAAAGAACAACTTACGGCTATGTTGATCTAAAAAGTGTTTCATTCTGGAAAGCTGGTAAATCTTTCTGGACACATTTTTACATAATAACGCAATATGATTCGACCATAATAGATTGTTATCAATAATAACACCTAGGATCTTATGGTGATCAACTTCCTCGAGATTTTCGCCATTAATACAAAGGTAATGATTGCTACAAGAAAGATTTTGACGTTTTTGTCTGGTAGTAATTAATAAGTATTTAGTTTTTGGGGGGTGGAGTCGCATATGATTAAGTTCAGACCATTCAGATAACTTGTTGATACTTTCTTGTAAGGAGATAAAAATGCTATCTAATCTATCGTGACAGGTGTGGATAGTGGTATCATCAGCAAACATCTCACATAAAGTTGTAAAAAACAGAGGTAGATCATTTATATATATAGAAAATAGTATTGGCCCAAGGACTGAGCCTTGAGGGACGCCGTACTTAACAGGTAGAATGGAAGAATTTGATCTATTTACCGAAACGCACTGTTTCCTGTCTGAGAGAAATGAAGATAGAAGTTCCAAAGCGTTGTCAGTTAGGCCATAGATCTTTAATTTCTCAAGTAGAAGACTGTGGTCGATGACATCAAATGCTTTCATAAAGTCTACTAGTAGAACACCTGTGATTTTATTATTGTTTATGTTAGTAAGCCACTGGTCAACAAGATTAGTTAATGCTGTGTGGCAAGAATGGTTGGCCCTGAATCCGGACTGGTTTGGATGAAACAGACCGAAGGAGTTGAAATGATAAAGAATGTGTTTGTTTATGTGATCTTCCAAAGGTTTAGAGAGTATAGACAAGATGGAGATGGGTCTATAATTTGAGGGATCAGCATAGTCACCTGATTTATAGATGGGTATAACTTTAGCAACTTTAAAAGCTTTTGGAATATATTTTTTTGCAAGGCATAGGTTGTAGATATAGGTAAGCGTTTCGGCGATTACTGGGGCTGACAATTTCAAGATTTTCCCATCAATGCCATCAAGACCACTTGTGTTACTTTGTTTTAGGTTACTAAGAGATTTATACACTTCGTGCACACCCATAAATGGTATATTTGCAAGAGAGGATATATTTCTAGAATTGCAAAAGTCCTGAAGAATATCCAATTTATTTTCTGACGTTCTGTTTATTTTTATTGTTGAGTTAGCTATGTCACAAAAATGTGAATTCAAGACATTAGATGATAAATCTTTTGGCGAGGTAGTATGACCTTTAACATTTTTATTAGTAAGCTCGTTTATCGCTTTCCAAATAGATCTGTTATCTGCTTTGGAAGAAATAAGATTTTGAAAATACTTTTTCTTTGACGATCGTTTTAGGTAATTGACTAAGTTTCTTTGTTTTTTATAGGAATCTCGACTCCCTGACACTAACAGCGACTCTCTTAAGTCGGTAGCAGTGTCTATATCTTTAGTTATCCAGGGTTTTTTAGGATTGTTACTAACACGCATTGTTTTAAATGGGGCATGCTTATTATACACATTAAGGAAACTATGATACCAGACTTCTAAAGCCTCATCGGGGTCTGTGAATTGATAGACCGTGGAAAGGAATGAGTTCATTAAATCCCGCTGAAAGGAGTCATTGTCAAATTTTGAAAAGTTTCTGTAGGTAATTATCTTGTGGAAATTTTTTGGAACTTTAACTCCTCGCTTGGACCACGTAAAACACACTGGAGAATGGTCGCTACAACCGAACGTCGGTGAGCATATTTCTATCATGGTGTTAACTGAAGAAGTATATATATGGTCAATAAGTGTTTGGGAGGTAGCGGTGACTCTTGTTGGTTTGTCTATTAGTTGGTCGAGGTTATATGATTTGTAAGTTTCTGTCCAAGATTTGTTCGATTTTAGTAAATCAATATT
>CM065746.1:37527835-37530335 GCA_033310375.1 Conus canariensis | reverse complement strand
ATTGGTCCTGCTTTGACCAAGTTTTGCAAAACTTACGTCCATTAACTGTTGTCCACATGGGGGAACCAGTTTCCTCCGTTGTCGGTTTCTACCCAGCAAGTTTTAGAGAAATGTTCCCAGCATGGTACGCGTCCTCTTGGTCCGCCCTATCCAGATGTCATTTTTATATCAGATCCATTACCCATTGCAGTCTCAAGGGTAAAGATAGGGTCTCAGATGGTGTGCACAACCATACATTTGTTATGGTGCCTAGCCTTATCGTTTACCAGCAATTCACTAAGAGATACTTCAGTTTGACAGGTGAAAATTCCTTGTCCACGACCAGAGTACTGATTTTCTGAGGAAAAATGTAGTTCTTTTCATAGTTCGTAGTCTTAAACACTACCATCTGACGTTAGTTTCAGACCTCCATGTGCGTAACAGACCCTCTTCAGTTAAAAAAAAATAGTATCCAATCAGTTGAAGTTAAATCAACCATTGCTATCTTTTATCCACTGAAACTACACACAACATGGTCGGTACTGTGTGTTGCTGCTACCTTGATGCTGGCACCATGCCAGTGGTCCCTGTACCAGTTGTTACCTTGATGCTGGCACCATGCCAGTGGTCCCTGCACCAGCTGTTACCTTGATGCTGGCACCATGCCAGTGGTCCCTGTACCAGTTGTTACCTTGATGCTGGCACCATGCAGTGGTCCCTGCACCAGTTGTTACCTTGATGCTGGCATCATGCCAGTGGTCCCTGCACCAGTCCACATTCTTTCTCTCCAAAACTGAGTGAAGTGCTTCTCAGGCAAGCCACTCACGTGCATCAGGTCAACATAGCTGATTTTGAACCATGGCAAGTGATGTAACCAGAAGAAAACCTTGTGTGTACATGACGTCATAGATATGCTATGCGATGATTTGGATGACAGCTTGATGTTCTTGTTCATTGTTTGAGTTCGTAAGAAGGTCTGCCCTTTGAGTAGAGGGTCATTTCAAAAAGGCATGACATCATTGAACCCTGAAAAACGAACAGTAATACGATGATTATATGTTAGTTTGAATAAAAACGTCCCTATCATAGTTTGGTTTACGAGCAGCTGCATCATATGTTGTTTGGTGTACGATACAAATGCTCCCATTCCTCCCTGTCAGCCAATATTCAGTCCCAAGCACTCAGCGCTTTATATCCTAGCACCATTTTCTCTTAATCCACCTCAACCCTCCTTCCACCCTTACTTCATTCCATGGTCAAGGACTGTAGTTTCATGGCAAATTATGAAAAAATGTACATCTGACAATTTGGCTCCAGAATGAACACATGTTTTTTGTGTGTTGAGTTAAGAAGATGCATATCAACATGTTGGGCAGTGCCGATCGATACACCTCTTGTGATGTAGTGGATTTGTTCAGATCCAGGGGATGGAGATTACCAAACTTGATAACAACGAAAGATTCAAACTAATGGGGAAAACAAACACACCTTATCGTGGAAGACTTCACCATCTGTATGTGAGTACATGAAAGAAAAATATGGTCTGCAATACTCGCTGCTAAAGAGAACAGAAGCGTCCATAAGATTCAACGATTGAATGCACATGAGGCAAAGAAATGAGGCCCACTGATTCTAAATCTATAATGACAAAGAATTGGTGAACTGGACAGGCAGAATGATACGATGGACATTGTGATCTGCTTTGCACACCCTGTTTAACTTCCTTGTGTGGATTACTTGAGCTTCAAGTCAATGAAGTCAGGTCTGAATGGTATCAGAATAGAAACCCAAGAATGCGTGAGTAGTAAACTAGTAGTCATTTGAAATAAAGGTCGAAGACATCCCATTAACACATTGAGGACTGACGCTAGGCTAGTAGTCATTTGAAATAAAGGTCGAAGACATTCCATTAACACATTGAGGACTGATGCTAGGCTAGTAGTCATTTGAAATAAAGGTAGAAGACATCCCATTAACATATTGAGGACTGATGCTAGGCTAGTAGTCATTTGAAATAAAGGTCGAAGACATTCCATTAACACATTGAGGACTGATGCTAGGCTAGTAGTCATTGAAATAAAGTAGAAGACATCCCATTAACATATTGAGGACTGATGCTAGGCTAGTAGTCATTTGAAATAAAGGTAGAAGACACCCCATTAACATATTGAGGACTGATGCTAGGCTAGTAGTCATTTGAAATAAAGGTAGAAGACACCCCATTAACATATTGAGGACTGATGCTAGGCTAGTAGTCATTTGAAATAAAGGTAGAAGACATCCCATTAACACATTGAGGACTGATGCTAGGCTAGTAGTCATTTGAAATAAAGGTAGAAGACATCCCATTAATACATTGAGGACTCATGCTAGGCTAGTAGTCATTTGAAATAAAGGTAGAAGACATCCCATTAACATATTGAGGACTGTGCTGGACTCTGAGCTTCTTTGTAAGATTTTGGGTGCACACGTGAAATCTTATGAAGCAGCTCAGAGTGTGGGCACGCGCACACGCGTTTGT
>CM065746.1:37520236-37522735 GCA_033310375.1 Conus canariensis | reverse complement strand
CGTGAACGTCTGGTCATCAAACTGATACATCTGCAGATTTTGCATGTGGGCAGCCTCCTCACTGGCGGAGGGTGGGGTGGGGGAGATGATATAATAACAGCAATAATAATTGTAATAATGATAATGATGATAATGATGAAATTTGATAATAATAATAATTATTATTATATTAACAGTGATAACAATATTAATGATAATAACAATAATAATAAAGAAGTAGCACTTTAAGGCATTACTATTACAACCAAAAGCAGCCAAAACTACCGACTAGAAGTATACATTATTAAACAAACGAAGAAGCAAGCAAGCACAGGCTTGGTACAGAGACGTGATGTCGACAGACTTCTCATCAGTGTTCATGACCTACAAACAAAAAGTGGTAGATACACGAACACCACAAGAGAAGACAGCAAATGCTCTGCACGTGGTGTGGTAGAAGATGAATTTCGTTTTGTGAACAGCTGCCCCAGGTACACATTGCTAAGACTGAAGCTAACAGAGCAGCTATCAAAAGATGTGCCAGACCCAAAGTTCCATCAGCTATGCCCATGTGAAATGCTTGGCAATGACGACCTACAAATTTATTCCCAAAATGTGTGCATGATTGCATGAATCTAAAAAGACAATAAGAACTCCCTGTATAGACAAAATCGGATTTCCTGTTGCTGTCTACGTTTTTTTTTTCAGAAATATTTTTTCTAACGATGAACAAATAAAACATTAGCTCGGGTATTGTGGTTATGACTACATTTAGCACAGGATAAGTATTCCCATCATCTTTGCACAGGTCTGCAGTAAGATAAACGCTTCCATCCATTCAATCATCTGGATACATTCAAATGTTTTTCTTTGGTTGTAAAGCAATGGTTTTGTGCATGCCTCAGGTAAATTTGTTTGGAAACCTTTGTTGTATTGCATTGTATATGCATGGGATACGTCTTTTCGGAAAATAGTTTCCATTTACTGATAATTTCATTTGATCCAAGATTATATAGACTTTTTATATTTGGATATGATAATGTTAAGACTGATTTCCATTTGTGATTTGTCATGTTGATATTTCTTAGCCAACTAACTTTTAAAGATTGCATGAAACAATTTTAAAAGGGAAAATCAAAACTCCCTCATTTATTCGGTTTTTTTTAACAGTTCTCTTGCTAATTCTATGCCTTTTGCTTTTCCATACGAATTTGGCGCATAGGTTTTTCCCCCACACATCTGCTTAGTGGATTAAGTAAACATGTCCACACGTATATATGTTTGGAGAAGGGATTTTTAGACTTGCAGTTCTTCCCAGTGTCATATGATTCTCTAAATCCAATTCCTGTATAACTGTTCTATTTTCACAGCTTTTTATTCTTTATAGAATAATTCGTGTATTCCCAGCCAGCTTAGTTAGATATAGATCAGAATTCCAAGTAGTCTGAACTTTCGCAAGTTCCAATTGATTTTAAGATGTGGTATATTTTTTTTGATGACTTCCTCCCGAGACCTAGCCATACTGTCTGTGTTTTTCATGCAATTAAGATTCAAACCTAAAGACTAGCCAAATGTATGAAGGAAACATACAGTTTCTTCGAAAGAAACCTGATCTCCGTCTTGCGGAGACTGTCTCTCATCAGCGAATTGTGCTATTTAATAGCTCCATCTGATTCACAGGTATTTTCTGATTATTTTATCTGGTCTCTTCATATTTACTAGTACCTCTACACCTAAAACAGAAGAGATATGTGAAATGGGATAACCTTGCCTACAGTCATAGGTTAGGAGAAAAAAAGCCTAAAACTGATCTGGGGAGAGAAAAGAAATTAAATCAAAGAACGAAAAATTGCAAGCCACACAAGAAAAAGAAAAAAAAGTAACACTCAGATTAAGGCGACATGGATCTCTTAAGGGATGGTGGAGGTGGGGTGGGGTGGGGGAATAACTGACTATTTTCTTGAACTAGACAAACGAAATGATGTCAGTAATCAGACAATACAAATGCGAGATGAACATGAAAACAAAGTAACACATTTCACATGCATAATGATTTAAATTAATGGTTTTTATAAACAGCTCTATGAAAAACGAGAAGTAGACTGCAGTTTCAACACTATTGTTGATGATCTCCGACATCATCATCAAGAAGTTTCAGCTGCTTTGGAAGGGAAAAATAACGTTAGAGAAGGCAAAAAAAAGCACTTAGAAATATACAAAAAAATGATCAAGTTCAGGACTGATGGATTAACATGTTGTGATGTTGCAGTATCCCGATTCACACGCCTTTTATACCACTAACATTCACTCCCACAATTCCACTTTTCAATCAAGGAGCCCACAACATTAACTAACTCTGCTCGCAATCACGCTATCCGACTCCCAGAAATTAACACTCAAAAGACCCAATTAACTACCACAATTTACTAATTTTCAAACAACATCACATCACAGTCATCCTTCACAGCAAAACAACAACTTCCGTAGTCAATATGATTTCAGGGAAAACGCTATACAAAA
>CM065746.1:37480236-37507736 GCA_033310375.1 Conus canariensis | reverse complement strand
TAACCTGCTTGAAACAATGGCGAGGGAAAAAATGTGTGTGTGTGTGTGTGTGTGTGTGTGTGTGTGTGTGTGTGTGTGTGTGTGTGTGTGGAGAGAGAGAAGAGAGAGAGAGAGAGAGAGAGAGAGAGAGAGAGAGAGACGCTTGACGCTTGACGCTTGACGCGCGCGCAAATGCCGCGCCGCGCCTTTTAATTGAGGCCTCCGGCCTGTCCATATCGGGTGTACACAACAAGTGGCAAATACAATTCATTATGTATCATCTCAGTCCATGTGTTCCTATGGAGTATTCGAGGTTTACACAAATTTATATTTTCCCATTTTACCCTTGTCATTAATTCTCTCATAGATCCTGTCCCCAATCAGTATAAGGTAATTTTACAACAGACTGTACAATTCGTTTCTACTTCGTATCATGTATATTCTCCTTCATACCCAACTACCCCTCTACGTGCTAGTTGTTCATACTTATACTATTGATGTTTTGTTTCTTACATTTCTGTTTTCTCAATTGTGCTTATCCTTTATACTGCCTATATATAAGATTCTCTATATTTTAATGCGTAATATGTAAACATGGCCACGTCCCTGGTTATTTCTGTATTGCTATTTTGTACTAAATTTTGTGTAGTGATTATGCCACGTTTTTAAAGTGCTTCAGTATGTATTTTTCCCTTAGTTGCCTATAGCATGGGCATACTTTGAGGAAATGCAGTTCTGTTTCTTCTACTGAGCAAAAGGGATAAGTTGGTATCGCTTCATTGTCTATGTACTTTTTATTTGTGTGTAATTCATTAGTTCCTAGGCGTAGTCTGGTTAATGCTTTTCTGAATTTTGCTATTGTAATATTATATAGGTATTTCTCAGGCTGGTGTATTGATTTAAAGGAATAGTATGTATTAAACCTCTCACTATTACTTATTTTATCATGCCAGTATTGTTTATAGCAATCTGTGATTCTTTGTTTTAACATTCGTAGAAACCAGTCCTCGTCACCTACTCCTTCGTTTAACCAGACTACTGAAAAACCATACATGTCGAGGCAGCGTTTTATATCTCTTGCCCAGTTTTGGGTCTGAAAATTTTCCGCCTTCTCTCTTTCATACGCCTCTTTGGGTATTCTATTTGGAGACATCTTTAGCAACTTGAGCCAGTATCTTACCGCACTTATAGTGCTATCTACACAAGTGGGATATCTACCTAGTTGAGAGAGAGAGAGAGAGAGAGAGAGAGAGAGAGAGAGAGAGAGAGAGAGAGAGAGAGAGAGAGATTCAATCTTCTCTTTGGAAGAGTATTCATTGGCCGACTCCATCAAAGCAAAAAATGAAGGCCGATGAGCCGTCTAAAGACATTTTCGTCTGAGGGGGAAAATGCATTTGATGAGCCGTCTAAAGACATTCATGTTCCTCTGTGGGGAAAAATGCATTTGATGAGCCATCTGAAGACATTCATGTTCCTCTGTGGGGGAAAATGCATTTGATGAGCCGTCTAAAGACATTCATGTTCCTCTGTGGGGAAAAATGCATTTGATGAGCCGTCTAAAGACATTCATGTTCTTCTGTGGGGGGAAATGCATTTGAAAAGTAATAAAAGAATACGGAAAAAGTGTTAAGCGAGGATCCCTAGATGACCATGTCCTTAATGAAAAAAGGAAATAGTTTTTCATAACAGAAAACACACTTGTTGATTTATATGGAGATCGTTCACTCAAGTATAAAGACTCTGCTGAAAGGATATCCATCGCTTAGTAGCTGGAAAGATTGCATTTCAGATTGATGGTGGACAGAGCAGCCAACTGATGAACTGTCAGGTCCGAGCCTGCATGTTCTACTGTCGACGTTACCATGGTCACGCTGTCACGATCTACGAGCAATCTGTTCGCGCTCTGTCAGCAGTGGTGTGGCCGTTTAAGTGAGAGTTGTGGGGGTTGTACCGCGCCCTGGGGTTAATTTACTACAAGTTTGTTATTTTTAAGCCGATAGAGAGCGTGAAGGTATAGATAGACTAGTTTGTATTTTGCCCTACTCTACGCCTTTAGTCTATTTTTAGGCCAGATGAACTGGGTCAGCCGGTTTTGCTTGCACTGGCCGTGTTTGTGCATGCCATAGTGGTGTGTGGGTTTGTGTAGTGTCTGTGTGATTGTGAGTGAGGGTTGCGTGTGTGTGGTGTTTGTGTCTGATGCGCGTGTATGCGTGTGTAGGTTCAGTTGACAAGGGGGGTCACTCAGTTTCTCTCAACAGGTGGCAAGACTGAAATGTTTCTGAGTAGGAATCAGCACGGTCATTGAGTTCACTTTTCATCTAGGCTGGCAAGACTGCAGGAGGTGTGGTTCTTGGCCAGATAGGTTTCTTGTGGGTGATTCGTTCACAAAGAGTTGCAGACTAGTGTCTCGTGGTGTATTGCCTAACTAGTCCGTGGTAGCCGCGTGTCCACGTACTGCTGTGTTAGTCAGGGAGTGCAGCCCGCAATACCGGCGGTTGTACTGTTTAGCGTCAGTGTGGTAGTGAGTCGTGTGGTAGCTGTTACGTAAACTTCAACTGGTGCCTCAGCTGGTGTGAGAGCAGCTGACTGTACCTGGTTGCTGCTGCCTCTTGCCTGTCGCTGCAGAGTGCAGCTGTTGCCAGCTTGCGGCGTAGCCTCAGGCTCGTTGCTGTGTTTGAGTGGTGGGTGTGGGTTTTATTGTTCGTTCATCCGGTGCGTGTGGTATGGATGTTTCGTCCATGTGGTATGGATGGTTCGCATGTGTGGTATGGATGTTTCGTCTGAGTGGGGTATAAGTGTTCGTCTGGAGGGGTTGTTGTCCTCGGGGGTGTTGTGTGTATGGATTGTTCGTATCCGATTCAGGATAGGCACTTGGCTATAGTATGCAGGAATGTGTAGGGCATTAGGGTTTTGAACCAGGAATGATGATTGTTGTATGTTTGCGATGTGATGGCTGCATTATTGTTGACATCGTGTGTCAGACGGATTATTGGTGACATTATGTGTCAGACGGATTATTGTTAGACTGTCTGTGAGTGTGTGGATGTTGGGTGTCTGCAGGTGTTAACCGGACAATCCCTTGCTGAAGTTATTGCCACTAGTGGGGTTATGCAGGTGTAGACTAAGTGCGGTGTATAGGGCTGTCTACTTTGGTATTGTCGGTAAGCCGTATGTTTGAGGCTCTTAGTGAGTGCGTTGCACTGTTTTAGTTATCACCAGGTTGGTTAGGCTCGCAGTGTTCATGATGCGATGTTAGTTAATTTTGTGATTATTTTGTAAAGTATATTATCTCTGGAATATATGCGGATGCCGTGTTGTCTACATTCAAAATCAGTTTGGACATGTAGTTATCTTCCTTTTCAGGCGTCGATCACTGATGGAGTGTGAACTGCAGTAGAAATTTTGATAATGTTTGGTGAAAATTTATGCATTGAGCTCTGTTGATTCTGATCATGCGCTCGAGAGTATTGGGATTTATTACATAATGGGGATGAGTTTTGTAACTTTTGGTTGGTGTGTTCTGTTAATTTCTATGGGTTTGGATTGGGTATATTTTGGTTGCACTGATGGTATGGAATGTATCTGGGTTCGACTGTTCGGGTCAGGTTATTGCTCATTGTGGATGCTGAGCTTGGTACGCGTGAACCCGTAGTGTGAATTGAGTTCGCGTGGATTGAGCCCCATTTGCTATGAGCAATCCATGTTTGTGTGGGGGTGGACTCATGCACTGATCTGACTACCAGTATTGATTAAGTGTTTAGTCAAGTTGTGGTGATGATATAGGATCTGGACTCGAAGGATTTGTGCTCTTTCTCTGATTGACTTGTAAAGATCCCCCTGTTAGACGGTCTTGGCCTGGTTGGGATGGTAGCCTACGTTGGGCTGCTTGAGGTCTCAGCAGGGACCCGTATCGTCTTCATAGAGGAACCTGCTGTATCACCTGTCGTCCCCTGGTCAGACAGCTTACCAGGGTCAACCGTCAAGTGTAGAATCTTCCTGCGTCCTTCCGACCCTGTCCCCGCCCCTTCCTGATGCCCTTGACCCTATCAATGTCTACCCCTGTTTGTCCTCAACCTCTTCCAGACCTAGTATTTAACTGACCTGATAACCCCCTTGTCCCTGTCCTTCGCCCTACATCACTGCAGCTTGGGCGTGAGGAGGGAGCGTCTGCTGGCCACAGTGGGTGGCTGGGTGGATAACCACTCGCCTGCATCTTGTGGCGACCGGACAGCGCTGGGAGAGCACGTGGCTTTATTGCTTCCCTTGGGGTCTTCATCGGAGAGAAACTATGGGCAGGGCACCAGTGTTATGGGGAAGGGCGCCGAGAATGTTGTGAGGTGTGACCAGAGGTCTAGTGTGGCGAAGAGCATCACACGGCCGATCGTGCGCCCCGTCTGTCAGCAGTGTGGTTACAGGAAACGCACTCTTGTCTGGTGTGTCTGTTCTGATTGACGTGCGCATGCGTGTGCGTTGTGCACACTGAACGACTGAGAACAACAGTACGAGTGAGACATAATCGTGATAGTGTCTGGGGGTCTTGGACGGATGATTTTGGCCTTGTGTATTATCCATGTCGTTGGAGTCTGTTGGCGTCTCCATCTGTGATTAACTTTGGGCCTGTGTTCTATGCATGATGTTGATGCTATGTCATGTGCCCTATGACCTATGTGGTGTGAGCGTCTCTAGGTACTGCCGGCTGCAGTAGACGGAGCTCGTGGCGGAGGCGTGGATGCGATGTGATTGAGTGTATGCGAGCGAGGGTGTTGGTTGTGGCGTGCATTGTTGGTGTGGGAAGGACTGATTGGGGTAAAAGGTTGCTGTGGTTGTATTGTCGGTGGAAATGTTCATGTATTCACGGTCAACAAATGTTGTGTGAATGTTAATCTGTGTTCAGTAGTCCTAGGTCTGTTGGGAAGTAACTAGATTAGGCTGTAAATTCTGTCCGTCTATCTATAGCATCAGTTCAGGTCTTAGCGAACCTGACATGAACAAAACAAAGTACTGTTTCTGATGTTGATGTTTTGGGGCAAAAGCTTCTTCAAAGACAAAATACAACTTTCTAGTGAAAAGAACGAGCTTTGGATGTTGTTTGACATCATCAGTCACTTTCGGGGAAATGAGAGTGTAGAGAGTCTCTCATGACATAGAGCAGTGACTGGATGGTGCGTGACACAGAGTGTAGAGAGTCTTTCATGACATGGTGCAGTGACTGGATGGTGCGTGACACAGGGTGTAGAGAGTCTTTCATGACATGGAGCAGTGACTGGATGGTGCGTGACACAGAGTGTAGAGAGTCTTCATGACATGGAGCAGTGACTGGATGGTGCGTGACACAGAGTGTAGAGTCTTTCATGACATGGAGCAGTGACTGGATGGTGCATGAAACAATGCCAACAGATTTTCAGGGGAAAAGAGGAAAAGAAAAGAAAAGAAAATGGAAGCAGAACGATACTTAGGCAGAGACTGGAAGCAACTGTGACACTATTCCACGTTGGAACTAGGTCAGATGCTGGGAATGGCTGAAATTTACACAGTGGACAAACGAATGCACATGAATGACATAGGAGGCGCAAACCCACATTAATGTGAACCTATGTTCCATCGCCATTTCGACGAATTTATCTTAACAAGAATAAAACAACATCAAACAGTAATAACAATGGGGATGCTGCTGCTTCTGCTGCCGCTGCAGATGGTGATAAAGAGAGAGAGAGAGAGAGAGAGAGAGAGAGAGAGAGAGAGAGAGAGAGAGAGAGAGAATAAAATTCTATTGATGTTTTATGGGCACTGGTATAACTATGTCATCACAGCCAACTACAGTCTTTAAGTCGTTTCCGTTCAGAGCAATCGTGGGTATAAAACCATGTCAAACAGCCACGTCGCCCGACAGCCAACAACGTCTGTGGCAAGTTGACAGATCAGAAATCAGACTCGGGACAAATGGTAATCTGGAACTGCAGAAGTGCCATGGATAATGTTGCCGTTCTCTGGATATTGTGGGGATTCTTAAGTAGTGGGAAAAGTCAAAACACTTCAAATGTGACACAAGTTCAAACCACCAGCATCTACACGACATCGCTTTCATCACTACGTGGAAACACAACCATGGGTTCTACGAAGGAAGCGGCTCGCTCGCTACAAAGTGATTTGTTTACTGTCGATGTTCAACATGTTCAACACATCAATGAAACATACAGACCTACAACGTCTTTCCGCGGGTCGTTGAAGCAATACTCTCAGACACCAGACAGGACACGGACAATTCCTGGTGTCAAAATGCCATCTTACAACTTGACGTCTTGTTTCTTTAGCCTTGATCCAGACTCTTTAACAATAAAGAACACACATGGTCATATATTTGTCAATGCCATCTTCCACGAATACTTACAATGTAACTTTACAATAGAAGTTCCGTGTCACAAAGTTGTACAGTTTCGAGTTCATCGGAAAAAGGGAATTGACATTATATTGCCTGAGATTGCGAACTTTGCTCTGACTTACTGTTTTTGTCCCAGCACTTCCTTTACTTCTTTGGGAAATTCAGTTTTTCTTCGTCTGTCTAATTGGGCTTGGGATCTTGGAACTGTGGAACTCTCTTTGGATTTTTCTTCTGTTGAGTCAGATTTTCAAATAGTTCCTGTATTCCAGTCTGCAGGTAAGTATAACGTGCAGGTGAATGCACTCGCACACACACAAGCACGCGCACGTGCGCGCACTCGCGCTCTCGCAAGCACGCACGCACGCACGCACACAACACAACACACACACACACACACACACACACACACACACACACACACACACACACACACACGCACACACAAAGTGTCTGCCTGTTCAATTCATGTACAACTTTAAATATACCGACTAAATGGAACTGTCAAATGGATTTGATTCTGTAAATGCTGTTCGATTTTAAACCTGGTAAATGCGGCCTAGGTGGGGAGAAAACACTTATGAGATCAATGGTAGCCACTTTTCTGTAAATGGTAAAGAGGTAGAAAGATTGAAATTGATCGAAAACAATGATTTGGACCTGGGGAAATAGACTACAACTACCATCAGCGGCAGTACCTGTGAAAATACAGTTGTCAGTTTTTGAGTGGATATGGAGAAAGAGAAAGGGAAATAGAAATCTGAACATTGTGTCTAAGAATGAAACATGGATGTCACAAATTAACTAGTCATCAAACGTGACTTGCAGGCCAATTTACGATGCATCGATAAAGCTATTTGAGGACATTTACATATTGGGACTGGCTACAATGTCTGTTCAAATGTTATTGTTTTGTTGTCGGGCACCCTCTTGGGTCGTAACTAGATGATTAAAACATTATACCAGTCGTAACAAATACATTTTAAAAAGCATATGTGTGCGTGCGTGCGTGCGTGCGTGCATGCGTGTGTGTGTGTGTGTGTGTGTGCGCGCGCGCGCGCGTGCGTGCGTGCGTGCGTGCGTGCGTGCGTGCATGAGTGTGTGTGTGTGTGTGTGTGTGTGTGTGTGTGTGTGTGTGCGTGTGTGCGTGTGTGTGTGTGCGTGTGTGTGTGTGTGTCCCAACATTCTATTCATCTAGGGTTTGTAGGTATGTCATAACAGGCACATGAACAACGCTGTTGCTGCAATCAGAGTGTTTGCCTCATGGTAACTGTAGTCTCTAGGAAACGCTTTGTAATGTCTCTCATTTCTAATCACCCTCAGCATCCCAGATATATCTGTAGTTCCATAAAACATCAAACACTGACGTGAGTTAACACGACAAACTAGATATATCTGTAGTTCCATAAAACATCAAACACTGACGTGAGTTAACACGACAAAATTCAGCCTCAGCACGACTGCACATATGTTGACCCGGGAGATTGAACATTTCGTATACTGCACTTCGTCTGCTACCTGTCATAAGGACTCGAGCCTGTATTCTTCAGACATAGAAGCATGTGTTCTGAGCACTTGGCTGCTACAGTCTACAACACAAAACTAGAATAAGGACCTTATCCTCATACACAAAAAAATTAATATTCGTGGACTCGGTTATATATCTGATTGGATATCCGGCTAACCCTTTCATTTTGGAACGGTCAGCGCACACTAGTTCCCGTGCGATAGATACGTTTGTTTTCCCAACAGACAACAACAGACAAAGTTAACGATTGCTGAATATTCTTATTTTCACCGGGGCAGAAGCAGGCGTTTTATAGCTCTTTTGCTTATGTTACTAAAAGAATGGATACATTTTTTTTCCAGAGCAAGACTAAGTTTATATGATTGACTGAAAAGTGAATGTTATGCTGCTACCTCTGAGCAGGAGCTGATGTGTTAATAACATCACAGTGTCATGGAAGTCATATGATCTGCCCAGAAGAACTAAACGACTCATAATGAGTTAGTCTGCAAATAACCAATATCCACTTTTCTTCAGTATGAAAACAAAACTAGGTGGCTTAAACATGTCACAAAAAGTCCATTCTTTCCTATAGTCAATATCCATGTTTCGTTTAGTTAGAAACAACAGAATAGATTTAACGTTTTACGAAAAAAGTCATTCTGCATACCAGTCAATATCTCTATTTCATTCAATTTGAAGCAACAATAGCTTCAACGTTTCACACAGAGAATTATTCTGCATAATCAACATCTAGGTTTCATTTAATACGAAACAGCAGAATAGTTTCAAAATTTGACAACACACAAAATTATCCTGCATAATAGGAAATTTCTCTGTTGCATTCAATATCCAACAACAAAGTAGCTTAGTGGCATGTGTCAGATGTTATTGTCATGGGAGTAATCTGGCTTTTACAATAAAAGTCTTGAGTTTTTTTGTCTTCTTCGTGAAGGTCAGGTTGCCAACAAATCTTTACAGAGATGATAATCTAAAAAAGGAAAGGGAAGTCCAGGAGCAGGTGGACTGCTGTGTGACTTTCACTGTGCAGGTTACGTGCAAACACCAGGTATGGAGCAATGTGTCCCACGTTCACAGCTGGAGTTTAGCTGTGTCACTCTGACCCCGCCCCCTGACCACGTGATCTTTCTCAGTATCCCAAAGGAGGAGTTCGGGACCCTGACTCTGTTTTGTGGCTGTTGTTGGGCAGATGGGGTTGATTACCGACTCCATGAAACATATAACGAGCCAGACATGGCCGCGTCTTACCTCTTCCCCGATGACTTCCCCAGTTGCAAATCTCTTGAAAATACGTCTATGTCCATTCACCATCACAAGTGCTGTGAAGGAAGAATGACACCTTTTTACGGATATAGACTTCGATTCTCATTCCACTTGAAAAATGAAAAACCAAAACAGATTGCAGTCGTAAAGAAACGTTACGAGGCAACATGGAATTGTTCCATATTCTCCAAGTCAGATCTGGTGCATCATTTTCCCTGTGACCTGGTTCCCCAGTGTGCCGAGTCTGAAGATGAGGCTCATTGCCCCTACACCTCTGACACATGTGGACTGAATAAGGTATCTGCTTCTTCAGTATCATTTTGTCACGCGCCAAGCGTGACCTTTCTTTTCCAAACCTTTTGAGGAGATTTTGTCGTATATGCCCATTTTTCAGGAGGGACCAAATCTTGGGGCAAACACTGCTCGATGGATTTTGGGCAGTCACTTGCCATTTCACCCCAGCCCTCGCTGTGCACTGTCTTTGGACGTGCGTTCCGTCCATTTTCGTTCGCCCAGTCTTCTCGCTCGCCTACGTCACTGATGGAAGGTGGGCAAAAGTTGGGTTTGGGGTGAGGTTTGGCACTCTGGATTTGAGGGGTGATCCGTGAGTCATCTCATTTTTTTTTCATGGATCATTTTGTTTGAGAGGGCCTCGTCCCTATATTCTAGATGCTAACTGGAGTGGGCAGTCAGCCCACTGGAGCAAGATTCGTCGTCTTGTTGAAGGTTATCTATCATCACCATCCTTTTGTTTTCACCCCCCCCCCCCCCACACACACACACACACATCATTTTGTCATGGATCATTTTGTTTGAGAGGGCCTCGTCCCTATATTCTAGACACTAACTGGAGTGGGCAGTCAGCCGACTGGAGCAAGATTCGTCGTCTTGTTGAAGGTTATCTATCATCACCATCCTTTTGTTTTCACACCCCCCCCCCCCCCATCATCTTTTCATCTGCAGAGCCAAAGGAAGAGGAAAGAAGAAGACCCTGAGAGGAAGACGGAAAAGACCTTGAGAAGAAGACGGAGGAGGACCTTGGAAAGGAAGCCTGGAGAGGGATAGAAGACAGGAGGGTCTGACTGGGGGCGACGTCTTCCTGGGGGGTCTACATGGCCTTTTCCCCATCCCAGACGTGGTGACCTGTCGTCTTCGTCCTCCTCTTTGGCACGTGTGGTTTTGTACTTCCCTTTTCCTTCTCCTTCTGCCTTTACCCCGGGTCTTCGTCTGCTGCTTCACCTCCTGTTCATCCATGCCCTGACCTTGCTCCTGTTGGCTGAGATGTTAACACAGCCTGCTGCCCTGGGACCCGGGAGGTCCCGATTGTGACGTCGGCACTTCCTCGCCTGTCCTGACATCATGAGGCGACTGCAGTGAGGGGCGTGCGTGAGTTGAGGGTTTGTGGGTGGGGGTGCTGGACTCAAGGTAGCCCCAGAAAGACAGAACAAGACAGAAGCAGACAGAAATGTACCAGAGAAATGAACTGTTTGGGATGTTTTCTTTGAGGTTTTGTTTTGTTTTTCTTTGGCAGGCCATTAGTTTTTTTTTTTAAATAGGTTTCAAGGCTGTTGTTTTTATGTTTTTTTTTCCTTATGTGATTGTCATTGTCCACATTCCCCTTTTCCCCGCGGGCTTCAGTAGTGTGGGGTAGGTGGGGTGATTAGGTCCTCCTTGGTGCTGTATTGGGCTAGGGTGGGGGATTTAGTATCATCGCTGTTCTATCTAGTTAGTTAGGGCCCCGTCTCCTCATCTCTCATCAATATCTGTTTAATGTGAATAAATGTGGTGGTTTGTCTATCTCTTGCCCGGTGTTTGATTTGTGCACTTGAGGTCAGGTACTTGCAGTTTCTCCCTCTTCCCACGCGCCTCGTCACTGGTCACCCTTAACCGGGTGAACCGTGACATCTTGGGGGCTCATCCGGGATTTGGGTGAGCCTGCCCCAGTTTGACCTCGCGGGCAAGTCAACTCTGGGCATCTGTCTGTCCTAATTGTTTCATGGGAGGTTGGAGGGTAGGCCTTAGTGTGTAGGGGGCCGTCTTAGGGTTGCCCGGGATCCTGTGAGGGTTTGGGAATTGGGGGTGAGACGGGAGACCCCTTAGCCCTTCTCAGCATTGGCCTACTTCAGGCTCGGCTCAGGCACGCCCGTTGTTTAGATTAGGGATAGGGACTTTCTATTGTAGGGTTAGGTTTTGTTTTTCAGGGTAGCTCTGCAGTGCCAGTATTTGTGCTGGTCTAGGGTCAGTCAGAGGTTTCTGTCAAGGTGAGGGAGTACCATGGGACTTTAGGAGAGCCTGGTGTTCCTCTTTGTGGAACCACACATGGTCTCTGGTTGTGTTTCTCAAACCTGGTCTGTTTAGAAACACTAGAAGTTGTTGGATGGTATCTTGCTGCTACGAGGAGAGACACACCTCTGACCTGTGAAGGTGAGTTTTCGTAATAAAAAAAAAAACAAAAAACAAAAAACGCATTGGATTTTATTACTTCTTAATAGTTATAGACAGTTATCCTGTCCGCATACGTCAGTGCGCTGGCCGAATATTTTCTAGTGTAGGAAGGGGAAAAAGTTTGTTTATTAAGACAATTTGCAGCCGGTAGGGTGGTCGCGTTTTGCATTTTGAAAAAAAAAGGAAATAAGAGGAGAAAAAAAAATGATTTGTTGCTCACGCGCTGTGTAGGAGTGGCGTGTTGCATGTTTTGCTAAGCGTGCAGGGATTAGCCTGTCAGTCGCTTCAGGACGCGGGTCGTGGTCAAGATGTAATAGTTGCGCGCGTTTCCATATTTTGGGGGACGGGTTCTAGCCCATCGCGTACCGATGGGAGGCCTGAGTTGTTCTGGGTTATCGTAGTCGCACACACATCCTTGAGTGTGAACCGGGTATTTCACTGTGAAGTATCCTCGACCCCCATTTTGTTGGTCCATTCGACTTGGATTGCCCATCCTTTGAGCCCCTTCAGTCTCAGTTGGCAGAGCGCCGGACTCGTAATCTTGGTGATTCTGGGGTTGCGGGTTCGAATCTCCTCCGGAGCGTTTCGGTACAGGGGGATTTTTCCCTCGGAGTTAACATTGGTTCTGACTCCATTTCCCATACAGTCCTTCGAATGAGACTATAAACCGAGGTTCCGTGTGTGAATGCATGCATAACATCTTGCACACACGTAAAATCCCATCACCAACTTTCGGAAGAGAAGGCCAGTTTGGCCGTTGGTATGGATGACACGTTACACATTGCAAGCACCCTGCGTGAGAAATAGAAAGAATGAAGGAAGTAAGGAAATTGAGTGAACGATATTGACTGGATGACACGGGAAACGACTGAATGAAGCGCCAGCTGGCAGCTCTTCAGTCGGCACTACCCAGGTAGGCAGCCCGTTGTGTAAATGAGTGTCGCTTGTAAAGCGCTTAGAGCTTGGTCTCTAGCCGAGAATAGGCGCTATATAAGTATTCATTATTATTTCCCTTTGGGCCATTGGAGGCGGCGTTTTGTATTCCTCCCTCCGGTAGGGGAAAGTGAGGTTACTTCCAGGAGGGATTTAGGCGGGAAGAGATCTTGTAGTCACGATGGCGACCAGAGGAGACATGCGAGTCACCCGTAGTCAAAGCCGAATGTGGGACTTATTAGCCGATCCCCAGGTCTCCACTGTCGCTATCAGTATGCCCACCATGGTATCGCATACTTACTCGGGAGCTTCAACTTCTGCGAAAGCTAAGACTAAGTTGTCATCTGTCGCGAGTTCCCAGGGTTGAAAGACGCCAACGAGTGACTATCCAAAGACGGTTTCTCCTTTGAGCACACCCTCTCGGTCTCAAGTTCACCGCTGGGTTAGCGACATGTGGGTTTCCGCTTCTGACACCAAGACTTCCGATACCAATATTTCCGCTCTGGGGCCAGTACAGTCTGACCTATGGACTATTCTTCTTATGATGGAGAGGCAGCATAGGGAGGAAAGACTGGATTTAGAGAGACAGCGTAGGGAGGACAGACTGGATTTAGAGAGACAGCATAGAGAGGAAAGACTGGATTTAGAGAGACAGCATAGGGAGGACAGACTGGATTTAGAGAGGCAGCGTAGAGAGGAAGAGTTGAGACGTAGGGAAGAAGAGGAAAAGAAAGAACGGAAGCGTCAGGAAGAAAAGGAAGAAAAAGAACTGAGACATAGGGAGGAGGATGAAAAGAGAGAACAGAGGTAAAGCGAGGAAGAGGAGAGGAAAGAACAGAGATGGAGAGAGGAAATAAACGCCCTCTACCAGGCTCTGCTGCCTCCAGTCCCAGATAGGAACAGAGGTGAAGGGAGGGAGCCATTCGTCTGCCCTCCGTCTCTGCGGTTGCCAGAGCTGCGTCCTGGAGAGGACATTGACGTGTTCCTTGAGCACTTCGACTCTGTGGCGAACAGCTATCATCTGTCAGATCAGCACAAGTTTTTGTACCTCTTCAGTGGACTGATGGGTAGAGCGAGGGAAGCCATACTAAATCTCGGGGAGAACCCGACTTATGAAGAATTGAGGGCGGCTCTCCGCAAACGATTCCATCTCACTGCGGAATCATACCAGCATCAATTCCGGACTATGTAGAAACGTGCGGAGGAGACATTTCTTCAATATGGTGAGCGGCTTCGGAGGTCCCTTATACATTGGGTGGAGTTGTCCGACATGCCTCTTGAGGACTTAGTGTTGGTGGAACAGCTTATGAATGTGGTAACTCCAGAGCTGAGATTGCGCCTTACCGAGCTTGACCCCAAGACTTTTGCCAGCGCCATAGAGATTGCTGAATCCTTCACCAAGGCCAGGAGGGCCCTTAGGAGAATGGACAGAAATCCTGCACAGTCAGTTGTGGAAGACCGGATGCCACACCTCCAGCAGCCTGCTGCTCCCGGCTCTCAGCTCAGGGGTCAGGCGCCTCCTCGACCACCACCAGATGTTGCTCCTCAGTGTTTCTACTGTGGGCAACCAGGGCATTTTCGGCGAGAGTGCCCCAGAGCACGAGGTCCGCCTACTGTGCCTCAGGGAGATTGTGGACCAGGAAAGGCCCGGGCCCGGCGCAACAGGTCACAGCCCTGTGTTCCTCTCGGTGGTTGGGGCACAGGTTGTCGACACCATCTGCGACTCAGGAGCCACCGCAGTATTTGTGGACCAGGCTGTCATTCCGCCCGGGGTACAGCGGGGCCCTGATTGTGAGGTTGCTGGCATGGAGGGTGGATTTGCCTCAAAAAGCCCCTCGTACCTCATCCCCATGAGCACCCCATACTTTGAGGGAAAGGTCTGGGCCGTAGCCCTTTAGGATCACGCACACTCCTTGCTCCTGGGGAACTGTGTACACTTCGCTGGGAGAGGCACGTCGCATGTTCACAGATTTAGCCGAGCGGGTATTTGTGGCTGCTGTCACCCGGAATATGGCCAGGAGGGGTGATGAAGAGCTTCGGCCCATACACCAGCCCCCTGTGGACGCCTTGGCAACCCAGATCAGTCCTGCAACTGTCAAGAGGTTGCAGTATAGGGACGCATCGGTCAAGGCACTTCGAGAGCTTGTGGGTCGGCCCTGTAAGGTCGGCCGCACTGGGCGCACCCTATTCATAGAACATGACGGGATGCTCTACCGCCGGTACTCCAAACGGGGTACTCGAGTACGGCAGTTAGTCATACCCAAGCGACTTATACCCACGGTTCTGCGAGTTGGCCATAACTCGCCCATGGCGGGGCACATGGGCGTAAAGAGGACGCAAGAACGGATTCAACAGTTCTACTGGCCCGGCATGAATCGCGATATCAAAGCATACTGCCGGTCATGTGACGTATGCCAGCAGATGACACCCAAGGGAAGGAACACAAGGGTGCCTCTGGGCACTGTGCCCCTAGTGGGCGAACCCTTTTCTGAGGTGGGTGTCGACCTTATAGATCCCATCTCACTGCCTCCGGCTCGTGGTCACTGCTACATTCTGGTCCAGGTTGACTACGCCACTCGCTACCCCGACGCCATCCCTCTACGCAACATCGATGCGTCAACAGTGGCGGACGCCCTGTGGCAGATGTGGTCCAGAACAGGGATCCCAGACAAGGTGCTGTCAGACCAGGGTACACAGTTCATGTCTGACACCATGAACCAGGTCTACCAGCTGCTCTCCATTCATGGTCAGACCACCTCCCCGTATCACGCGCAAGCTAATGGACTCGTGGAGAGGTTCAACGTCATGCTCAAACAGATGTTACGACGCCTGTGCCGCGAGCAGCCAAAGGAGTGGGACTGGTTCATCCCTGCCGTCTTGTTCGCATACAGGGAGGTTCCACAAGAGAGCATGTGGTTTTCCCTGTTCGAGCTCCTCTATGGAAGGACCGTCAAGGGGCCTATTGCGATTCTAAAACAGCTTTGGACACAGGAGACTGACCCTGTCGTCAAAGAGGAGTCCAGCTACGTCATCGACCTCAGAAATAGGGTGGCTGAAACATGTGAACTGGCTCAGCAGCACCTACGTAATGCCAGGGAAAGGTACCGGAAACTCTACAACCGACGCTGCAGGGAGCGATGGCTCGAGCCTGGCGACGAGGTACTGCTCTTGCTTCCCCTGAAGAAGAATAAGCTGCAGCTGGAGTGGCAGGGCCCCTTCAAGATCGTCAAGCGTGTGGGGGACTGGGATTACAGGATCAACGTCAGAGGGAAAGAGAGACTCTACCACGCCAATCTCCTGAAACGTTACTGCCGGAGAGAACATTGTTCTTCTGGACATGCTCCAGTGGTGGTGGAAGAGTCGGAGCATGATTCTGATATGTTTTTCGATATTCCCTCCGTTCCCCTACAAGCCGAGGAAACATGGGAGCACGTCAAGATTTCGGAGTCCCTCATGGATGCACAGCAGGATAAGGCTCGGGCAATGTGCCGGGAATTTGCTGACATCCACACAGACCTCCTTTGTGTTGCCGCCTGGGGTCATGTCAGCTTGTTCATTCAAAGGATGAGCCAGTTAGGGTTAAACTATACCCTTTACCCCATTCCCAGGCTGATCACATTAAAAAGGAGGTGGAGTCTATGCTGGCTATGGGAGTCATCGAGAGAGCCCAGTCACCTTACTCGGCTCCCTTCCACCTAGTCAAGAAGAAGGATGGCAAGCTGCGATTCTGTGTGGACTTCCACCAGCTCAACAAGATACTACAATTTGATGTGGAGCCCATGCCCAATGTGGAACAGATCTTTGCTGAGCTAGGCGGAGCGCGTTTCTTCTCCAAGCTGATCTCGCCAAGGGATACTGGCAGATACCTATGTGCCCAGAGGACAAACCAAAGACTGTGTTTACCACTCTGGAGGGTCAATATCTATGGGTGGTCATGCCTTTTGGGCTGAAGACTGCAGGAGCCATTTTCAGCCACATCATGAGGGAGGTGCTGGCGCCTCTTCATTTGTCTGAAGCCCATAATTTCATGGATGATCTTCTTGTTACCACTACCACCTGGGAGAGACACGTGATTGTTCTGCGGGCTGTGTTTACCCGCCTCAGAGAGGTGCAGCTAGCCACCCGACCTACCAAGTGTCAGCTGGGAAGGAGCTCCGTTGCATTCCTTGGGCACTGGCTGGAGCAAGGAGTTATCAAACCTGAGTGGTTTTGGTGAGTATTGAGATTTAAATTAATATTTGGTGGTACGTTGGTCACATTGAAGATATTTTGGGTCAAATTTCGGCATTCATTTCTTTTGATTCGACTCTGGGGGTTCGTTTTCCAGGCAGTCACAGCCTCTTTAGTGGAATCCTGCTTACTGCAAGTTGTAATTCATGTATCTCTGGAACCGTTTCCTTTCGTTCCCCTTTTCTTTTTCTCTCTCCCCCTTTCGGTGTCGAGCAGGGTGTCACATTCTGCGCTGACATCGTTATTTTATTTTCATTACCGTTTCAAAATTTAAAAGGATTCTTCACTTTTTTTTCGACTTTCCAGCGTAATTTTTTTTATTTATGGCATTACCTTTTGGCGCCTTATGGTCGAGGCTGGGGGAAGGTTGGTTGGTGAGGGAGTTGTTTTGTGGGTGTCTCCGTGTCCCCCCCCCCCTTTTCTCCCTCCTCCCCCTTTTCCCTTATGGTGACCAGGCGCCCTTGTCTTGTCTGTTTTGTTGGGTTGCATGGAGAGTGAATGGTGATATCATGTTTGTGCTTTATCTTCATATCATCCCTCTTTCAAAGATGATTAATTGATTGAGTTTCAGAGATAGTCTTATGGCCTCCGTGGTCGGCTGGACTATAATCAAAATGATTGATTGATTGATTGATTGAGATAGGTTAGGGCCAGTATTTTTCCTTTTGTCATTATTTTGGTTCAACTCCATAATTACATGTCTATATGTTTAAATGTAACTATCAGTTTTTCTTTTAAATACTGTCATTCACAGGGTGATTCCGATTAGTCTTTTACCAGTTCAAAGTGATATTTTTTGTAATAGTGGACTGGGTAGAATAAGTTGTAAGTAGAGAGTTTTTGTATGTATCGCTATTGTGCCTGGAGGACAAGTGAATTTATATAGAGTTAGGTGTAGGGGGCTCCTTGTGTCATAGTTGCCCCCCCCCCCCCCACATTCACCTTTACTCGCACCCTCCCCCTTCCCCTCGTTCCCACCGCCCAGTCAATATAGGTGTGCTCATCCTGAGTCCACTGTATGATGCGCAGCACTTCCGTTTTTCCTTCTCCTTCTGCCTTCCCCCGGGTCTTCGTCTGCTTCACCTCCTGTTCATCCACGCCCTGGCCTTGCTCCTGTTGGCCGAGATGTTAACACAGCCTGCTGCCCTAGGACCTGAGAGGTTCCGATTGTGACGTCGGCACTTCCTCGCCTGTCCTTACATCATGAGGCAACTGCAGTGAGGGGCGTGCGTGAGTTGAGGGTTTGTGGGTGGGGGTGCTGGACTCAAGGTAGCCCCAGAAAGACAGAACAGGACAGAAGCGAACAGAAATGCACCAGAGAAATGAACTGTTTGGGTTGTTTTCTTTGAGTTTGTGTTTTGTTTTGTTTTGTTTTCCTTTGACAGGCCATTAATTTGTTGTTTTTAAAAAAATAGATTTGAAGACTATTGTTTTTTTTTCCTTATGTGATTGTCATTGTCCACATTCCCCTTTTCCCCGCAGGCTTCAGTAGTGTGGGGTAGGTGGGGTGATTAGGTCCTACTTGGTGCTGTATTGGGCTAGGGTGGGGGATTTAGTATCATCACTGTTCTATCTAGTTAGTTAGGGCCCTGTCTCTTCATCTCTCATCGATATCTGTTTAATGTGAATAAATGTGGTGGTTTGTCTATCTCTTGCTCGGTGTTTGATTTGTGAGCTTGAGGTCAGGTACTTGCGGGTTCTCCCTTTTCCCACACGCCTCGTCATTGGTCACCCTTAACCAGGTGAACCGTGACATCTTGATGTCATCCCATGATGTCACGGTTCACCCGGTTAAGGGTGACCAATGATGAGGCGCGTGGGAAGAGGGAGAACCTGCAAGTACCTGACCTCAAGTACACAAATCAACACCGGGCAAGAGATAGACAAACCACAACATTTATCCACACTAAACAGATACTGATGAGAGATAAAGAGACGGTGCACTAACTAATGAGATAGAACAGTGATGATACTAAATCCCCCACCCTAGCCCAATACAGCACCAAGGAGGACCTAATCACCCCACCTACCCCACACTACTGAAGCCCGCGGGAAAAAGCGGAATGTAGACAATGACAATCACATAAGGAAAAAAACCATAAAAACAACAGCCTTGAAACCTATTTAAAAAAAAAACTAATGGCCTGCCAAAGAAAAACAAAACAAAACCTCAAAGAAAACATCCCAAACAGTTCATTTCTCTGGTACATTTCTGTCTGCTTCTGTCTTGTTCTGTCTTTCTGGGGCTACCTTGAGTCCAGCACCCCCACCCACAAACCCTCAACTCACGCACGCCCCTCACTGCAGTCGCCTCATGATGTCAGGACAGGCGAGGAAGTGCTGACGTCACAATCGGGACCTCCCGGGTCGCAGGTCAGCAGGCTGTGTTAACATCTCAGCCAACAGGAGCAAGGTCAGGGCATGGATGAACAGGAGGTGAAGCAGCAGACGAAGACCCGGGGTAAAGGCAGAAGGAGAAGGAAAAGGGAAGTACAAAACCACACGTGCCAAAGAGGAGGACGAAGACGACAGGTCACCAAGTCTGGGAAGGGGAAAAGGCCATGTAGACCCCCCAGGAACATGTCGCCCCCAGTCTGACCCTCCTGTCTTCTATCCCTCTCCAGTCTTCCTTTCCAAGGTCCTCCTCCGTCTTCTTCTCAAGGTCTTTTCCGTCTTCCTCTCAGGGTCTTCTTCTTTCCTCTTCCTTTGGCTCTCCAGATGAAAAGATGATGTGCGTGTGTGTGTGTGTGTGGGGGGGGGGGAGTTAAAACAAAAGGATGGTGATGATAGATAACCTCCAACAAGACGACGAATCTTGCTCCAGTCGGCTGACTGCCCACTCCAGTTAGTGTCTAGAATATAGGGACGAGGCCCTCTCAAACAAAATGATCCATGACAAAATGATGTGTATTATGTGTGTGTGTGTGGGGGGGGGGGGGGGGGGGAGATGAAAACGAAAGGATGGTGATGATAGATAACCTTCAACAAGACGACGAATCTTGCTCCAGTGGGCTGACTGCCCACTCCAGTTAGTATCTAGAATATAGGGACGAGGCCCCCTCAAACAAAATGATCCATGAAAAAAAAAAACGAGATGACTCACGGATCACCCCTCAAATCCAGAGTGCCAAAAACTCACCCCAAACCCAACTTTTGCCCACCTTCCAACAGTGACGTAGGCGAGCGAGAAGACTGGGTGAACGAAAATGAACGGAACGCACGTGCAAAGACAGTGCACAGCGAGGGCTGGGGTGTAATGGCAAGTGACTGCGAGGGCTGGGGTGTAATGGCAAGTGACTGCCCAAAATCCATCGAGCAGTGTTTGCCCCAAGACTTGGTCCCTTCTGAAAAATGGGCATATAGGGCAAAAGTAATAGGGACGAAATCTCGTCAAAAGGGATAGAAAAGAAAGGTCACGCTTGGCGCGTGACACATTTGTGTTCCATTGTGTATGCATTACATTTCTTGTTAAACTGTCAAATGGGAACACTGGATGGATGTCAATATTTCTCCATTGTTCCAGCACTGCACGACGTATTAATGCTTCCATCACTGGATACACCATGTGTTCATTTTTGTACCTGTTGATTTGTTCAGATTGACGTGTTCAACCTTCAACGCCCATCTAGCGCTGAAGTGAATGAAGATAAGTGATTGCTCGTTCATTTTCGTTGTCCTTAGTGTTTTGTATTTTGGCCGAAGAAGACCTAAGAGGTCGAAACGCATCGTGTTTTGTCTTGTGATTCGTTTGTCTGTGTTTTCTTGGCGGTTTGCTATTAATTGCATTTAAAATTTAAGATTTCCGCCTGCAGTCGCCTTACTTTGCAAGTGGTGTTCAACCTTGTTTTGTACCTATTTACCGTACTGTTGATAGGTAGTGGTAAGTTCTGTGACTTGTTCTGGAAGTGGACACTCTCGCCCTCACAGGTCTGTACTGTTGATAGGTAATGGTAAGTTCTGTGACTTGTTCTGGAACTGTGGTAAGTTCTGTGACTTGTTCTGGAAGAGGGCACTCTTACCCTCATACGTCTGGACTGTTGATAGGTAATGGTAAGTTCTCTGACTCTCGCCCTCACATATCTGTACTGTTGATAGGTAATGGTAAGTTCTGTGACTTGTTCTGGAAGAGGGCACTCTCACCCTCACACGTCTGCACTGTTGATAGGTAATGGTAAGTTCTGTGACTTGTTCTGGAAGAGGGCACTCTCACCCTCACACGTCTGCACTGTTGATAGGTAATGGTAAGTTCTGTGACTTGTTCTGGAAGAGGGCACTCTCACCCTCACACGTCTGCACTGTTGATAGGTAATGGTCAGTTCTATGACTTGTTCTGGAACTGGACACTCTCGCCCTCGCACGTCTGGATTGATTTTATTTGATTTTATATTTTGGCTTGCTTTATACTTAACTTCTAGTTCTGGCTGTTGCTGTTTATTTTGTTTTGTGCCTGTATTCTGGTTGAACAACAATAAAAACAAAGAAAGATGTTAAAAAGACTACAGCTGCCCTTCAAAAACAATTGACTATAGCTGTCCTTCAAAAACAATTCGCAAATAACCAAAAGCTGTATGTCGCAGTTTTAGATTTTGGAAAAGCGTTCGGTTCCATTTCTGGATAATTGTTGTGGCCAGTGCTTTTAAACTTAGAGTCAACGGAAAATTATACAGAAGCATGAGAAGTATGTATAGAGACGTAAAGGCTTGAATAGGACGTAGAACAAAATTATCAGGTTTTATGAATTGCACAAGTTGGGTAAAGCAAGTTGATGTTTGTAACCCAGTTTCATTTTCATTGTTTCTTTATAAGCTCGCATTAGAAACTATTGAAAAAAGGTTAGAACAAAAGAAAACCTCTGGCTTTATGTCACTCGTGTTCCCCAGCAGTGGGAGAACCTTCTCTAGGGTCAACGTCTTGTACAGATCACTACAGACCACTGGGCAAGGCAGCGAGACCTCTTGAAGCTTGGCTGGAAACCTTACTTGAACGTGATCACACAAACACGACTGTAGCGGACATAAATTCAGTGATAAACATAATTATCATATATCAAAAAGCAAACACCTCAAAATGGATTGACATCCATACACACAGTATATTGTAGAACCACAAAAAGTGCACAGCTTCTAGGGTTACTTAAACAGAATGATAACAATAAGCATGCAGTGATACTGCCCCACCCCCACCCAGCCACGACCACCACCCCTCATACAGACAGAAAATAGACAGACAGACAGACAGACACACACACACACACACACACACACACACACACACACACACACACACACACACACACACACACACACACACACACACACACACAATGACATTCACTGTCGATCACTCGTCCACACAGGCACTGCATTTCCATCAACAAGGGGTATTAAAATATTCAGAGAGTTCCAGAAAATGAAATTATTCTGTTCTGTGCCTCCCACCCCCCACCCCACCCACTTCCTTTCTTTCAATCCTCATTCTCCTATGGATCTTTCATTTTTCCTGTCTGAAACGTTTGCTCTTCTTTCTCTTTAAAATCTCCCTGTGTCCCTTACGTAGTTCTCTGAGGTTTCTGAAGCAGATGGTTTTGTCTTTGTGTGTACCTGTCCTGGAGTTGGGCTGTTTTGCACGAACCCAGGACATCTGTTTCTTTGCCCCGAAAGAGTGGACACGCGGTGTCATCTAATATGCTGTATTTGACCAGTAGTGGACATGCAGTGTCATCTGATATGCTGTATTTGACCAGTAGTGGACATGCGATGTCATTTGATATGCTGTATTTGACCAGGTTCTAGGAACAGAAGGTTCCATACAGATCTCAGGATGAAGTTGATTCTTAAAGCTGTATCATGGCATATTCTTCTTTAGCTGACTAAAGTTCAGCGTATTTTGCCCATGAAGTCCTTTTTTTCCCCTTTCAGACTTGTTGCACTACTGACTGGATTCTCCATCTCTTCTTTCTTCAATTTTTGTGTTATCATGTCCCTCTTTGCTTTCCCATTTGCCTGTGATAACTCATTTTCGTCTTCTTCTTCTTCTTCTCCTTCTTCTTCTTCTTCTTCTTCTCCAGTCCCTGCCTGTTGGTCTATGTGTGTCCTGTTATTTTCCTGATCTTGATAGTCTCCTTTGTTGTATCCACGTCCTCCTGTTCTGCCAGTCTGTAGCTCAGGTTGGGCAGATCTCAAAACCCCGTCCTCCAAGTCCTCAACCGTTGTTAGTAATTATGCCTTTCCCACTTTGCTCTCCTCAAAAATGGATTTAAGGGATAGCATCAGTTTTGTCTGGCGACAGAAAAAGAGAGGGGGGGGGGGGGGAGGGCAGGGGCGTCAATGTAAGAAATCTTGCCTTTCCCACTTTGCTCTCCTCAAAAATGGATTTAAAGGATAGCATCAGTTTTGTCTGTCGACAGAAAAAGAGAGGGGGGTGGGGGGGGGGGGGGAGGGCAGGGGCGTCAATGTAAGAAATCTTGCCTTTCCCACTTTGCTCTCCTCAAAAACGGATTTTATGGATAGCGTTAGTTTTGTCTGGCGACAAAAAAGAGGGAGTGAGGGTGGGGGTGGGGGTGTCAATCAGACCAGGTGTGACAACAAAACATTTCCTCACGTATTGACACATACGTTTGGCTCCCAAATGATTCCACTTTGGTGGTGTAGATATTGTTATGTTTAAAAGGCCAGAGGAGATTCAGGATCAGTATGCACCACAGCCACCACACTTTGCATCTGCCAGGGAGACAGCTCTGGAGTACCATCTGCAGGCTTCCTTCTGCCATTTGCAAACTTTTGTTACCCATCTCTGTGTCTTTTAAGGAGTCAACACACAATCTTCCAAGGCTCTCGACTGTTTTTCAAGACACTGCTAGAATGGTTTTTCCAATAAAGGTCCACTGTATCCCGATATGGCAGTACAAAACAATGTTTTGGTAATATACTAGCATGTCTTACAAGGATATGCACTGTAAATTACATTCAAGTTATTGTTTTTCCAGTGTTGACACCAGTACGTACTCGATGCTGCGTGACACACCTTTTCTTTCTGTTATTGAGATGAAACTCTCCTATACCTAAAATGCCTGCCACTTACACTTACCGCCCATTTCAACACTAGACCTGTTCTAGGTATCTGGCGCCAAAACAACTCGATCAATTTCTAGGAGTATTGATATAAATCCACAAACCATTTTCAGATATGAATCAGTCCTTTTTTTATCATATGTAACGTTATATTGGAGTAAGGTCATTTTGTCGCAGGAGGTGGGATGGCGGGGGGGGGGGGGGGGGGGGGGGGGGGGGGGGCTGGCTTTTATTCCAATTGTTCAGATGTTTATGCAAATGCTAGAAAATCCTAGTAATTTCATCATCTGCACTTCACAGGAAACTGGCGTCGCAACATGTCGGTCAAAGTTTTGGTTTCAAAGTGAGGGGACTGCAGGTGGAAACTGAAACAAACTTAAAAGAAAAAAAATACTGTGCCGCTGAACGAGAGACAAACTACAGGACAAAACACCACACCTTTCTACCTGTTTGGTCTTCTTCAGGCAAGACACACCACATGCACAAACCAACTACAGGACAAAACACCACACCTTTCCACCTTTCAGGTCTTCTTCAGGCAAGATGCACCACATGCACAAACTACAGGACAAAACACCATGTTAACGACCAGTCTGTCGCCCCTGCCCAATTTGTCGCCCGGCGACAGATTGGACCTCAACACCAGGACCAATTTATCGCCCAGGCGACAGATTGGTCCTCAACACCAGGACCAATCTGTCGCCCATTCTAAGTTTTTGAGGGCGACAGATTGGGTCGCACTTCACTGTCCAATCTGTCGCCCCTTGGCCAATTTGTCGCCAACTTACCTTGCTCTAAATAACTTGATGTTAGGCCACAGTTTCTCTCATTCCCATACTTTATCTCACTTTAGGAGAAAGTGTGGGGGCTCACTTTCTCTCACTTAAGAAGAAAGTGCGGGATTGAGAGAAAGAGTGGTCCTTCCCTTTCGCACTTTCTCCCATGTGAGAGAAAGTATGAGGGCGCCCCCACACTTTCTCTGATTGTGAGAGAAAATGTGGGAAGTGCCCATATTTTCATTTATTTATTTATTTTCAATTTCGTTATTAGTTTCTTGTCTTTCCTTAACGTCAAACTAAGAGCCAAATGATAATAAAATCTAATAAAAAGTGACGGAATGAGACAGGAGTTCCTTGTTGTTTTTCTATTGAATGGTCACATTGAGAAATCTTCAGAGTGCATAATCAATCAGAAAAATCAATCATGCAAGTGTCAAGTAGTTAAATCAACTAGTTATCAAATCCAAATAATATAATTTACGCTGGAAAGTATGCAAACACACAAAACATGTTGCTTATGTTATTTTAGTAAGTTTATATGGACATGGTATTAAGCATTGGCATATACGTTACCTGTCCAATACTCTCCCTATCGAATGGGGTGACCACAAAGTACTTCAGTTCATTGTAAAATCCAAATCTTCACTACTTAGGTTGCGTATGCTCTAATGGTAATTTTATAATATTCACAACCTAGATAACAACTGGTCAGTGCCAAAACCAGTGGTCAGCTTCATGAAAATTTAACGTTTTTACTATTTCACTGCATATTGGTGTGTTATAAACGCTTCTGTACAGTTTACCATATAGGTGTCCGGTGGTCAACAAGATTGACCAGTGGTCAGTTTCATGTAAATTTAATATTTTTCTGAGTTCACTCCATATTGATATGTTTAATGCTTTTTTTTAATGTAGAAGACCAGTGGTCTGCAAGAAAGACTAGTGGTCAGTTCTATGTCAATTTCATATTTTCACTATCTAGCTAACCTAGGAGGGGGAAGAACTAGCCTAGGTGGGGGAACAGCTCGCCTAGGTTGGGGAAGATCTAGCCTAGATGGGGAAAAACTAGCCTAGGTGGGGGAAGAGCTAGCCTAGGTGGGGGAAGAACTAGCCTAGGTGGGGGAAGAGCTAGCCTAGGTGGGGGAAGAGCTAGCCTAGATGGGGGAAAAACTAGCCTAGGTGGGGGAAGAGCTAGCCTAGGTGGGGGAAGAACTAGCCTAGGTGGGGGAAGAACTAGCCTAGGTGGGGGAAGAACTAGCCTAGGTAGGGGAAGAGCCAGCCTAGGTGGGGGAAGAGCTACTCTAGGTGGGGGGGGGGAGATCTAGCCTAGGTGGTGGAAGAGCTAGCCTAGTTTGGGGAGAGCTAAACTAGGTGGAGGAAGAACTGCCTAGGTAGGGGGGGGAGAGCTAGCCTAGGTGGGGGAAGAGCGAGCCTAGATGGGGGAAGAGCTAGCCTAGGTGGGGGGAGATCTAGTCTTGGTGTGGGAGATCTAGCCTAGGTTGGGGAAGATCTAGCCTAGGTTGGGGGTGGGGGGGGAGAGATAGGGGGGGAGAGTGGGGGGTGGGGGGGGGGGGTGGGGGGGGGGGGGGGGGGTGGGAGCTAGCCTAGGTGGGCGAAGAAACTAGCCTAGGTGGGGGGGGGGGAAGAGCTAGCCTAGGTGGGGGAAGAGCTAACCTAGGTGGAGGAAGAGCTACCTAGGTGGTGGAGAGCTAGCCTAGGTGGGGGAAGAGCTGCCTAGGGTGTGGTGGGAAGAGCTAGCCTAGGTGGGGGAAGAGCTAGCCTTGGTGGGGGACAGTAGCTAGCCTAGGTTGGGGAGAGCTAAACTAGGTGGGAGGAAGAACTAGCCTAGGTTGGGGGGGCTAGCCTAGGTGGGGGAAGAGCGAGCCTAGTGGGGGAAGAGCTAGCCTAGGTGGGGGAAGATCTAGTCTTGGTGTGGGAGATCTAGCCTAGGTGGGGAAGATCTAGCCTAGGTTGGGGAGAGCTAGCCTGGGTGGGGGAAGAGACTAGCCTAGGTGGGGGAAGAGCTAGTCTTGGTGTGGGAGATCTAGCCTAGGTTGGGGGAAGATCTAGCCTAGGTTGGGGAGAGCTAGCCTAGGTGGGGAAGAACTAGCCTAGGTGGGGGGAAGAGCTACCCTAGGTGGGGGAAGAGCTACTAGGGGGGGAAGAGCTAACCTAGGTGGTGGAAGAGCTAGCCTAGGTGGGGGAAGAGCTGGCCTAGTGCTGGGGGGAAGAGCTAGCCTAGGTGGGGAAAGAGCTGGCTGAGGTGGGGGAAGAGCTCGCCTAGGTGGGAGAAGAGCTACCCTAGGTGGGGGGAAGAGCTGGCTGAGGTGGGGGAAGAGCTCGCCTAGGTGGGGGAAGAACTGGCCTAGGTGGGGGAAGAGCTAGCCTAATTGGGGGAAGAGCTATCCTAGGTGGGGGAAGAGCTGGCTGAGGTGGGGGAAGAGCTCGCCTAGGTGGGGGAAGAACTGGCCTAGGTGGGGGAAGAGCTACCCTAGGTGGGGGAAGAGCTGGCTGAGGTGGGGGAAGAGCTCGCCTAGGTGGGGGAAGAGCTACCCTAGGTGGGGGAAGAGCTGGCTGAGGTGGGGGAAGAGCTGGCTGAGGTGGGGGAAGAGCTACCCTAGGTGGGGGAAGAGCTAGCCTAGGTGGGGGAAGAGCTAGCCTTGGTGGGGGAAGAGCTCGCCTAGGTGGGGGAAGAACTGGCCTAGGTGGGGGAAGGGCTACCCTAGGTGGGGGAAGAGCTGGCTGAGGTGGGGGAAGAGCTCGCCTAGGTGGGGGAAGAGCTACCCTAGGTGGGGGAAGAGCTGGCTGAGGTGGGTGAAGAGCTAGCCTAGGTGGGGGAAGAGCAACCCTAGGTGGGGGAAGAGCTACCCTAGGTGGGGGAAGAGCTGGCTGAGGTG
>CM065746.1:37462736-37475236 GCA_033310375.1 Conus canariensis | reverse complement strand
CCCTGTCTGGAACCAAGTCTGAGACTCCTGCCAATGACAAGGCATCCTGCCACCAAAAATACAAATTTCTGTCTAGGACACCATGTCAATAAAATCCTTTAGGCAATAGGATGTAAAACTCACCTCTGCCTACCTGCCTACCTACCTCCACATGCAACGTTGCACGCATGTCTCTATGGTATACAATGCTCCACAAGCAAAGTTTCACGTATATATGTATTATGGTTTGATTTTCTTTCAACACCTTGCATATATATTCAACAGTTTAAGGTGTTTAGAATGTCATATAAACATACACACACTCGCGTGCACGCGCACGCGCGTACATACGTACGCACGCACACACGCACGCACACACACACACACACACACACACACACACACACACACACACACACACACACACACACACACATTCACGCCCCCCCCCTCCCCACACACACACACACAGTTTCATGTTATCTAATGTTTTTCCCCATAGGTACAGCAATGTCTTACAATGGAACAATGGCGTAGTTGCGTATTACTTGGACACCGAATCCATTGTAATGTTCCATCCCTGTGGCGTGCCTCCAAAGCACAGATATAGTAACAACATCCTGCATTCTAACAGCATGATTTGTGAAGTCCACTCTCCGATGGATCATCACCACAGCAACAAGACTGTCACACTCCTTGTACCCACAGACTGGACAGCGTGGCCAGTTTCACTCGTCACATGTCCCCTGGGACATCTGACACACAGCATGTTGACTTGCGATCCGAAAAGTCTGTGTGAGGCTTTAGCCAATACTCAGGAATGGTATCATAATCATTGCAGTGTTTCTCCGGGACTGACTCTACCATACTTCTATTGTCACGCTTCTAGGGAATTTATATCATACAGTCTGGTGTGTGATTCTTGTGAGGATTGCCAAAACGGCATTGATGAGGACTATTGTGTGCATTCCAATCACAGGGATCGAGTACAGCGGCAGGTAAAGCATGAATTATTCCCTTTCCTTTCTCTGCTCCAGTTATTGTTGCTGAGGGTGCTGAGATTAAGGAAGGCATCTTTGGAGACAAACGTGTGGTTCTCAGCGTGTTTCTCTTTGTTTTTTGTTCAAGCTCATGGACTGGGATGTATATCTAAGTGTGTTTACTCTCGCTATTTTCCAAAAGGTACGTATATTAAAGACCAACATGATTTTGGTTTTAAATTCAAACAGTTGGATAAAAGTCGATTGAACCGAGTCAGAAAGCTCTGTACATCTCTCTCTCTCTCTCTCTCTCTCTCTCTCTCTCTCTCTCTCTATATATATATATATATATATATATGGTCAGAAAGCTCTGTATGTATATATATATATATATATATATATATATATATATATATATATAATGGCCCTCAGCACTTGTGTCTTAAGAGGTTATCTTTTTATATTTTCTACTTTTCACAAGAAAATGTAGCTTGTTTTGCTCTTTCGTGATTTTCTTTTGCTTCTTAGGGTGGCACCTTTGGTTGGTTTTTTGAAAACTCAACAAACATATTACGGTATTGCACACCAGCCTTTTTCGGGGATAGCATTCTTCTTAAAACCGAAAAGGTAGAGGAGTCAAGTTACCACTTTCCGCGGTCACTGAGGAGAAACAATCAGGTTTCGAAATACCGGTATCTGACCAGGAGTTATATGTTAGTGAGTTTCCTCCCCATTGGAGATTGTCTCCCCCTTGGAGACTATAAGCTTGCTGAAGGCTCATTTTGAGAAGCATTTATTATTCTCCATTCACCCTCTCAAGCACATACTGTTAGTTAGGCAGAATTAACTACTACTGCAGATATGTTTGCTTATCTCCCCTATTTCTTCAGTCTAAGACATAAGAGCAAGTTTTGTTTTATAATTGAATATATATATATATATATATATATATATATATATATATATAATGCTGAACAATTAAGTAGTGGGGGAAAACAAGTGCAGGCTAACAATTCTTCAGTCATTATAGTAATGACTTGGCAAAGATTTGAACTTTTAGAAAGAAAAAAAATGAAAAAGAAGAAAATGGGGGAATATATTATAAATATGAGAAACCCTTCACTAGCTGCCTGAGGGAACCATCGTAATCCCTCTCGAAGGCAGATCTACCTGTATTGCCTGCTCCTAGGCCTTTCGTCCGCTGGATTGGACTCATCAGGGAGACACGGCTGATTGTGTCTGTGCTCCTGGTGTCAAATAGAGACACACCACAGTCCATAATTCTGCGGTGTTCTCACCACCAAGGGTTCAAAAAAGAATCCAACAGCACCCCCAAAGAAGCCAGTGAAGGATAGTAAAATGGAATAAAACGAAAGTGTGGAGAGAAAAAACGTTGCTGAAAAACTAAAAGCATTATGCAAACAGTATAAAATGTAGGGGACAATCTTTCAGCCTATGCTTGAGGATCCATTCAAGGATGCAAGGGAGATCAAAAGATATGGAACAGTCTGAGTGGTCAGCTCTGCTGTTCAATAACTCAAGCATTGTCAGTGGCTAAGAATTATGCAGGACAATCTTTACTTGGATCTCCTAAGGGATGCAATCTCCCACTGATTGACCAAACAATATAATGCTGAAAAATTAAGTAGTGGGGGAAAACAAGTGCAGGCTAACAATTCTTCAGTCATTATAGTAATGACTTGGCAAAGATTTGAACTTTTAGAAAAAAAAATGAAAAAGAAGAAAATGGGGGAATATATTATAAGTATGAGAAACCCTTCACTAGCTGCCTGAGGGAACTATCGTAATCCCTCTCGAAGGCAGATCTATTTGTATTGCCTGCTCCTAGGCCTTTCGTCCGCTGGATCGGACTCATCAGGGAGACACGGCTGGTTGTGTCTGTGCTCCTGGTATCAAATAGAGACACACCACAGTCCATAATTCTGCGGTGTTCTCTCCACCAAGGGTTCAAAAAAGAATCCAACAGCACTCCCAAAGCAGCCAGCGAAGGATAGTAAAATGGAATAAAACGAAAGTGTGGAGAGGAAAAAAGTTGCTGAAAAACTAAAAGCATTATGCAAACAGTATAAAATGTAGGGGACAATCTTTCAGCCTATGCTTGAGGATCCATTCAAGGATGATGCAAGGGATGTACACCACACACAACACCACACACACCACACACACACACACACACACACACACACACACACACACACACACACACAACACACACACACACACGTGTGTGTGTGTGTGTGTGTGTGTGTGTGTGTGTGTGTGTGTGTGTGTGTGTGTGTGTGATGTTATGTGTGTGTCATGATATTATGTGAAAATGATTGTCCATGTGCATCTTAGAATGGTAATATTTGTATATATTGTACCTGCCAATGCATTCGGTATATGTCAGGTAATCTTACTTGCGTTTTTACGAATCTCTTCATTTGCATTTGATGAAATGATATTCCATTTAAATCTATCATTTGAAAGTTATGGCTCAGCTATATTTTCGGACGGGTTAGAAGGCTTAACTTTGTGGTAAACAAGCGTTAAGCAACAAGAACAACAACAACACTTAAACACTTTATTGACTTCAAAAATGTCTTCAGACTGAAAAAAGAAACCATTTGTTCTTATTAAACAGGTTAGTTGATCCGAGTATACAAAAACTGCTTATGCTCAGTAATTAAAATGTTGCAGTCGTTTTCAATATGTAATTTGTATTCACTGAAATTCTTACCCAGCATGACATCACGGATTGAAAAAAAAAAGAGGTTCAGTCTGAATATCCAATGTCTTCCTCACTTATATTTTTTCCTCACAATTGAACTTTTGTCTGTCCGTCTGTCTGTCAGTCTGTCTATCTGTCCGTCTGTCTGTTTCTCCTCCCTGCCCCCCTCCCACCTCTCTCTCTCTCTCTCTCTCTCTCTCTCTCTCTCTCTCTCTCTCTCTCTCTCTTATTCTATACGAACTTTATACAGAGAAATCACAATGTCTGCAAATCTCCGTTGGGTGGATTTGGTAAATGTCCATACGTACACCATTTTGGATGGTAATAAGTTGCTCTAAACTTTTCCTGTCTGTGTGAAAATTCTTTCGACCAAACTAAGTCTAACTGACGTTGTTCTTTGAACTTTTAGGTGTACGTTATGTCAATGCAGTCTGAACATTCTGTGCGATGATGGTTTGGATGTTAGAAACTGTTGGGGATTCTGTATCATCCTGATAGTGGCCAAGTCTTCTATGAACTGTTTTGTACGTCATCTTGTCCGTCAAAGGACATTTCAGATGTCTTCTCATAGCTAGTTTTCAAACCTGACACCATGTTACACTTATCCAATATTCATATCGTTTCCTCAAACATTTAGTCGATTTCTGTTTTTGATATTGTGTAATGTCAGCACAACATGCAGTTTTATGTTCAACATGACCTTTTTAAAACGTTCATATTAATGTTTTGTGTTATATTTTTTGCCAGCATTTGAACACATAACAGAAAGTGTAGTTTAGATTGGGTCATCCTGTTGACAGCTTATACTGATTTTAAACGGATTAGACTCTTTTCCATTTATCATTACAGTGCCCTTTGTGTTTCCGTACACTGTTCCTATTTTAGTGATAAAGAGTATCCCAGACCCAAAAGGCTGACGTACATTGGTCGGGTCAACGCTTGTAGAAGGTTTCACAAAGTCCACACGTACGACGTCCCAGTTATCTTTTCCATTGCAAATAATAGTTTAAATCATACATGACTTTAAGTAATGGACTTGTTCTTATCCCTGTTTCTCTGTCTTTTTTTAAAGTAACGTTGAACTTTTGTTGATGTTGTCCTTATTTCCTTTGACATTAGAAAGAAAGGGATGAGAAAATCAAGATCACGGATGGTATCCCCCTGAAGAGTTGGCTGATCTTGTACCTAAGCTAGTTTCTGTCAGAAATTCCTGCGACAGGCGTAGGCATATAAAGTTCGTGATACCAAGACGCAAAACTGAAGACATCGTTCATTCCTGCCGCCAAAACAACAACAATAACAACAACAAACTATGGGACTCTCTACTGGATCAGATTAGAACCTGTAACTCCTTGAGTGCATTTAAACATTACCTGTCTGTTCACGATCCTATTACACTTTTACATCGATGATAGAAAAGAACAGATATTCTATTGTCGCCTTCTCCTTGGGATTAGAAATTCAATTACCGATATGTCCAAAAGTCATTAAGGGCATGACCCAAGTTGTTCTTGTGGTTATGAAAGAGAAACAGCTGAAAATTTATTTCATACCATGCCCCTTTTCAATGAAGTGAACTTTACATCATTCTAAATCTCAGAATTATAAACAAAAAGTTCAGACTCTCTTGAAAGGCAATCTTTAATTCAATGCAGATGCAAACACAGTTATTTTTGATACCTTAGATCATTTGTTTCTGGTTTCGATCGATTTTGAATCAAATTTTCGTTGTGACTGTTAGAGTGTGGGGTACGGCCCTCTCCAGTATTGATCTAGCTTTGTTTGAAATGCACACTTCATTTATAATTACATATTTGTTCCTCTCCCCCCCCCCTCCCCTCTCTCTATCTCTCTTGTCTCTTTCTTTCCCTATGTTACTACTGGTTTACTTCTTTCAGTTACTCTCTTGGTCAGTTTTAGCAATCGTGGAAAGGCATCCTAAAAGTATGTTGTTGTTTTTTTCACAGAATTTGCGTTGTGTCTTCCTGTCACTGTGTAAACTGTGATTATATTGCACATGTATCTTGGGGTACGGTGTATGCAAAAAGAAGTTTTGTTGTTTCTCTGGTGGGTAAATTTGTAATGTTATAATGTTGAATAAAGTTCTGTGGAAACCAATACACCAGGCTGGCTTAACAGCAGTGCAGTGTCTCCTCTGGTGGGTAAATTTGTAATGTTATAATGTTGAATAAAGTTCTGTGGAAACCAATACACCAGGCTGGCTTAACAGCAGTGCAGTGTCTCCTCTGGTGGGTTGCCTCATGACGACTTGAAATGGACTGCTCCCTGTCGATTGCCGGAGCCGGGGCTGTGGCGGGACAAGCCAGGCAGTGGCGGAGGACGGGGAGCAGAAATGAACAACGTGGAAACAGCGTCACTGAAGTGGTTCAGAAGATGCGACAGAAAAAAAATGATAAAAGAAACTCCTGAAGAACATTAACTATTGTAACATAAAACATTGTACTTGATATTGGCATTCTCTTCTATACTGGCATTACAGTACATGAGGATTCACACACACACACACACACACACACACACACACACACACACACACACACACACACACACACACACACTTGTCAAACGGTGCCCAAACTAAACTATTGGCACTGTCTGTGTTCCTACAGCTCTCAAACTAGATATTTCAGAATACACCAAAGATGCAGAGAATGAAAGGCATTGTCTGTTTTCATCCAGATCTCAAACTAGATATTTCAGAATACACCAAAGATGCAGAGAATGGAAGGCACTGTCTGTTTTCATCTCAAACTAGATATTTCAGAATACACCAAAGATGCAGAGAATGGAAGGCACTGTCTGTTTTCATCTCAAACTAGATATTTCAGAATACACCAAAGATGCAGAGAATGGGAGGCACTGTCTGTTTTCATCCAGATCTCAAACTAGATATTTCAAAATACAACGAAGATGCAGAGAATGGAAGGCACAGGTTCACAAACCGGATTAAATCCAGCCAGACTTCAAAGGTTTTATCTTAAACCCGTCATATACCAGACGACAAGATTTGGCTACTTGGCAGACCCACCATATTATCCTCTCTCTCTCTCTCTCTCTCTCTCTCTCTCTCTCTCTCTCTCTCTCTCTCTCTCTCTTTCTCTCTCTCTCTCTCTCTCTCTCTCTCTCTCTCTCTCTCTCTCTCTCTCTCGGTGACAGTGGTGCAGGAAGGAAAGGGGGACAGGGGAGGGAGAGGGAGAGGGGTGAAAGTGCTACGGGGGGAAGAGGGGCAGGGAAGAGTGAAGGGGAGGAAGGGGTGAAAGGAGGCAGAGGGGGAAGGCAAGTGGAGAGAGTGGATGGAGAGATGGGAGGCAGACAGACAGAAAGCATCATGGAGGAGACAAATGATGGTGGGGGAAGGGAATCTGGCGGGGGTGGAAGAGGGGGAGATGGAAACACTAAATGACGGGGAGGCCGAAGCCGTAACTATATCAATATATGTACGTGGAATTGCGAAGGTTTGATGCAAAAACTGGATATACCAGACGTTGTGTCAACTCTTTTGTCTTTTGATATCTTTTCATTGAATGAAACATTCATATACGTGGATAAGATTTCATTTTTGCCTTTTATTGATTATAATGTATTTGCGTCAAAAGCTGTTAAATTGTCAAATCAAGGGCGTAGTTCAGGTGGAGTGTGTGTGTTTGTGCATAAGTGGTTGTCACAATTTGTTAAGAGCATTGATACACATTTGGACCAAGTTATTATTTTGCAACTTGATCGAAAGTTATTAGAAACAGATAAGCCAATTTTTCTTATTTGTACATATATTCATCCATATGATAGCAGATACTGGACACAGACAGAGCATGGGTATGGGATTGAAATCATTGAACAATGTTTGATGGACTTGTATGAACGTTACGAGGATTTCTATATTATAATATGTGGTGACCTGAATGCAAGGACAGGATGTATGAATGCATCACTACAGAATGAACTGTTTACGGACAATGTGTGGAAAACGGATAAAGAAGATACAGATCAGATGATTACTCGGCATTCTGAGGATAAAGAAATAACAGGTTTTGGGCGAGATTTATTGAATTTATGCACAACGTTTGAATGTATCATTCTCAATGGTCTAAGTAATTATGATTTTGATGAATCACTCACTTTTGTATCGAGCAATGGGGGGAGCACAATTGATTACTTTATAACTTCTAGTGGTTTATGTTTACAGAATTATATTAGTTCTTTAAATATTCTGTCCTCCATTGATTCATCACATTTACCTGTTTGTATCAAACTGTTAACCACCCTGAATTCTCAGGCAAACATGGACAGCCAAGGTAAGAAAGCAAAGAAGTGGATGGAAAAGCAATGTTGGGATAAGTCATTAGAGCAACAGTTCATTGAAAATGTCAATACAAAGGAAATGCAAGATATGTACTTACAAGCTCTAGCACATACTGATAATGATGTAAATCAAGCTGTAACCTTGTTTCTAGAACTTTGGTACTAAGTAGTAACTGCATGAAAAAATGTGTCTGTATTGATAAAGAGATTAAACCTCCACAGTGGTTTGATGCTGAATGTAGACAGTTTAAGGTAAAAGCAAGGAATTCGTTGTTGATACTGAGGAAATCAAACAAAGCAAGGCAATTAACATATACTGTGTCAAATACACAACAATCAGAGGAAAGGAGGCAATTTGTTCAGGATAGGAAGGAGTACAAAACAATGATAAAAAGAAAAAAGAGCAGCTTTAAACGTGAAAAAGCTAGAAAACTTGCAAGTTTTGGCAAAGACAGTAAATCATTTTGGAAAGAAGTTAAATTCATGTCTGGTAAGAAAAGGGCTCGCATTTGTCCTGAAATTTCTGACCAGCAATGGCTTCACTACTTTAAAAGCCTATTCAATGTTCCAGAAATAAAAACATTTGATTTTAGCCTTGAAAGTTATGAATCAGAATGCAGTGATTTAAACTCACCTATTTATGAAAGAGAAGTTTATGAGGCAGTTCATAAACTGAAAAATGGAAAAGCATGCGGTATTGATGGAATTACTCCAGAAATGCTAAAACTATGTAGTGAGCAATCAGTCAAATTCATGACAAAATTATTTAATAATCTTTTCGAGAAAGGTCAGTATCCTGAGGAATGGACGAAATCCATTATAGTACCAATTTTTAAGAAAGGTGATAAAACAGTGACAGATAATTACAGAGGTGTATCATTACTGAGTTTAATGAGTAAATGCTATACTAATATTCTCAACAAGAGATTAGTGAACTTTATTGAAACAAATAAGAAGCTAACAGAGTCCCAAGCAGGTTTCAGAAAGGGGTATTCTACATTTGACCATATTTTTACCTTGAATGCAATCATTCAGAAATGTTTTTCAAAGAAAGGAGGAAAGCTTTTTGCATGTTTTGTGGACCTGAGAAAAGCGTTTGATTCAGTACAACATGGATCATTATTTGAGATTCTGATAAAAACAGGAATTCATGGTAAATTTATTAAGGCAATAAGGGCTATTTATAAATCAGCTCTTTCATGCGTCAGAATAGAGGATCGTGTAACTGATTTTTTTGATTGTCCTGTTGGGGTGAGACAAGGCTGCATCCTGAGCCCAGAACTTTTTTCGATTTTTATAAATGAAATTGCTATGGCAGTGGAAGAAAATGGAAACATGGTATCCAGTTGTTACCAGGTTATGTTGAGCTATGTATACTTTTGTTTGCTGATGATATAGTCCTGCTGTCCGACACCGCTAAAGGTCTACAGAATCAAATTGATGTACTGAACGAATCTTGCAAAAAGCTATTTCTGAATATTAACAAAGACAAAACAAAGGTTATGGTATTTCGAAAAGGAGGGTTTCTAGGCAAAAACGACAAATGGAATATAAATGGAGATTCTTTAGAAGTAGTAAATGAATATAACTATCTTGGTTTTGTGTTTACAACCAAAATGAGTATACTAAAGTGTGTTGATGCTCTGGCGGTGAAGGGCAGAAGAGCTTGCATTGAATGTGTGAAACATATTGGCAGATTGCATGATATTTCAAAATCTTGTTTTTTCAAAATATTTGACACTCAAGTACAACCTATATTACTGTATGCAGCTGAAATGTGGGGTATGAATAGATTAGACAACATTGAAAAGGTTCACAGTTATGCATGTAAACGATTTTTACGAGTCCCATTAAAAGTACCAAATAAGTTTGTTCTTGGGGAAACAGGAAGGCACCCATTATATGTGAATAGTTATTTTAGATGTATTAAATATTGGCTTAGAATTCTAAAGATGGACACGACTAGAATCCCAAGGATGGCATATGCAATGCTTTGGAAATTAGATGAAAGGGGCAAAGTTTGTTGGGCAAGTCAGATCAGAAACATTGTGTTCAGAATGGGGTTTGGGCATGCATGGATAAATCAAGGTGTAGGATGTGAAAAGACTTTTCTCTCTTTATTCAAACAAAGACTGAAAGATAATTATTTACAAGAATGGGAGGAAATCTATTATGAATAAAGATATATACAGAAATTATCGGCTTTTTAAAACAACCCTAGAAAGCGAACCTTATTTCCAGTTTTTAGATATCAGATGCTTCCGTGACGGACTTGTGAAATTAAGACTGGGGGTACTACCAATAAATGGTTCTTCATTTAGGAGAATATTTAGTGAAAACCTAAACTTTGCTTGTTCAACATGTAAAGTAATTGAAGATGAAAATCATTTTGTACATTACTGTCCTAGATATGATGCAATAAGAAACAGATATCTGGAAGGTATTAAAGAACCGTATACCGATACACTTCACAAGGGGTCAGTAGATGCGATAAGAAAACTTGCCATGTATATTTTTCATGCTCTCCGTCAAAGGAATAGTGTAACCAGTTGAAGGAGAAATTGATGAAAGATTTAAGTCCATTATGTTGTAATTTTCAGATATTATTATTTATTGTAACAATTGCTTTATTCCACGTGCATAACATTCTGTATATTTTGACCTTATTTCTATGGGCTAGTGGCCTAGAGAATAAAATTGTTGTTCTTGTTCTTGTTCTTGTTCTTGTTCTCTCTTCTCTCTCCTCTCTCTCTCTCTCTCTCTCTCTCTCTCTCTCTCTCTCTCTAGGGGCTGGTGGCCTGAAGAATTAAAAATTTGTTCTTGTTCTAGTTCTTGTTCTCTTTTCTCTCTCTCTCTCTCTCTCTCTCTCTCTTCTCACACACACACACACACACACACACACACACACACACACACACGCACACACGCACGCACGCACGCACGCACGCACGCACGCACGCGCACGCACGCACGCACGCACGCACGCACGCACACACACACACACACACACACACACACACACACACGCACGTACGCACGCACGCATGCACACACACACCAACATAATAACGTGTTAAACTGTGTGCCATTATCAGGATTTGATATGAAAAGTGAAGAAAGAAAGACAGAAAGACAGACAGACAAACAGACAGAAAGAAAGAAACAAAGAAAGACAGAAAGAAAAGAAGAACAGAGAAACCCATGTACACATAAATAGGAACAGACAGTGACGCTATGAGCTTTTTTTTTCTTCTTTAGTGTAGGAAAACCTTTGTCGAAACAATCGACTATGATATACAATTTCGGCAACCTGTGAAGCCACCAGCTGTAATCAACTTTGAGTATGAAGGAATGAGATCCCCTGTGATTCCTCTACCACCAGAGATTTCCCAGTGTCCTGGCAGCCACTTTCAATGTCCTGATGACGGTTACTGCCTACCTGTCTACGTCAGATGTAACGGTATCAGCGATTGTCCAGGTCATGAAGATGAAGCCAGATGTGAGAACTACACATGTCCAGGGTTCTACAGATGTTGGGGAACTACGAACATGACATGCATAGACGTGAGTCACCTGTGTGATGGTTATGGACAGTGTCCGCAGAATGTTGACGAACTGATGTGTGACATGACGTGTCCTAAGCCATGCTCCTGCTCTGGCCTGGCCTTCATATGTACTGAGGACTTCCACGTCAAATCTTTCCCTCAGCTGCGTTACCTGGATGCCAGAGGAAGTGGTATGCATCAACATGACATCATGAACTGTTCCATGTTGATCCACCTGGGTGTTCAGGCCTGTGGGTGGACCAATGTAACAGAGTTCACGTTACTAAATCTTCACAGTTTGGACTTAAGTGACAATAAACTGACCCACATCAGCTTCAAACACTTCAAACAGATGCATCATTTGCACATTTTGAGTTTCGCAGGTAATCCTTTGTGTAACAGCTGGTCTAATAATCAGCTGGTGTTTTCGCTGCCATCACTTATCTTTTTAAATATATCGCGAATTCAAATGTACTCTTTGGAAATGAGTACGTTGTCGTCTGTGATGCCAAACCTGGAACTTCTAGACATCTCCAGTGTGGAATCAGATCACTGAAAGGACAGGATGTATTCTTAAAGCTTCGTGCGCTGGACCTTCGGGGTAACCCTCTACATTATTTCTCTCCTATTTTCATGAAAGGGATGAAACATCTCATGCAAGGTTTTGCTAGCAACTTCAAATTGTGTTGTCCTGAAGTTTTACCACTTTTCTTCCAAGGTGAATGCTTGAGCCCACTTGATGAGATTTCATCATGCGATGACTTGCTGAAATCTGGCTTTTACCGGTTTGTGATCACAATATTTGGTGTGCTGGGAATCATGGGAAATTTTTGCAGCTTTATTTATCGTCTGTATTGTTCGTCTGAAAGAACCAAGACCGGATTTGCTGTTTTTGTCCTACATCTGTGTTTCTCTGACTTTTTAATGGGAGTCTACCTAGCTTTC
>CM065746.1:37425236-37457736 GCA_033310375.1 Conus canariensis | reverse complement strand
ATTTTGAAGCAAAGGCAGATGACACTTCGACACTACAGACTGATGTAAAACAGACTTTCTGTCAATTGTCTACAGCTAAATTCTCAACCAGGCTGTGGGTGCACTCCTATTTACAAGTACTGTACGTAGGGCTGTGTTTCTTCTATTTGGTAACAAATGCATTGTATGCACAATTACTGAATCTCGGATTAAAAAAAGAAACATGTCAACATAGTTTCTTCTAAGTCCATACCAATTTACTCACATAACCAGTTCATGAATTCAGTCTTTCAGTCACGCTGGCATTTGCCATCGCAGAAGCAAAGGGCAGTGCAGGGGACACCCGCTGTGGCACAGCTACACCGACTTCTACAACCTTTCTTGCAGCTGCATTTTATTAGTTCAGAGCAGATCTTGGATGCATCTAGAAGTGATGTCCAAACAGGCGAATAAGTTCCATCAACTTTTTCCCAGCCCCAGCTTGCAGGATCTGGAATCTCTGGCCGTGGAATGAGAGCTTCCTTCCAGATAAGTGCCTGCAGGATCGCTCTTTTTGTGTGTTCAAGAAGAGCAGCCTGAGTGGGTGGGATGGTTTCCAGCATGCGCCCTTTCTTCGTGAACAGGTGTTTTCTCGCATCGTTCACCTTGTCGTAAACATTGGTCTGGTCGTACATCAACGAGACAAAGCGCTTGATCTGGCTGAAATCATCCTGGAACTTCTTTGGTGATGCAAGCACTCTGAGGAACAGCTGTGTGAATTCTGGATCAGACATCCACACTTCCCAGCATGTCTTCTTACCGACACCAAAGAAAAATGATACAGTGTCACAGCCGGTAAGAGAATGAAACATCAGAGATGCTGCTACTTTCCCTGGGCCCAGTGTGCTGGCGTAGTTGTGAATGGGCAGAAGACGAAAGTGGGATCCAGCACCAAATGCAACCCACAGTTTTTCCAGCTGGAGGGAATGGTAGTGAGCTGTTGCAAGCACCACTACGTCAGTGTCAGAAGTCCTGATCATGACGTCAGTGTGATTCATTCTGGCCAGGTCAGAACAGTGTACAATCAGTCTGGTGTCAGCCTCTTCGTGTGAACAAGGGGACAGCCTGGCTTTTTGGTCCTCACAAATGTCACTAGAACTAACAAAGCCCGCTCCTTGTGTTGCAATGACCACTTTCCCATCTTCCTTGATGAGCTTCAAATTTTCAGGCAGGAAGTGAAACAGTTCTTCTTTGTTTTGACTGTTTCGTAGAAACTTTGGCCAGTTGCGTGGCAGAGCAACATCTCCTTTCACTCGTCTCCTGATGCCAGAGCCTCGTTTCTTCCTCACCGACGACTTCAGACTGTTGTCACGGTAACAGTCCCAAACAATGTCAACGCGGTCAGCAGTAGACAGGCACATCAGGACATGTGCTACAAAGACAGGATCACTGTACTCTTGGAATGTTTGTGCTTGGTGTGGCTTCAAAATGTGTACTAGCGCAGCACCATCAATGAGAACAGCTGATACCTGTGGTTCAGTGAGGACTGGGTCATGAGTTTTCTCAAAACATTGCAGGAGGTCGCTTTTGTTGCCATGGCGCAAATCTCCAGAATCTGAAACTGATGGAGGGAATGACTGGTTTTCGTGCTGAAAGAACTCATCAAGGTCTCCTTCTCTAGCCTGACATCCACCATACAGTCTTACAAACAAGCCACAGTTGGTCTTGGCTGTCTTCAGCTTCAGATCCTTGGTCCTCTGGGTAGACTTGTTCTGATTTCTGAAAATGGTTACTCTGTTAAGTTGAATTGGGTCTGACAGTGGTTTTGACCTTAGCAGCAGCCTTTCATTAACAAATTCCAACTACTGTGCCTTACCCATTTCTTTGGCATGTCCCACTGTGTTGACAACTTCAGTACTTGCAACATCTTTTGTAGACAGACACAGGAGTTCTTCGCTTTCTTCAGCAAAGGGGTTGCCCAGATACGACAGTTTTCTTTTCAATGAGCTAAGGTCTTCTTCGTATCGTTTCTGGTGTGCCGCTGTCTGCTCATGATGCCTTTTGTCATTGTTGTTTTTCAGCTGTAGTGCTTGTTCGAACTCGTCCACTAGCCTTGCCATTTCTGGCCCAGCAGTCATCCATTTCTCGAATGCTGCAGCGTTCTCTGTCAGCCCGACCGCTCCACCCTCACCCTTGATCATCTTGTTCATCTGCTCATGGGCTTGGTCGAGAGCGATAGACGAGAACACGTTGTCTGTCTTCTGGACTGTAAACTTTCCTTCACCAAAAGCCTGAGCAACCTCTGGTGCTTTGGTTGGCAGTTCCTTCATATCTCGCAGATGGACTGAGAGCCATCGGGCGTAATGGTAGTGGTCAAGAAGAAAGAACCAGGGTCATAGTTCTTTAAGTGACTGTACGTACAAAGGGAAATTGGACGTCCTGAGAGATCTCACGAACGTGAGAACTGAAAGCTCAAGGTCCATCACAAGCGACCAGTAGAGGAACTGGGGATGTCGCTGTTTCTTCCCATTCTTCCACGCCTGAAACAACAGCCTGTTCTCTGAGTCTGTCAGCTGCATAGTGTACTGTTGGTACGCTTCAGCCTGAAGCAGAAACAAGGCCCCCACAGTGACTTCATGTACATACCTGGTCTTCTTCAGGTGTCCACAGTTCAGCAAGCTGTTGGCTGTAGCTGATCCTACGACATCTGCCTCTGAAATAGCTTGTGTCCACCCACTATCTGCCAGCCACGTGCCAACTGCACTCCATGCTGCTTGCTCGATATGAAGACCTCCCAGGACAATTACAAGCTTGTCTTCTCCATATTGCTCAGGCCATGTCCACTGGATACTCTTTCCAATGGCAAAGAGGGGCTGATCACACGTCATGACTAGGATCTGGCCTGGGTTCAGGTAAGTGACAGCGTTCTTGATAAGTCCATAGCATGGCGAATCATGGCTGGAGAATGTGCAGAGTCTTCAAATAATGGTAGAAGTCCACCCCCACACTTTGGTCTCACAAGCTGGTGCTCATTTGCGTGGAATGCAGCCCAGCTCAGGCACATATCCTTCGTAGGATCATCATTGCAATGATTTTGCACATACTGGAGCCACTCAGTTTCTTGCTGGATGACGGATCCTTCCACAGTTGCATCTGGTAACAGAGACTGCGCTGCAGGTGGAACTTCAACGTCCTTAGGAGGCTTTGTGACTGGAGGCACTTTGAGATAGAAGTCTGGAAGGTGATCAGAAGCACTCCCAGAAGAAAGTCCATGGGTTCCATTGCCTGGCCCTGGCCATCAAAGTCTGGATGCTGGAACAAGGAAATTCCAGTTCCGTGGAATGATCCCTTTGCAGCAGATGATGAGGGATTGTAGTCGATGTTGTCAACAGCTCCTGTCGTGAAGACGGATTTGTGAAAGCCTCTAGGAACAACCACACCTTCTTTCTTGAAATGTGCACACACTGCATTGGACAGATCTTGGGACAGCTGACTGATTCTTTTAGAGGAGACTGAGACACCAGCATCAAAGAACTTATCAACGAGGCCTTTCTGGCGGGTGTGTGTGTGTGTGAATCAGAAGCCCTGCATACAGTGGAAAGGGAGTTTCTTTCTCACGATGATGACGGACTCTTGTTGGTTCTGCAGCTCTTGTGCGTTTCACAGCATTGTGTTTGATTAGCTGTGCTATTGACAAGCATGTAGGCGTTGCCTTCCTGTTAGATCTCTCTGTAATGCCCGGACCTTCCAGAAGCATGCTGATGAACGACAGTAAGGTGAAGGGAACTGACTTCTCCTGGCAATCTTCTTTGAAAATACCGTCAAAAATATAGCAGTCATTAAACAATTCTGAGCAGATGATTTTGGCAGCTTGAGCCAAAATCGGAGCCTGTGTGGTATGGGTTTTGTCCATTGCTTTTGCCAAGGCGGTTCCAACTTGTGTGTCCATGATAAGCAGAACGTCTCGTCCTTTCTTATGAGCAGTGAGGCCAGGGATGTGTGCTAGAAGTTTCTCTTTCAGTCGTGTTGAGTTCTCGCGAACCTCTTTATTCTGTCCCAGTTCCTCTAACCGTCTCTGATACAGTGACACGGCTTCAGCAAGCTTTACAACGTGTGGCTCTTCAGACAGCTTCTCTTCCAGGTACATGACAAGCTCTGCGAATGCTATGCCTCGATGTGCATCCAAGTCAGAGTCACTGGACGTCTGTGGTGTTTCACCAAGCTTTGCCTTGTTGTAAAAGTCTACCAGGCACCCTTATGATACATCATGTCGATTGCAATGACGTCACCTGATAACTTTGCAAGAAGCTTTGTGTCACCAATCTTCAAAGCAGCTTCCCGAACATGTGAATCAAGCTGGTATGTAGAACCTCTAGAAAGGTTTCCTGTTTTACCACAGTCAAAAATACAGGTCTCTGATGGGCAAACTTGCCCACTCTCTCTGCGTGATCTCTTTCTTGGTCCTGTCTCGCCTTCATCTTTTTCATCTTCTTCAGCTTCATCATGCTCTCTCTTTTCAGCTCTGTCCAACATTCGTTGGTTGTACTTAGCACGGCAGTTCTTGTGCCACCTAGCTCCATGTTTGGCTAACGTAGACGCAATCCCTGACCCGTCATTGAATTTGTCTATTTTCAGTGATGATGGGAATGCTCCAGCTGTTCGAAACCTTCTAAATGTCTCTCTGCTGTGCTGTAGCTTTCTTCGGTGGGATTTATCGGCTTTTCTGTCGTGTCCTTCTGGCAAAAGATGCACAGGATCCAGTCCATGTCTTTACTCACGCTGCTTGCCATGTCTTCTTTGCTTCACTCTGAAAACACACTGTTAATCAATGTGTTAGATATATACATTATTTAGGTCCTTGGTTTCACCTGTATATCACCAAAGCTTTGGTGTCTTTACTGAAAAATTCTAGCTTACTAGTTACCTTATTATGTCTCTAACTGAGAGCGCCTACAATATAGCCTGACCCAAAGGTTTCGGAATATGACTTTTGGCTCATTTTTCAACCATTTGGTTATTTTGTCTTCACGGAAGGATGTTAAAAGAAACAACAACCCTATAATATGGATTTATTTTGTTATTCAGTCTTATTTTATAGTTTATATGAGTTAAAACGCTTGCACTGTGTGTTTGACATCGTTCGCGACTAGGCACTCCGTTGCCTAGCAAACAAATTTTACCAGAGGACAAAAATTGCTTGCCCCCCCCCCCCCCCCCCCCCCCGGCATTTACATTCTTTGGATGTATTCTAACAGCACACCAAAGGATATGTTGGTATACCAATTTGAACAATGGTTTCAACTAGGCCTAGCACTAAAACAGATCAGTTCAGATATGGATATACGCTTACACACGAGAGCTGCAGTAATTCTGAATGGAACCACTGGAGACTGATTAAAAATATCCCAGTCAGGTTTCTTGTTTCATGACAATACCAATATCTGCGATAAATTTAATACAGAAACAAAGTAATTATCCCAACCTGCATCCCGGATCCCCTTACATAAATTTTCGCGGACACTTCACCTGACTAACATTTTCGGCGTTCGATGTAGGCAAGAAAATAACAGAGAACTAAACAGGAAGCAAACAAATGCAACGGAAACAAGAGACTAAGGGATACAACTCTAGGTAGAGAACACAAATGTAAATGGCTACCTCCCTTAAACCCTCCTCTGTTTATCTATTGGAAAGGGAAAAAATCCACTTCACAATGGCCCATTCTTGAAATTGATCGAGTTATCTGCATATGAATGCATTCTTATTCACGTTCTTGACAATATTTTAGTCTTCACTGATAATTCTATTCTCGTATTCAAATTCGTTTATTCTTTATTTAAAATATTCAAAGAAAGTTGGTGAATCGATGTCAGGGCAATGGGTTTGATGTCACTGGGCTCAACAGCCTGTGATCTATACTTGTGTTGTCATCAATATGATTTTTGATTCGTGTAGATCTTATTTATCCCCAACTTCTTCGTCTTCAGAGACTGTGGTTTTACATTTTCAGCTTTTAGCTGCTGTATCCTTTTGATCTGCTGTTGAAAAGCGCCTCCAAACTCAGCAAACAGGAAATCCCCCTAAATGGAAGCGTCTCAAAAAGAAAGAGAGAAACAAACAAACAAAAGCACTAAGTAAAGGGGAAACCAGTTGCAAACAGAATGATAGACTGAATTCTATCCGAAGATTTAAAAGTGGAAACGGAAAAGAGAAGACCTGGGTGGGGAAGGGAGAGTACTTGAGGAGAACAGTTCACAACGATGAGAAGATGACTTTAGAAAGAGCAAGCTTTGTTTATAACTGAATATTTCTTGCAATCATTGCAACACCAAGCTGCTCTGTAAGTTGCTGGAATGGTGCTCGGTACTTATCCTTGGAATTTATTAGTTTATTGTGTGTGTGTGTGTGTGTGTGTGTGTGTGTGTGTGTGTGTGTGTGTGTGTGTGTGTGTATAATATATATATATATATATATATATATATATCCTGTGTCTGCAAATCGAAAGATGTACCACCACCGCCACACCCACCACCACCTCCACCACCACCCACTCCCTCTTCCAGCCCTTTCGCTTTCTATTTTGTGAAAAACTAAACCAACCCATGAAGAGCTGAGGGGAAAATGATGACAGTGGAAAATGATGACAGTGTCAGTCTGTCGCTCAGCTTCCACACCATCACAGACTACAGTGGAAAATGATGACAGTGTCAGTCTGTCGCTCAGCTTCCACACCATCACAGACTACAGTGGAAAATGATGACAGTGTCAGTCTGTCGCTCAGCTTCCACATCATCACAGACTACAGTGGAAAATGATGACAGTGGAAAATGATGACAGTGTCAGTCTGTCGCTCAGCTTCCACACCATCACAGACTACAGTGGAAAATGATGACAGTGGAAAATGATGACAGTGTCAGTCTGTCGCTCAGCTTCCACACCATCACAGACTACAGTGGAAAATGATGACAGTGTCAGTCTGTCGCTCAGCTTCCACATCATCACAGACTCCTACGCATCACTGTCTCATTCTGAACTGCACAACGTCACTTTGTCAAGTTACATCTTCTTTGTCGAGGACTGTACGTAAACAAAGGCACGGGACAAAACTCACAGGCAAATGACGTGAACGTCTGGTCATCAAACTGATACATCTGCAGGTTTTGCATGTGGGCACCCTCCTCACTGGTGGAGGGTGGGGTGGGGAAATGATATAATAACAACAATAATAATTGTAATAATGATAATGATAAAAACGATGAAATTTGATAATAATAATAATAATAACAATAATAATAATGGTAATAATAATAATAATAACAACAATAATAATAATAATAATAATAATAATAATAATAATAATAACAGTGATAACAATATTAATGATAATAATGGTGATAGTAATAATAACAATAACAATAGTGATAATGATAATAATAATAATAATAATAATAAGTAGCACTTCAAGGCATTACTATTACAACCAAAAGCAGCCCAAACTACCGACTAGAAGTATACGTTATTAAACAAACGAACAAGCAACCAATCAAACAAACAAACTCAGGCTTGGTACAGAGACGTGATGTCGACAGACTTCTCATTAGTGTTCATGACCTACAAACAAAAAGTGGTAGATACACGAACACCACAAGAGAAGACAGCAAACGCTCTGCAAGTGGTGTGGTAGAAGATGAATTTCGTTTTGTGAACAGCTGCCCCAGGTAATTTTTTTTTCCAAGTGCAAACGTTTTCATTTGCTTGTAAAGAAATTTACAGACGGAAAACGTGAAAAAAACCAACAATAACAACAAAAAACAGCACTACAAAAACCAAAAATGACAGCAGATCTTAACGTACATAAATACATTACAAAGCTGCAATAAGTTTGCAAAAAGAACAGCGATTCCTATTCAACATATACATATTACAAAACAAGTACAACATTGGGTCTACACAGTAAAAATTGCTAAGACTGAATCTAACAGAGCAGCTATCAAAAGATGTGCCAGACCCAAAGTTCCATCAGCTATGCCCATATGAAATGCTTGGCAATGATGACCTACCAATTAATTCGCAAAATGTGTTCATGATTGCATGAATCTAAAAAGACAATAAGAACTCCCTGCATAGACAAAATTGGATTTCCTGTTGCTTTCTATACTTTTTTCAGAAACATTTTTTTCTAACGATGAACAAATCAAGAAATTAGCTCGGGTATTGTGATCATGACTCCATTCAGCATACGGCAAGTATTTCCCTTCATCTTTGCACAGGTCTGCAATAAGATAAACGCTTCCATCAAATCAATCCTCTGGATACATTCAAATGTTTTGGGGGGGGGTTGTAAAACAATGGTTTTGTGCATGCTTCAGGTCAATTTGTCTGGAAACCTTTGTTGCATTGCGTTTTGTATGCATGGGGTACGTCGTTTCGGAAAATAGTTTCCCTTTATTGATAACTTCATTTGATCCAAGATTATATTATAGACTTTTTCTATTTGGATATAATAAAATTAAGACTGATTTCCATTTGGGATTTGCCATTTTGATATTTCTCATCCAGCTTACTTTTAAAATTTGCATGGATCAATTTTAAAAGGGAAAATCAAAACTCCCTTCATTTATTCGTTTTTTTGTTTGTTTTATTTTAACAATCCTCGTGCTAATTCTATGCCTTTTGCTTTTCCATACGAATTTGGCGCATAGCTTTCCCCCCACGCATTTGCCTAGTGGATTGAGTAAACATGTGCACACGTATGCATTTTCGGAGAAGGGATTTTTAGACTTGCAGTTCTTCCCAGTGTCATATGATTCTCTAAATTCAATTCCTGTATAACTGTTCTATTTCCACAGCTTTTTATCTCTTTAGAATAATTCATGTATTCCCAGCCTGCTTAGTTAGACATAGATCAGAATTCCAAGTAGTCTGAACTTTTGCAAGTTCCAATTAATTTTAAGATGTGATATATTTTTTGATGACTTCCTCCCGAGACCTAGCCATACTGTCTGTGTTTTTCACGCAATTAAGATTCAAACCTAAAGACTAGCCAAATGTATGAAGGAAGCATGCAGTTTCTTTGAAAGAAACGTGGTCTCTGTCTTGCAGAGACTGTGTCTCATCAGTGAATTGTGCTATTTTATACCCCATCTGATTCACAGGTATTTCTTTGATATTTTATCTTGTTTCTTCATATTTACTAGTACCTCTGCATATAAAACAGAAGAAATATGTGAAAGGGGATCACCTTGTCTACAGCCTCTTCTATTCTTTAATTAATCAAAATTGTCCATGCACAATGACAGCGACCTTAATTTCTCTATAAATAGTTTCACTTAAGCTGTATTGACTATCCCTAAACCCTAAAATCATGCAATTCTTTTACGCCCCAACAGAAATTAAACCAAGGGAATTCATCAAAAGATCAGAGGCCAGTTACAGCTTTCCGTGTTGTGAGTGACACTGATTCTTTTACAAGGTGGTTGAGGGTCTGGTGCCAGCGATCACCCCGAGTGACTTCATCACACCGCAGAAACCAGGACGACGCATCCGCTCCACCAGAGACAACAGTACGTACCGGACACAAAACCCAGTGGAGAACTATATACGGAACAACGATAGGTGCTACAGCGTTCCTGAAACACACACCGATCAGTACCGTCATTCATACTTCCCAAAGACAATAACTGAGTGGAACCACCTCGACAATACCACCGTCCACCAAAAGTCAGTCGACAGTTTCAAGTCGGCTCTGGCAAAAGCCAGAAGCCAATAATATCATCGCGCTGCGCACCCCCACCGTCGCGCCTATGCCAGTAAATGGATGTTTAGCGACGTATTGACCCAGATCCAGAACTGGATCCCCGTGTATCGCATCAAGAATACAAATCAGTATTGCCAGACCTAATCAATGAAGACCAGATAGGATTGGTACCTGCAACATTCATGGGTGATCACATGAAACTGATCTGTGTAATGATTTATTATTTGAACCTGGTGCTAGTTTATTCCAGACTTGAATATTTCCTCAAGGTTGAATGCTTTTTAGAAAAAAAAATGCAAGCAAATGCCCATACAATCATGAAATTTACATGTCAGAAAAAATCTATGTGAGGCTTATTAGTAAAGCAGAGAAAATCAATGCGAAATTTATTCATAAAGCAGTGAATGATCATTTTGTTCTTGTTTTCACCGCTGAAGGAGAATGCATTAAGGCTAGATATTTTCACCGCTGAAGGAGAATGCATTAAGGCTAGATATTTTCACCGCTGAAGGAGAATGCATTAAGGCTAGATGTTTTCACCGCTGAAGGAGAATGCATTAAGGCTAGATTACCAAAGGACGAAATGAACGTGTGTTCCAAATTGGCATGACATATGACGCTGCACATGGTACGCAGAAGGCATTCCGAGGACCACAGTGACTGCAACGGATCTCAGTGAGAATATCAGAAGAGGATGAGTGAGCAAAACCGTAGAAATGCCGAAAGATCAACAGTCATTTTCCCCCCCGTTTTTCTCCCTCCAACCTCCAATTTTACCCACTTTTCTTCTTTTTTTTTTCTTTTTCTTCTTTTTTTCTGTTTCTTTTGTTTTTAGTTTTCTAATATGTGGGGCCTCCATCCTCCCCTTTTTCCCACCGTCTTTTTTTTCTCCCCCACCCCACCTCACCCCCCACTCTTTTTTTTTTTTTTCAAAATAAAGACTAACTCATGCTTACCATGCCATCTCTGTGTGTGGTTCACAGATGGACAGTCGCATGGTGATTTTAAGATTTTTAACGTTTGATACAATGCGTCTGGGTTAATTCGTGTACTGATGTATGGTGTTCTGACACTTTCATTCTGATAGGTTTACGACACAATACACACATGAATTCACCCTCCACTCCCCCCCCCCCCCTTACACACACCCGCCCAACTGGAAAAAAAACCCGCACACACATCCCCCACCCCCACTTTGTTCTATATGACAGTTCTGCGTATATCGGTAGGACAAGAAACTCCAGGAAAGCACTGTCCAATTGATTGATGACGTGTGCAGTCATTGTTTTCACCCAGTAATGGAATGAGTGGAATAATGTGCCCTTGTTGCGTCACTATGACACAGCACACAGCCGATTCAACATTTAGTCTTTTAGTCAAAGGACACAGTACACAGCCGATTCAACATTTAGTCTTTTAGTCAAAGGACACAGCACACAGCCGATTCAACTTTAGTTTTTAGTCAAAGGACACAGCACACAGCCGATTCAACCTTTAGTCTTTTAGTCAAAGGACACAGCACACAGCCGATTCAACCTTTAGTCTTTTAGTCAAAGGACACAGCACACAGCCGATTCAACCTTTAGTCTTTTAGTCAAAGGACACAGCACACAGCCGATTCAACATTTAGTCTTTTAGTCAAAGGACGCAGCACACAGCCGATTCAACATTTAGTCTTTTAGTCAAAGGACACAGCACACAGCCGATTCAACCTTTAGTCTTTTAGTCAAAGGACACAGCACACAGCCGATTCAACCTTTACTCTTTTAGTCAAAGGACACAGCACACAGCCGATTCAACATTTAGTCTTTTAGTCAAAGGACACAGCACACAGCCGATTCAACATTTAGTCTTTTAGTCAAAGGACACAGCACACAGCCGATTCAACATTTAGTCTTTTAGTCAAAGGACACAGCACACAGCCGATTCAACATTTAGTCTTTTAGTCAAAGGACACTAGCACACAGCCGATTCAACATTTAGTCTTTTAGTCAAAGGACACAGCACACAGCCGATTCAACATTTAGTCTTTTAGTCAAAGGACACAGCACACAGCCGATTCAACATTTAGTCTTTTAGTCTTCATTATTGTGGCAAGCAGTACTGTCCATATTCGTTATTTACTGCTCCAATCTTCATAATGATGGCGAACAGAACTCCACGCCTACGTCATCTTCTATGAATCTGCTTGTCTCACGTAAAACTTACATTCAATGATGCTTTCTTCAGGAGAAAAAAAAACAAAAAAACATTCGCGTGTAATGTAGACTCATGAAAATAATCTTAGCATAAACAGAACTTACGGAAAAATTGCAAAAATGCAAGTAGATTTAAATTTGTCTTTAAGATAATCCTATGCATCATCAATATAAACTAACCACAGCTTTACAGAATTTGAATGATGAGAGAGAGAGAGAGAGAGAGGGGGGGGGTAGAGAGACTAAGAGAGAGAAAGAGAGAGAGAGGGAGGGAGGGAAAGAGAGAGAGAATGAATGAATGAATGATTTATTGTGTAAGCTTTACAAAGCCATTCACAAGGGGAGACGGGGGGGGGGGGGGGGGGGGGGGGGGGGGATAGGGACTGTGCATAAACAAAAATCAGAAGTAAACATGACTGACAACATTACAAGAAAGTTCATCGTGATGAGGAGTCCAGGTCACGGAAAAGCACCGAATTCAGTTTTCTTCTTCTTTTCTTCTTCTTCTTCATCTTCTTCTTCTTCTCCCGTGAAGTCTCCACAATCAACAGGCTGATTATTATGAGACTATAAAACGGTGGATCTGCTTTAAAAAAAAAAAGAAAGAAAGAAAGAAAAACTATTCTGCTTCCTATTTCTATAGCACGAGATTACTCACATTCATACCACACAGTGACACCCCCCACCCTTATTTTACCTACTCACTAGCCTACACACACACACAAAAAAAGGTAAAAGCTAAGTGCGGAGCTGCCAGCAGGCTAGCACAGTCGCTTTTCATCCATTACTATGGACTAGCTGGCCCCAGGTTGCAGTAGGCAACTCAGGCCCGCAACATCCTTCCACTCATCCATTCACACAACGAGACAGATGTACGAAGAAGTCTGCTGAAGAAGCCTGTTGACCCGTGATACAAATGTGTCGGGGGGGGGGGGGGGGGGGGGGGTTGGCATCAACTGTACCCTGGGGGAGGGAATTCCAGTCCACAGTTGTTCTTGGGAGGAACGACATCTCGACATCGAAAATGGATAACAGTCAATCAGAATTTCCACACACACACAAATGTTTACAGACGCGAGAGTGCAGCTGTGACGGCGGAGAGGGTTTCCGTGTTCACCCCCTGTGCTTTGAGCTGCCTTTCACCTCTTCCTTCCAGGCGCCAAAGCCGTCATCCATTTTCCTTGACATTTCTTCTAAAGACGTCGCAATGTCTCTGATTGTGGTATTGTCTGAATGGGCTGCAGGTGACTCCTGAACATCAGAAGAATCTCCATCATCACAACCACGGTCTGTCAATCACAGATTTCCTTCTGCAACGAAGGCTTCAGCGTCACGTTCTGTGGAAGTGTGTGTTTTGAGTTACCGACGGAATGTGTTCACATCCTACTTCAGAAAACTCTACGCACTCATCACTAACACTTTGTTTGTCGACACTAATGTCACATGAGAATTCTAATTTGGGGAGAACAGTTACTGTTTCACTGTCTATGTCCCACTGTGCCTAGTCGACGTGCTGTGTTCCATTGCCGGACAGTGCACTTGGTGCAGGCAAAGGTACAGACGAGAAGGGATGGTCAGAAAACTGACCGATGTCTGCACAGGACACTCCTTTCTTGTTTTCTCAGTTGTCGGTTTTGTAGAACGAACTAGGCGGGGTTGGCAGGAACAGACTGGACGGGGTAAAAACACGTTCACTCGCCTTTAGATTGCTGTGTTCCTCGGCCCTTCTCTGTCCCTGTTGATCTGTGATGCACATTTTCTCCTGATCACAGCAGTTTGCGCTAAGGCTTTCATGGCAGGGGAAAGGTCGGAAATTGTTTTCAGCCTGAGAACGACAACAGTCTGATCATTGAATGAATCAAGGCAGCGTTGAGCATGCTTTATGCACTGAAAGATGATAAGACGTTTACAGGCAGGTGAGCATGCTTTATGCACTGAAAGATGATAAGACCATGATATTTCACAACGCAGCGTTCAGCATGTTTTCTACACTCGATGGTAGACCTTCAACCAGCATCTTGGAAGTTTGTAACAATAGACAAAATTTTACCGGAGCTGAAGAAAGTTCGACTTGCTGGCAGCCAGACAAGGAAAAGTCACTCCAAAGAGAGAGAGAGAGAGAGAGAGAGAGAGAAGGAGAGAGAGAAACTGTAAAATCTGTGCTTTTGCCCGTCAAATTCTGACAGTTCAGCTCTACACTGGAACTACTCAGAGACGCCGTCTATCCAGTCACAGGACACACTGACAATTGGAGTGGGTTTAGCAAGGAAGAAAGAAAATAAAAACCTTCATCATTGACAGCGTATTCATCCTGCGATTTCAGCAACTACATCTGAGAATCATCTATTGAAAAAGAATCCCCCCCCCCCCCCCCCCCCCCCCCCCCCCCCCCCTCCCCGCAGCACACTCCCTATCCACTACCTACCTAACCAAGCACTCTCACATTCATACAGGGACAGTTTGGGTTTGGGTTTGTTTTGAGTTTTACTCCTGAAGTTTCGCAGCAGCGAGGCTGTCAAGGGTGTCAGCACTGAGGTGGGAGGTGACTCTGTTTTTTGGAAACTGTCGGGGGAGTCTGCCTCTACAATGTGTGCTGGGAGTCCATCCCACTACGGATGGTCGGGGGAAGAATGGAGAAGAGACAGAGTTGGTCCCTCAGTAAGGGAGAAACAGAACAGGGCTGGTGGGGTCAAGTCACCAACACTTGTCGTGAACTCTGCACTTTGATAAAAACTCACCTCATTGACTGACCATGTTCACGTTCGGGCCCGGGGCGATTTTTGGTCCAATGATGTTTTCCTCCATGTTTTTGAAATTGCAGGTGTATTAGTACGTTAATGAGTTGTCTCAGAAATACCTTGAACATGAAGAATAACTGTTTCCTTTCATCGTGACCTAGAACCAAATCATGTTGTGTTCACCGAAATGAAAAGTAATGGGGAAAAATAAATCACGAAGTCACCACACAACGATCTGACAAGATCTGTTGTGAAAGCAGACACAAGTATGAGTACAGAGTAAAGATGCCTTCGTCAAATAAAGCTAATGCCATGGCTGAGAGCTATGCGGCTAACTCAACGATTGTTTCTGGCAAACCAGTCTGGCAGAATCCTACAAGGAAAAACTACAATGAACTGTTGATGATGAGATATTTTACTAGTAATCATTTTTTGCCGATTTGGTGAGAATGAATCAAATTCACCCCTAAAGAGTAAAACTTTTACAAACTTATGAAGACCCTTTGAACTAAAAGACATGTGAAGAAACATTCCCTACGGCAGTCCAAGACTACATGCCGTTCAAAACCCTGCCATTTTATTTACAAGAGGAATTATCTGCATACTCTCCGGTGCCTTATCCTACTGATTAATACAAAGATACATATTTTTTATAGACCTTGACCCAAGTCATAAAACTGGTGACAGTCACATTCAGCTCAAACATATTTCAGAAATAAGACGAATATGAAAATTTGACAGTTTTATTACCATTGATGAAGATCACCTCAAAGGACATAAGGGAACTTCAGATATTCCCATTGACATAATCTGGTGACGAGGGTTCGTAAGTGATGTGGGAAATGTTGAAAGTCGTGCCTTTAACCTATTCATGAGACACAAATCTTTCAGGTCAAGACCAATCCACCCAAGGTCAACAGATATACATTTGAAGAGGTTCTCAAAAGAGATATCTTTCACGTGAATCAAAGAGAAAGGAGAAAACACAAGTTTTCGTCATCAAAAATGATCAACCCCATACTGTGGAATCCCTAAATGTAAACTATCCCCGACTGACAACTTGCCTTGCTTTGCCTTGCCTTGCCTTTTCCTTGCCTTGCCTTGCCTTGCCCTGCCCTGCCTTGCCCTGCCCTGCCCTGCCTTGCCTTGCCTTTGCCCTGCCCTGCCTTGCCTTGCCTTGCCTGCCCTGCCCTGCCCTGGCCTTGCATTGCCTTGCCCTGCCTTGCCCTGCCTTGCCCTGTCTTGCCTTGCCCTGCCTTGCCCTGCTTTGCCTTGCCCTGCCTTGCCCTGCCTTGCCCTGTCTTGCCTAGCCCTGCCTTGCCTTGCCCTGCCTTGCCCTGCCTTGCCTTGCCCTGCCTTGCCTTGCCCTGCCCTGCCTTGCCTTGCCTTGCCTTGCCCTGCCTTGCCTTTGCCTTGCCTTGCTTGCCCCTTGCCCTGCCTTGCCCTGCCTTGCCTTGCCCTGCCTTGCCCTGCCTTGCCCTGTTTGTCTTGCCTTGCCTTGTCTTGCCTTGCCCTGCCTTTGCCTTGCCCTGCCCTTGCCCTGCCTTTGCCACTGCCTTGCCCTGCCTTGCCCTGTTTGCCTTGCCCCTGCCTTGCCTGCCTTGCCCTGCCCTGCCTTGCCTTGCCTTGCCTTGCCTTGCCTTGCCTTGCCCTTTCCTTGCCTGCCCTGGCTTGCCCTGCCTTGCCCTGCCTTGCCTTGCCCTGCCTTGCCTTGCCCTGCCTTGCCTTGCCTTGCCTTGCCTTGCCATGCCTTGCCTTGCCTTGCCTGCCTTGCCTTGCCTTGCCCTGCCCTGCCCATGCCTTGCCTTGCCCTGCCTTGCCTTGCCTGTGCCTTGCCCTGCCTTTGGGCCTTGCCTTTTCTTTGCCTAGGTTGCCATCCCAGGGTCCAGAGGTCGGCGCGTCATGACTCTCCAAGCTTTCCGATCTTACGTCATACACTGGCGTCTGTCAATTTCCTCCTCCTGTCCATTCTGTGACTTCATTCTGTCCATCTATGACATCATCGTCCATTCTATGACATCATCTGTCCATTCTTGACTTCATCTGTCCTTTCTTTGACTTCATCTGTCCATTCTGTGGGCATCATCTGTCCATTCTATGACTCTATTGCCTTTCTTAAAATTCATCTGTCTATCTATGACTTCATCTGTCCATTCTATGACATCATCTGTCCATTCTGTGACATCATCTGTCCATTCTATGACTTCATCTGTCCATTCTATGACATCATCTGTCCATTCTATGACTTCATCTGTCCATTCTATGACATCATCTGTCCATTCTATGACTTCATCTGTCCATTCTATGACTCATCTGTCCTTCTATGACTTCATCTGTCATTCTATGAATCATCTGTCCATTCTTGACATCATCTGTCCATTCTATGACATCATCTGTCCATTCTATGACTTCATCTGTCCATTCTATGACTTCATCTGTCCATTCTATGACATCATCTGTCCATTCTATAACATCATCTGTCCATTCTATGACTTCATCTGTCCATTCTATGACTTCATCTGTCCATTCTATGACTTCATCTGTCCATTCTATGACATCATCTGTCCATTCTATGACTTCATCTGTCCATTCTATAACATCATCTGTCCATTTATTGACTCATCTGTCCATTCTATGACTTCATCTGTCCATTTATTGACTTCATCTGTCCATTCTATGACTTCATCTGTCCATTTATTGACTTCATCTGTCCATTCTATACTTCATCTGTCCATTCTATGACTTCATCTGTCCATTCTATGACTATCATCTGTCCATTCTATGACTTCATCTGTCCATTTATGACTTCATCTGTCCATTTTGACTTCATCTGTCCATTTATGACATCATCTGTCATTCTCTGTCCATTCTATGACATCATCTGTCCATTCTATGACTTCATCTGTCCATTCTATGACATCATCTGTCCATTCTATGACTTCATCTGTCCATTCTATGACTTCATCTGTCCATTCTATGACATCATCTGTCTATTCTATGACTTCATCTGTCCATTCTGTGACTTCATCTGTCCATTCTATGACATCATCTGTCCATTCTATGACTTCATCTGTCCATTCTATGACTTCATCTTCCATTCTATGACTTCAGCTGTCCATTCTATGACATCATCTGTCCATTCTATGACTTCATCTGTCCATTCTATGACATCATCTGTCCATTCTATGACATCATCTGTCCATTCTGACATCATCTGTCCATTCTGTGACTTCATCTGTCCATTCTATGACATCATCTGTCCATTCTATGACTTCATCTGTCCATTCTATGACTTCATCTGTCCATTCTATGACTTCATCTGTCCATTCTATGACATCATCTGTCCATTCTATGACTTCATCTGTCCATTCTATGACATCATCTGTCCATTCTATGACTTCATCTGTCCATTCTATAACTTCATCTGTCCATTCTATGACTTCATCTGTCCATTCTATGACTTCATCTGTCCATTCTATGACATCATCTGTCCATTCTATGACTTCATCTGTCCATTCTATGACTTCATCTGTCCATTCTATGACTTCATCTGTCCATTCTATGACTTCATCTGTCCATTCTATGACATCATCTGTCCATTCTATGACTTCATCTGTCCATTGTATGACTTCATCTGTCCATTCTATGACATCATCTGTCCATTCTATGACATCATCTGTCCATTCTATAACTTCATCTGTCCATTCTATGACTTCATCTGTCCATTCTATGACTTCATCTGTCCATTCTATGACATCATCTGTCCATTCTATAACATCATCTGTCCATTCTATGACATCATCTGTCCATTCTATGACTTCATCTGTCCATTCTATGACTTCATCTGTCCATTCTATAACATCATCTGTCCATTCTATGACTTCATCTGTCCATTCTATGACTTCATCTGTCCATTCTATGACTTTCTCTGTCCATTTATTGACTTCATCTGTCCATTCTATGACATCATCTGTCCATTCTATGACATCATCTGTCCATTTATTGACTTCATCTGTCCATTCTGTGACTTCATCTGTCCATTTATTGACTTCATCTGTCCATTCTATGACTTCATCTGTCCATTTATTGACTTCATCTGTCCAAACTCTTTTCTGACCTCCTCTTGCATTCTTGCCTTCTACGGTTCCAGAATATGCCAAAATATGCCAGCTTTGCTGATTTTATATTGCTGCATTAGTTCTCTTTGCGCACATGACAACAATAAACACGTTCCAGATGGACCTGCCTTGGCTTAAGGCTGTGTCAGGTCAATCGACATATAGACTAGAACACCAAGGCTACGGGGATTGTCTTCAATTGTGACAAGCTCCTAGCATAACATTATCAGTCTCCAAAATCCCCCGAAGTCGGAATGTGGCTGCCCACGTGGCGAGGTAATCAAAAACGGTCACACACGTCATGTTCTCATCCCCAGCTGATGCATTTGTACCATAGTGTTCCAGTACTTTGGCTGTTCGGATGATCCCTGGAGTCTTTTAGCCAGGGTACAACAACAACAACAACAACAACAACAACAACAACATCAACATAGCATTGGGACCAGCAGCGTCAAGATTATGAATTCTACAGCAAGTTTAATAGTCAGAAAAAACTCATTTGTGGTGCCAGTTGTAAAATCTGCAGGACGTATGTTGAAGATGCTGTACATGTTCGAGGGCTACCGACCAGAATGGTGTACATGTTCGAGGGCTACCGACCAGAATGGTGTATATGTTGGAGGGCTACCGACCAGAATGGTGTATCTAAAAAGGAGAAAAAAAAACCTCATTTGTGGTGTCAGTTGTAAAATGTGTAGGATATGTGTTGAAGATGCTGTACATGTTCGAGGGCTACCGACCAGAATGGTGTATATGTTGGAGGGTTACCGACCAGAATGGTGTATCTGAAAAGGAGAAGAAAAAACATCATTTGTGGTGTCAGTTGTAAAATGTGTAGGATATGTGTTGAAGATGCTGTACATGTTCGAGGGCTACCGACCAGAATGGTGTATATGTTGGAGGGCTACCGACCAGAATGGTGTATATGTTGGAGGGCTACCGACCAGAATGGTGTATATGTTGGAGGGCTACCGACCAGAATGGTGTATATGTTGGAGGGCTACCGACCAGAATGGTGTATATGTTGGAGGGCTACCGACCAGAATGGTGTATCTGTTGGAGGGCTACCGACCAGAATGGTGTATATGTTGGAGGGCTACCGACCAGAATGGTGTATATGTTGGAGGGCCACCGACCAGAATGGTGTATATGTTGGAGGGCTACCGACCAGAATGGTGTATATGTTGGAGGGCTACCGACCAGAATGGTGTATATGTTGGAGGGCTACCGACCAGAATGGTGTATATGTTGGAGGGCTACCGACCAGAATGGTGTATATGTTGGAGGGCTACCGACCAGAATGGTGTATATGTTGGAGGGCTACCGACCAGAATGGTGTATATGTTGGAGGGCTACCGACCAGAATGGTGTATATGTTGGAGGGTTGCCGACCAGAATGGTGTATATGTTGGAGGGCTACCGACCAGAATGGTGTATATGTTGGAGGGCTACCGACCAGAATGGTGTATATGTTGGAGGGTTGCCGACCAGAATGGTGTATATGTTGGAGGGCTACCGACCAGAATGGTGTATATGTTGGAGGGTTGCCGACCAGAATGGTGTATATGTTGGAGGGCTACCGACCAGAATGGTGTATATGTTGGAGGGTTGCCGACCAGAATGGTGTATATGTTGGAGGGTTACCGACCAGAATGGTGTATATGTTGGAGGGTTACCGACCAGAATGGTGTATATGTTGGAGGGCTACCGACCAGAATGGTGTATATGTTGGAGGGTTACCGACCAGAATGGTGTATCTAAAAAGGAGAAAAAAAAACCTCATTTGTGGTGTCAGTTGTAAAATGTGTAGGATATGTGTTGAAGATGCTGTACATGTTCGAGGCTACGACCAGAATGGTGTATATTTTGGAGGGTTACCGACCAGAGTGGTGTATCTAAAATGGAGGAAAAAACCAGATACTCCATGTTGGGAGGAAACCCTCAATTTCCTTTCGTGTAGTTTCCGGTAAAACTACGGAATATTTGAGATGCGCATGCGCAGTTCCGCCATATCGCGTTTGCTGACCGCCATACGAACACGCAGAAGATACAAGCCCAAGCACAAAAATCATAAATCAGGTGATATTTTTTCCTTATATTTGAAAGATTTATTGGATTAAATCAAAATATATTGTACATTAATTGTATTTGATGAAAAAGCCCCCGGCAGGGCGAAAATTATCAAGCAAATATGGAGGTAGAGTCGGACCGTGGGTCCAAATGTTCGGCAGTGGGTTCTGACTCAATTGATATTGTAAAACGAAATTATCATTGAATCTCTCCTCAATTCATGAAGTCAAAGAGTTTTCCCTTGTCAGATTCCCTGACAAGAACAGCATAGGATACAGTGGTCGAAAACACAGCTGAATAATTCTGCCCTAAGTGAGGAGTTGGTTCATAATGGGTGTTTCAAGAAACCAGAGGTTGAAGACATGACCGAGTTTACTTAGACTGTGATGCCACCAACAATCATAGCTGGGTTTGCGTTCTGTATGGGGTTCTTTAGTCCGTGGTTTGCCTGAGATTCAAATGAAACTTCACACACAACACACACACACACACACACACACACACACACACACACACACACCACACCCCCACAGCACGCACGCAACGCACGCACGCACGACACCAACGCACACGCACACACCAACGCACGCACGCACGCACACATCACACACACACAAACACAACATAACACACACACATCCATGGATCTCCATTTCACACAATGCCATCCTTTCCTGGTCTACACTTACCTTGATATACTTCACAGTAAATAGAGTCTGAGAGAGAGAGAGAGAGAGAGAGAGAGAGAGAGAAGAGAGAGAGAGTAGAGAGAGGAGAGGAGAGAGATTTCGACAACATGAGAACACAGCGCGAAGATGGAACTCTTAACGACGCCGAGTCTGTGCTAGCCACCGAACACCTTACCTTAGACATTTTACTTTTTTTTTTTTTTTTTTCCTCCCCACCCCCGCCTTTACCAATTTTTTTAAATTTTATTTTTTCCTTTTCTGTCTTTTTTATTTGCTTGATTTTTTTAAAATATTCTTTATTTTTGGCTCTTTTTTTGGGTTTTTTTAAGGCGGTCCTTTTTTTTCTTTCTTTTTTCTCCTTTTTTTTGTACCCTTCAACTCTCACGCACCCTGCGAGTCTGTATGTTCTATTGCTATTAATGTACACCATTTTGCTGATTTTAATGTTTTGGCTTTTGTTACAGCGCGTCTGGGTTTGGTTTTGTGCTAGTGTTTAGTGTTATGACACTTTCACACTGCGTGTAACAGACAGATACAAAGGTTATAGGAAAAAAAGGAAAAATTAAAAAAAAAAAATAAGAAAGGCCCGGATATCTTCCGGGAACCATCCTTGAAACGAAACACTAAAATAACTATGCAAGGATGATACCAGATGTGCGGGAAGGAGAGAAGGGAGAAACAAAAAACAAAGAAGAAAGCGAGACAGAGAGCTAGAAAGAGAGAGCGAAGGGAACGAGAGAGAGAGAGGGGAGAGAGAGAGAGAGAGAGAGAGAGAGAGAGAGAGAGAGAGAGAGAGAGAGAGAGAGAGAGATATGTAGTAAAGAAATCATACAACTCGTCTCGCAAACTGATCTATTCCCCTGGAAGGATATCCTTATAGTGAAAAGAGAAAAAGGAAACAAGAGAGAGAGAGAGAGAGAGAGAGAGAGAGAGAGAGAGAGAGAGAGAGAGAGAGAGAGAGAGAGAGAGAGAGACTACAAGGCACGAGGAAATCTCTGCAGCGAGACAATCAGTATCAATGAACGAACGAACGAACGAACGAACGAAATTTTATTTTACCAGGGTAATGAGATAAGCGATACAAATGCTTTTTTCCACCCAGCCCTGGGGCAAAAGAAAGAGAAACAATGTAAAGATCAAATTAATGCATTTAAAGATCAAATTAATGCAAATACACATATAAAAAGAACAAAGTATAACAAGATCTTGTACAGTTCAAAACAAGTTTAGCTATTGTCCATATTATTGACAAACGAATGCAAATAGAAAAGCGCGTGAACATAGCGAACAAGGGGAAGGAAACGGGAAAGGAAAAGGCCAAGGGGTAGGTTTGGGGTAAATGGAGAGAGAGAGAGAGAGAGAGAGAGAGAGAGAGAGAGAGAGAGAGAGAGAGAGAGAAGGCCAAGGGGTAGGTTTGGGGTAACTGGAACGAACGAACGAACGAACGAACGAATGTTTTATTGAGGGCAAGATGGATAAGCAACAATAATGGCTGTCTCACACCATGCCCTCACAAAACAAAAAACAAAAAAACAAAAAGAAAAAAAAAATTCCGAATATATTTACGCACACACACACCACACACACACACATATAGATATTTACACATACATAAATACATATACATATAGTTCATACACATATACATATGCATAAACAAACATATATAAGTATGTACAAAGCATACTGGCACACAATGTATGTATGCAGGTGAGAGCATGAATGTTGATGCGCAGGCCCCCGGCCCATATTATAGGGCAGATACCTACACAACACTTCCACTTACACATATATTTAAAAAGTCATGAGGAGAAAGGGCACATACCTTAGAAACATTCTTTAACCTTATGAATTAGAGACAGACGATAGAAGGTAGACAGGCAACAGCTAGACAAGACAGACAGATATAGAAGGAGAGAGAGAGAGAGAGAGAGAGAGAGAGAGAGAGAGAGAGAGAGAGAGAGAGAGAGAGACAGAGAGAGAGAGAAAGGGAGAGATGGAGAGAAGAGAGAGAGAAGGAGAGAGATGGAAGAGAGAGAGAGAGAGAGAGAGAGAGAGAGAGAGAGAGAGAGAGAGAGACTGACAGGCAGACAATACAGACAGACAGATAGACAAATGGCAGAGAATACAAGCAGCAGCAGAATAAAGACATAGAAGATGAGTAAAAAAAACATTTGAGGAAATTGGATACAAGATTACGATCCAAAAATACCACAGAAAGTTAGCTATAGCTTAGCATTAGATATTTATGATAATGTGTTTTAAACGTAGATAAGCTATTTTTATTTCTTATGTCACAAGGAATTGCATTCCAAAGTTTACCACCCGAATATGCTAAGGAAGACATGAATAGATCAATTCTGGGCCGGGGAATGGATATCAAATGTTTATTACGAAAGGTGTTTACAAGGAATTTGGTACGTAGATAAGAAGGTGCGAGATTGTTCATTATTTTGTACATAAACACACCCTTATTGAAACGACATTTCTGATTGAATGGGAGAATCTCAAGTTCTTTATAGTCTGCAACTTGAAGAGATGATTTAAGGAGTATGATTTTTAGTGAACGTCTATACAAACGCTCCAGTGGTTTCAAACAATTGTGACTGGCCATGTCCCAGCAAGTTGAAGCATAGTCAATATCAGATTGTATATAGGCATGGAAAAATAACTTCCGAGAATGTTGGTCAAGGAAATGCTTAATTCTGTTTAATTGAAATATCTTACTTGAGATCTTCCGAGATAAAGCAGAAACGTGATTAGACCAAGATAGATTGTTATCGATAGTGAGACCAAGTAACTTATGAGAATCAATTTCTTCTATAATCTGATCGTAGAGATACAATGGAGGCGATCTAGTTTTCATGTTTTGTCGTTTTTGCCTAGTTGATATCAACATAAATTTGGATTTCATAGGATGGAGGGCCATGCGATTTAGTTTGGACCACTCAGTAAGATTATTTATATCATCTTGAAGAGCACTGCATACCGAGTGTACGTTTTTACCTTTACTGTGGAGTGTCGTGTCGTCAGCAAATAGTTCACATGAAGAGGAAATAGCTAGAGGAAGATCATTTATATAGACCGAGAAAAGGATTGGACCTAAAATTGATCCTTGGGGGACACCATAATTCACTGGTAGGAAAGTGGATTTTACAGAGGCTTTAAAAACTGACTGTTTCCTGTTGGTCAAAAAAGAGGATAATAGATCAAGAGATTTTCTGGATAGACCGTAAAGTACAAGTTTTTTTACAAGAAGATTATGGTCAATAATGTCAAAGGCTTTTGCAAAGTCAACAAATGAGAGAGAGAGAGAGAGAGAGAGAGAGAGAGAGAGAGAGAGAGAGAGAGAGAGAGAGGGGAGACATGGAGAGAGTTTCTATCCTCCTCCCCCCCCTCCCCCTCCCCTTTTTCTGCTCCGCCCCAAGTCTGTGTGTTTATTCTTAATCGATGGACATGCTTGTTTCTTCTTTGATGGCGGTTTGTTACACAGTTATATGCCTGGTATTTTTTTGACCTAGTCTATATAGTTCATGTTTTACTTGCTTGTGACACTCCCCTTGTACATTCATATCTTGTTTTTGCTCATGCTTGTCTGTTTATGCATGAATTTTGTTTATGTGAATACATATGTACAGATACGTGTCTATCAGCTTAGTCCATATTCAGGTCAAATTGGCACTGCGCAATATATCAACATAATTCTATTAACTATGTACACTCCTAGGGAGGATAATCAATGTAATCATGTTAACATAAAGTATTAACATAATTCATCCTCCTTAGATGATACATTTTACATTTTATTCGCAATACGTAAAACGATGTTAAAACCATCAATATATTGGAAAAAGTTTCGTCCTTTCGGGTATTTGTGTGGGTGGTGGACGGGACGGAGGGGGGGGGGGTGATCTCTGACCGATTTTCCTTTTTTCTTTTCTTTTTTCCTTTACAGAAAGTTCTTTTCATCAGCAGATCAGAAGCACTAGAAGATTTCTTCTCGTCAGAGTTAGAGCTAGAGGAAATTAGTTCCTACAGGCCAGAAACACTTTGAGTACAGTCTTCTTACTAGCAGGTTAGAAGCACCCACGGTATTTTTCTCAACGGGAGGTTAGAATACGAGAGAAATTCCTTTCATCAGCAGATAAGAAGCAGTGGAAGAATTCTTCCATCAACAGATTAGAAGTACAGAAACATTCTTCCCATCAACAGATAGAAGCACTAGAAGACATTCTTCCATCAGCAGATTAGAAGCAGTAGAGACATTTTCCCATACAGATAGAAGCACTAGAAGACATTCTTCCATCAGCAGATTAGAAGCACTAGGAGACATTCTTCTCATCAGCAGATCTAGAAGTCACTAGAATGACATTCTTCCCATCAGCAGATAAGCATGAAGAAGCCAGTAGAAGACATTCTTCCCATCAGCAAGCAGATGAGAAGCACTAGAAACATTCTTCCCATCAGCAGATGAGATAGAAGCACTCAGAGAGACATGACATTCTTCCATCAGCAGATGAGAAGCACTAGAAGACATTCTTCCCATCAGCAGATAGAAGCACTAGAAAACATTTTCCCATCAGCAGATGAGAAGCACTAGAAGACATTCTTCCCATCACAGATGAGAATCAGCTAGAGAAGAACATTCTTCCCATCAGCAGATGAGAAGCACTAGAAGACATTCTTCCCATCAGCAGATGAAAGCACTAGAAGACATTCTTCCCATCAAGCAGTATGAGAAGCACTAGAAGACATTTTCCCATCAGCAGATGAGAAGCACTAGAAGACATTCTTCCCATCAGCAGATGAGAAGCAGTAGAAGACATTCTTCCCATCAGCAGATGAGAAGCATAGAAGACATTCTTCCCATCACAGATGAGAAGCACTAGAAGACATTTTCATCATGAAAGCAAAAATTCCACAATAAGCATAAAACATTCCACACAGTAAACAGAATTTCCACAGAACACTAAAACTCCACAAGAACATAAAGAATTTCTCTTTCCCATCAGCAGAAGCAAAAGACATCTTCCACATCTTCTTTCACTCAACATTCTTACATCTTATCCTAGCGTTTAATACAGGTTGTGGGAAGGACATGTCCTTACAAGCATTGCGCTGAAACGACATTAACCCAGTCTGGGCAGTGCTGTTCTTCAGAGGAAGTCTGGATAGCTCTTCTCCAACGCTCTGTCTGAAGACATGCTCTTCAATGACGTCAGTCGTGATGCGTTCTAGGAATATGATGAGAAAAAAAAATGTGGAAGATACAAAGCAACCCTGAGGAACTGCAACCTGTGAAAAGAACCATTCTCTAAATGCATCTTGTTGTTGTTAGGATCATCTCAGTAGCATTCTCTATGTCCAATGCTTTGTGAACATGAATTGATCTTTGTAATGCAATGTAAACTTACTAACTGCCTCCCCTCCAGCCCCGCACCCCCCCTCCCCCCTCCCGATTTATGCAACCGGTGTCCTTGAACTGAGTTGTGTTTGGCTGTTTGTTTGAGTGTTTGTTTATTGGTTTGTTCGCTTTTTTGTTGCAAAATAGTGTACCAAAAAAATGAATACACAAAAAGTTCATTAACATTATTAATTGATAGTAATATACTTATCCCAAGAAATGCTTAACTGTTTTGTGTTTCGTTGCTGCAAGGTGACCATCATTCAGAAGTCCTGGTATGACCTGTATTGTGAAAGGCGCGCACCTGTCTCAAAAAGTGCTCCTCACAGAGATCTATGAAACCCTTTGTGGTGCACTTTTAGTGGATGAGTGCTCATTTGGATCAATCTGAACAAGTTAGATTATAGCTTCAAACGCTTTTGTAGAGACACACGCAGGGTTTTTCCAAATCCTTCTGATGATCTAGTTGATGAAGTTTCGTCTACCGAATATGTTATGGATGGAAACGTCTTAGAGATGGAAGATTTTTTTCACTTGATGATTTCTGCACGTACTGTTTGCATTCTTCCAATGGATATTACGAACACTCTTTCACGTGATGTCCTGTCCCTTTCCTCTTCTCTCTCTCTCTCTCTCTCTCCTCTCTCTCTCTCTCTCTCTCTCTCTCTCCTCTCTCTCTCTCTCTCTCAGACACATTTGACTCTCAGTCTCAGCATTATCTCATGTCACCCTCTTCTCCCCCTCCCTCCAACAAGTGGTTCACAGTTCTGTTCCATAGTCATCAGTTCTCCATAACCTTGAACCTGCCGCGGATGTTCTCAACGCTGCCTTGCCCAGATCTTCCACTGCTACCATTCGTTTTCTTCACATTGCTTCCCAACCTCCCTCCCTCATCCCCCCCCCCCCCCCCCCCCCCCCCCCTCACACACACACACACACACACACGCTCGCTTTTCCCCTCAAGGAACAAGCACCTCTGGTATTCCACTACTCTGGATAATTAATTCAGCTCCACTCTGATGATGAAGTCATTCCAGTCTTGATGATGAAGTCAGTTCCAGTCTGATGATGAAGTCAGTTCCAGTCTTGATGATGAAGTCAGCTCCACTCTTGATGATGAAGTCAGTTCCAGTCTTGATGATGAAGTCAGTTCCAGTCTTGATGATGAAGTCAGTTCCAGTCTTGATGATGAAGTCAGTTCCACTCTTGATGATGAAGTCAGTTCCACTCTTGATGATGAAGTCAGTTTCAGTTTCTTGATGATTACGTCAGTTCCAGTTTCACAGAAACTGACTCAGTTTCGCATGACTTTCTGCGCACATTTCCAATTTACGAAGGAAGAGCAATCATCTGTGAGAACGCTGACAAGCTGGTCAGATCTTTGTTGGTGAGGTGGCAACAGCGAAGCTGCCGTTTGAAACAAACAAACAAACAAACAAGCAAACAAACAAACAAGCAAACAACCTTCTGCACTGAAGAATCACAATGCTTTCTACCAAGAAATTACTGCAACGTCCACCAAAACAAGCAAAACACAAGATTAAAAAAAAAAACCCGCACGATTAATCTATATCGAAGCATCACATAGTATTTGAATCAAACAGAACCACTGTAAGAGAGTTCCATGAACTGAAGGTGTGTATTTGTCCCCGTGATGGCGATATTAATAATCCAGTAAGGCACACTGTTGCTTTGAAAACACCATTCCATGTCCACAATTCTATTCATCTTTGAATTCGTCTGCTTGCTGAATCTGACATTTAAGCATTTCGGCCGTGATGCCATCCATGCCTCGCAACATGTTGTTCCTCAATGTCTGTTTCCTGACGACGTCTGCGGTGACCTCCGCTGTGTGGATCGGGAAGTTCATGGCAGAGTTTTTGGCAGGAGTGTCTGGCTGGGGCAGGGCGAGTACCTCACTGAAGTGATCCATTCACCTTGCAAGCTTTTCATCACCACCTGAGGGAAGTTGTGTGTGCGTGTGTGAATGTGTGTAAATGTGTGTGAATGTGTGTGTGTGTGTGTGTGTGTGTGTGTGTGTGTGTGTGTGTGTGTGTGTGTGTGTGTGTGTGTGTGTGTTTGGGCATTGGTGCGGGTGAGTTTGTTTTTATGTATTGTTTTTATAATCTATGTAATGTTCTATGTCTTATGGATTTAATGTTTATTTCGTGTGTGTATGCGTGTGTGTGAGTGTGTGTGTGTGAGTGTGTGCGCGCGCGCACGCGCGCGCGCGTGTGTGTGTGTGGGGGGGGGGGGGGGGCGTGTGCGTGTGTGTGTGTGCATGTGTGTGGGTGTGGTGGGGGTGAGGTGGGGAGGGGTGTGTGAGTGTTGATGTATATACAAATATATATATATATATATATATATATTTGTTAAAAAATATTTTTAAAAATGAAGTATTAAAATCTACAAGCTTGTTTCTAGCGTTGCTATCTTCAGGATGTCTTTTGGGGCACGCCAACGATCTTTTATGGCGTGCGGGGCTTGATTTCAACTCTGTGTGTGCAGGCGGATCTCATTTGCTGCACCTGCGGCCTGTGGTTCTTATTGGGGCCTGTTCAGATGGAATGTGCTAGCAAAGATTTCCACTTGTGCCTGCAATTGTTTACAATTTCTACTTTTGTGTTCAGAGTTGCTAAGTGTGGTTTGCATAATATTAACCATTTTTCTGTGGAGCATAGATTGCATCTTTTTGAAATATTGTTGTATGGTGTTGCTCTTTTTATGATTTTCCATGATATGTTGTAGTCTATTTTTTTATCTTTGAGTCTCCAAATGTATTTACTCAGCTCTGTTTGATTTTTGTATTTTTCATTTTTGAATGACTGTTTGTGGTTTGCGTATCTGGTTTTGAAAGTGTTTTCAGTAATCCCTATATATGTTTCTTTTTCATTTTCTGATGTTACCGTAGCTTGGTATACAATGTTGCTGTGAAGACATTTATTGCTTAGGGGGCACTGTTCTTTTTTAGTGCAGTTGCAAGATGTCCTTTCGGCACCCTTCTCTTTTATGTTGCTTTTCATTTTGTTAGATGAGTCAATCATGTTTTTGAGGTTGGGCATACATGAGTATGATAGTTTAATGGTGTTTTTGTTGAATATTTTGGACAGTTTGTGTTCTTTTGGGAATGATGTTGCCAAGATTTTAAAGAATTCTTTTCCTACATTTGTTTTTACTTGTCCATCGTATGGTGGGTTGTACCATATGATCTTTCTTTTCCTATTTTTCTTATTTCTGTTCGTGCTGTTGTCTGGACTGTATTGTAGTTTGTAATTGTAACCACTTTTTTGTAATGCTTCTTGATATTCTGTTGCTGCATCATTGAATGCGTTTTCATTGCATGACAGGTTGGATAGTCTCTTGTTTATACCATTGGGTATTGTTTTTTCAGATTTTTTCAGATTTTTTAAGGACTTTTTTTTATATTATTCATAATATATATATATATATATATATATATATATATATATATATATATATATATATATATCTGATAACACAGGCTTTTATGTAACGATTTATGATGTCTTTTTGTAATGTCTTATGTACTTGTGAAATGATGTGGAGCAGAAGAAAAAATTTCTGATGGACAATAAAGTTGATTGAATTGAATTGAATTGAATTGTCCACCTTTAGTCATTATGATCAGGCCAGATCTCAATGAGGATGTACTGGTGACATTCTCTGCAATTCAGTAGACAGACTTCCTGTCGCTGCAAGCTGCTTCCTCCTGTGCCGTGTCAGCAGGTCATCCACCAGTCCCTCATGTCCTGCTGGGTTCTGCACTGTGTCAGTCAGGTCATCCAACATGCCCCATGTCCTGCTGGGTCCTGCACTGTGTCAGTCAGGTCATCCACCATTCCCTCATGCCCTGCTGGGTCCTGCACTGTGTCAGTCAGGTCATCCAACATTCCCCATGTCCTGCTGGGTCGTGCACTGTGTCAGTCAGGTCACCCACCATTCCCTCATGTCCTGCTGGGTCCTGCACTGTGTCAGTCAGGTCATCCAACATTCCCTCATGCCCTGCTGGGTCCTGCACTGTGTCAGTCAGGTCACCCACCATTCCCTCATGCCCTGCTGGGTCCTGCACTGTGTCAGTCAGGTCATCCAACATTCCCCATGTCCTGCTGGGTCCTGCACTGTGTCAGTCAGGTCATCCAACATTCCCCATGTCCTGCTGGGTTCTGCTCTTGACTTCCTGGTCCTGGTCATTGTAGGCCTGAAAGGAGGCTGTTTCGATTTATTCACTAACGAAGCAGCTAAACGCTTGGAAGGCAATCCAAAAAATGAGACCACCCATGAGGATTTCATCAGCAACAGATCCATCAAGCTGTCACCGTAGAACTGTAGTGTACAAAACTTTAGCTCACTAAGAGCTGAGATCCTGAAGAATTGGAACATCAGTGGCTAGAATCGTGATGAACTGGAAAAACTAAAGAACTGAAATCATTAACCGATGCGATATACTAAGAGCAATAGGAACTATTCACTGGAATCACCATGACCATAAATCGTGAAAAAAAAAACCACCTAGAAACAAGATCAACTGGAATCAGCAAAAGATTAAAACTTTAAACAAGATCAACTGCAATCAGCAAAAGATAATAATGTATAATACTTATATAGCGCATTTCTTGTTGTACAACTCAATGCGCTTACATCCACCATTTGCACTTATTCATACAATATTCATGCACACAGCAAAAAGAAAATACACAATGGCAGACGCACCTACATGCATAAACTGTCTCACCGAACTAGTTGTGGAGGAATTTAAGAGAGATCTAGTCATCTACAGAAGAGAATAGGCTTTTTTGAAGAGGTAAGTTTTGAGCTGAGATTTAAAAGAAGAAAGAGTAGTCTGATTACGAAGGTCTTCAGGGAGGGAGTTCCAAACAGAAGGTGCTCTAAAACTGAAGGCTCTTTCGCCAACAGATTTCAGAGAACGCTTAGGGATTTTCAAAAGTTTTTGTGAAGAAGAGCGAAGGGTACGAGAGCTTTGGTAGGTGCAGAGAGAAGAAGAGAGATAGTGAGGAAGAGATTCATTGAAGTGGCGGAAAGCAAGAACTGCCAGTTTAAATTGCCACCGATACTGTATGGGAAGCCAGTGCAGTTCGATCAGCATGGGAGTGATGTGCTCACACCTCCTCCTCTTCAAAACAAGTCGTGCAGCGCTATTTTGGACTCTCTGCAGCCGAGCAATCTGTTCTGCGGGAAGCCCAGCATAAACAGAGTTGCAGTAGTCCAATCTTGACATCACCGTGGCACAGACTAGCCTGACAGCTACTTCCCTGGATATAAAGCGTCGGATGGAAGCAATACGTCTCAGTTCTAAAAAGGATGAGCGACAGACTACAGATATTTGATTCTGCATTGTCAGACACTGATCAATGGTAACACCAAGGTATTTGACAGAGTTACTGAAAGGCAATTCAGTACCATCAACAACCATTGACTCTGACTCAACGAGTTTGAGGCAGGAGGAGGTTCCAACGGGCATGACTTCAGTCTTTTCACAATTTAATTTAAGCTTATTACTTGTCATCCATTCCTGCACACTGCTGATAC
>CM065746.1:37415236-37420236 GCA_033310375.1 Conus canariensis | reverse complement strand
GTGTTTGGTTTTGCCTGAAGAAGACCCAAGAGGTCGAAATGCATCGTGTTTTGTCCTGTACTCTGTTTGTCTGTATTGTCTGCGGATCTCGTAACCTTTCCTTTTACAATTAGCTTCTCTCGCTGTGTTGACTAATGCCGGTCATTTTTTCTCCTCTTCTTTTGTAAAATTTTTACCCGTTTCACTTACTTTTTAAAAAGTATTTCAACAGAACCCCGCCAGATAACACGGAGAAACCAATTACAAGACAAAACACGACGCGCTTCGACCTCTTAGGCCTTCTTCAGGTAAAACAAGCAACATCCATGACAATGAAAACAAAGAACGAGCAATCACTCATCTTGCGCCGAATTCGAGAAGATAAGCGATTGCTCGCTCTCTGTTTTCATTGTCCTGAATGTTGTTTGTTTTTACCTGAAGAATACCTAAGAGTTCGAAACGCGTCGTGATTTGTGCTGTAATTCGTTTGTATATGTTGGTCGGTGGAGTTTTTTTTTAAATGGGAGGCGACTGCAGGCGGACATCTAAACAGATTTGAGAAGAGTATTTCAAAGGTTCCGCCGAATAACGTAGACAAACGAACCACAAGACAAAACACGACGCGTTTGGACCTCTTACGCCTTCTTCAGGCAAGATACGCATCACTCAGGACAACGAAAATGAACGAGAAGATGGGCGTTGAGTAAAAGCAAACTCGTTTTCGTTCAACGCCCATTTTGCGGAGATTTGCATAAAGATAAGTGATTGCTCGTTCATTTTCGTTATCTTGAGTGTTGTGTATCTTGCCTGAAGAAGACCCAAGAGGTCGAAACGCGTCGTGTTTTGTCTGTGATCCGTTTTGTGTACGTTTTTGGCGGAGCCTTATAGATGTTTTTTTTTTTATTTTATTTTATTTTATTTTTTTACGAGTTGGCCTCCTCTGTGCCAGTGCCACCAGTGCTTGGGCCGTCCAGAGGTGGAGGGGGAGGACGAGGGGAGTGTGATGATGATGAAGAGGGGGGCAAGGTATAAGCCACCTCCACGTGTTCCTCCCTCCAAAACCCTCGATGAGATCATTGTGGAGGCCTATGGTGGCACAGACGGTGAGTTATGTAACGACGACATCAACACCTATATTGATGATAATGATGATGATGATGATGATTGATGATGATGATGATGATGATGATGATGATGATGATGGGTGACGATGATGATGATGAATGATGATGATGATGGTGATGATGATGGTGATGATGATGATGATGACGACGACGATGGCGACGACTACGACGTTCACGACGACGACAAACGACGACGACGACGACGATGATGATGATGGTGATGAGGAGGAGGAGGAGGAGGACGACGACGACGACGACGACCACGACGACCACGACGACGACGAACGACGAGACGACGGCAACGACAATGATGATGATGATGATCATCATATCATGATCATGATCATGATCATGATCATGATCATGATCATGATGAAGACGACGATGATGACGACTATGACGATGACGACGACGGCGACGACCATGATGATGATGATGATTATGATGATGATGATGATGATGATGATGATGATGACGACGACTACGACGATGACGACGACGACGATGATGATGATGATGAGGAGAGGAGGAGGAGGAGGAGGAGGAGGAGGAGGAGAGGAGGATAATTATGATGATGATGGCGATGATGAAAGGATGATGATGATGATGATGATGATGATGATGATGTGTGTGTGTGTGTGTGTGTGTGTGTGTGTGTGTGTGTGTGTGTGTGTGTGTGTGTGGTGTAGTTGTTTTTGATTTGGGTTCTTGATTTTTTTCCGTTTTGTTTTTTTTTGAGGGGGTCGTTTTGATGAAATGATGTGATTTAGCCAAATACTTTTGACATTCATTTGTTGTTGAGTCAAATCCCGGCTTTTTAGCAATTGTTGGAAACAGCAGTCACGAAAAGTATCCCCCCAAAAAAGTGACTGAAAATCTCTCTCTCTCTCTCTCTCTCTCTCTCTCTCTCTCTCTCTCTCTCTCTCTCTCTCTCTCTCTCTCTCTCTCTCTCGGACAGCGGTGATCCAGCTGAGCAACAAGATGAAGAAAGGAGGACTGGTGACCGCTGAACTGGACATGGACCTCACGCGCCAACAGTACTTTGATCTGTACAAGTGAGTGTCCACAGAGAGAGAGAGAGAGAGAGAGAGAGAGAGAGAGAGAGAGAGAGACAGACAGACAGACAGACAGACAGACAGAACGAACGAACGAACGAACGAAATTTGTTTAATGAGGGAAAAGAATAAGCACATGGCAGGCTTGTTTGCATCTTGCCCTCAAAAATGAAAAAGAAACATTTCAAACACAAAAGCCACCCTCCACACCCCAACCATTAACCAAACATCCACCTGTCGCACAGTCCTTTCCAAGCAATAATAATAGCAATAACAATAGTAATGAATGATCATGATTAAAAACGATAACATTACAATTCAAATATAACACCATGCGCACATATATACATATGCATTGTCAAACATTACATCTATCGAATAGCATGATCTGAGAAAGATAGAAATACAGGACACATAATAATCACAAATATAAATCAACATGATATTAAATCAATATTAAAACATAGAATCTGTTCCGGAAGGGGGCGTACAACACACATTTTTCCGCCTTCCAGAAAGGAGAGGAGAAAGAGAAAGGAGAGGAGAGAGAGAGAGAGAGAGAGAGAGAGAGAGAGAGAGAGAGAGAGAGAGAGACAGAGACAGAGAGAGAGAGAGAGAGACAGAGAGAGAGAGAGAGAGAGAGAGAGAGAGAGAGAGAGAGAGACAGACAGACAGACAGACAGAAATGAAATGAAATGAAATGAATTTTTTTTTCCATGAGGCCAAGGCCCTCTTTGGAAGAGGAGAACAAAAATAAAACAAATACATATAAACATCATGACATACACATACATATATAGACATTCAAGTTATAGCAGTCTGCCGCGCTTTAAATGCTTGATAGATATAAAGTGCTAATTTTCTGACTGAGTTACTGTTCGTTGAGGCCAACAAGGGAGAGAAACGAAAACCATTTGGATTATGAAAGAACTTTTCAGCTATGAACTTTTCTCTTATGCTATTGTAGAATGGAGAGAGAAGAGAGAGAGAGAGAGAGAGAGAGAGAGAGAGAGAGAGAGAGGAGAGAGAGAGAGAGAGAGAGAGAATACGGATACGGATACGGATACGGATATTTTATTCACAAATAGGCCATTGCCCCTCGTGAAGGGGTGCATATGAAAATCATTCGATATCTTACACGTTCAAAAACTGATTCAATGCTCTACATTAAGAAACAAGAACAGATCTTAACTTAAATGCTTTGTATAGGTAAATGGACAGATTTCTAGTTGTTCGTTCATTATTGGAAGCTAGAAGTAAGCTTAATCTGAAAAGACTTGGAAATCTGTAGTATTTTAAATGTATATAACGTTCTCTTATTTCGTTTAGTGAAGGACAGCACAGAACAAAATGCACTTCATCTTCTTTCTCTTCTTTACACAATGGACAAATCAAATCAACAGGGGTATGTTGTTTGTATCGACATCTATGTACAGCAATATCTGAAATACCTAGTCTAAATCTTGTTGTAATAATCTTGATATGTCTGTCTAGATTTAACGTTAAATGCATTTTATCTATTGCTATTGTGCAAAAAGTCTTATATACACTAAATCTGTCACTATTCTTGACATGAAAATCCCATTCTTGCCATCTGCAAAGTACAAGTCTTTCTTTAAAGTCAGCAATAAACTGTTCCACTCCCTCAACACCTTGGTTTAACCACACATAACCAAAACCAAACATGTATAACTTACAGCGAATGTCAGACGCCCAGTTTGTCTTATCACGAGAGTCTAACTCAAATAATGTTCTATATGCTTTTCGCGGTAATCTTGACTCATCCATTCTTGTCAACTTTAACCAGTAGTGCATGCACCTAACGGCAGAATTTATGTAAACAGGGTATCTGTTTGTCTCACCATACACGAGGTCATTCGGTGTTTGTAACTGAACTCCTAAAAACTTTTTCAGAGCAAAGAGATGTACTTTTTCACAAAAGTGTGCAGCATTACTTAGCCCCCACAATTCAGCACCATACTGAACAATGGGTTGTATCTGCGCGTCAAATAGTTTTAAATATACAGCAAGAGAATTGCATTTTAACTTACGTAATTTTTGCAATATGCATAACAACGCATGCTTTGCTCTGCAGGCAAGGTTCTTACAAGAAACAGTAAATCTCAACCGTGTTGAAAAATAGATGCCTAAATATTTATAAACATTAACAACAGGCATAAGGATTCCATTATAAGTCCAATGTTCACTAGCTGCTAAGTACCCACCTTTTCTAAATACAACTATATTACTTTTATTCATATTCACATTCAGATGGAGTGCTGTTGCTGCCCTATGTAGACTATTTAGTTGCGTCTGTAGCCCAACTATTGTTTCCGACAGAAGAGCTATGTCATCTGCCAAAAGTAATATAAATAGTTCAAAATAATCATGCATAAATGTTGCACCATGCCTCCCATTTCTAATCACTTCTATTGCTAATTCATTTATAAATAAAGAGAACAGCACTGGACTTGTAACATCCCCTTGTTTTATCCCCCGGGTACAGTTTATGTAATCTGTCAATTTTGCACCCGAGCGAATTCTAGCTCTGACTGTAGTATACATGCTATGAATACACCGAAGGAGTTTTCCTTTAATACCATTTTTTACCAGAATAGGCCACAGTAGATTCCTTTCTATAGAGTCAAAAGCTTTCTCAAAGTCAATAAAGGCGACATAGAGTTTACGGTTAAAGCAAAACTGTTTTTGGATTAAAGCTAATAATGTGTACATGTGATCAATGGTGGAGTATCCCCTTTTAAACCCCGCTTGACATTCCCCTGTGATATTATGCAGCTCAATCCATTCTTGAATCCTATTATTTACTATAGAACTATAAACT
>CM065746.1:37405236-37410236 GCA_033310375.1 Conus canariensis | reverse complement strand
GGGACCGCACGATCGAGTATCCTTCACTTTATGGATTCGTCTCTTATAGTATTGCTCATGATTGCTGACCAACACTGCAGGTGTCTGTATCTCTCCGAGCCGGTGGACGCCGAGTTATGTTATGAAAGAAAGCGTAGAGTACAGCCCACTCATGCAGTCTCAGACCAGAATGGAAATCTATAGCATCATTTTCATCATCATCATCGTCATCCCCAGGTAAAAAAAGCCTTCAATTCAGTGGCTACATGCCCTGCTCTCATGGTGCCACCTGTTTCCATTTTCTTTGCACGTCTGTGAGTCTGTGTGGGGTCTCTGGTACCGGCATGTTCATAGGAACTGTCGTTGGTGTGTGTTGTGTGTGTGTGTGTGTGTGTGTGTGTGTGTGTGTGTGTGTGTGTGTGTGTGTGTGTATGTGTGGTGGTGTGTGTGTGTGTGTGTTGTGTGTGTGTGTGTGTTGTGTGTTGTGTGTGTGTGTGTGTGTGTGTGTGTGTTGTGTGGTGTGTGTGTGTGTGTGTGTGTGTGTGTGTGTGTGTGTGTGTGTGTGTGTGTGTGTGTGTGTGTGTGTGTGTGTGTGTGTGTGTGTGTGTGTGTGTGTGTGTGTGTGTGTGTGTGTGTGTGTGTGTGTTTGTCTGAACAATCGATATATTCATGTGATTGAACTAGTTTAAGTCAGGCCCTTTCCCCATACAAACGCCATTTGTCGTTACATGTCAAAGCGCTTTAGGCTTCGGAAAATAGAAACAATATAGCAATACAAGCAAACGTACAATGGCTTTAGATTTCAACACATCAGTCTCATTATTTTGACAGAAAGAAAGAGTTAAGAAAGACACATCAGTCTCATTATTTTGACAGAAAGAAAGAGTTAAGAAAGACACATCAGTCTCATTATTTTGACAGAAAGAAAGAGTTAAGAAAGACACATCAGTCTCATTATTTAGACAGAAAGAAAGAGTTAAGAAAGACACATCAGTCTCATTATTTTGACAGAAAGAAAGAGTTAAGAAAGACACATCAGTCTCATTATTTTGACAGAAAGAAAGAGTTAAGAAAGACACATCAGTCTCATTATTTGGACAGAAAGAAAGAGTTAAGAAAGACACATCAGTCTCAATATTTGGACAGAAAGAGAGTTAAGAAAGACACATCAGTCTCATTATTTGGACAGAAAGAAAGAGTTAAGAAAGACACATCAGTCTCATTATTTTGACAGAAAGAAAGAGTTAAGAAAGACACATCAGTCTCATTATTTTGACAGAAAGAAAGAGTTAAGAAAGACACATCAGTCTCATTATTTTGACAGAAAGAAAGAGTTAAGAAAGACACATCAGTCTCATTATTTTGACAGAAAGAAAGAGTTAAGAAAGACACATCAGTCTCATTATTTTGACAGAAAGAAAGAGTTAAGAAAGAGCATTTCTCCATTTGTTTCTCGCTGATTCCTCTCACTGATCACGTGATCTCTTTTCAGACAAGAAGATTCTGGGCGTCCACGAGTAAAGCGCAAAGTGACAAGTGACGTCAGAACAAGATGGCCGAACAACGTCATCCCTTACGAATTCAATTACCCAGATTTCTGTGAGTTTTCTGCTTTTGACCCGAAAACAACAAAACAAAAAACCCCGTAGGTATGGAGATATGGATAGATTCTTGTTGTTAGAGAAAGACTAGGGAAGATAAATTGTTCTTAAAGAAGACAGAGGTAGGGGGGGTGTCAACAAAAGACAGCTGTGGGGATATGGACGGATCCATGTTGTTAAAGAAGGATAGCAGTGGGGATATGAACGGATCCATGTTGTTAAAGAAGGATAGCAGTGGGGATATGAACGGATCCATGTTGTTAAAGAAGGACAGCAGTGGGGATATGAACGGATCCATGTTGTCAGAGAAAGACAGAGGCGGGGATATGGACGGATCCATGTTGTCAGATAAAGACAGTAGTGGGGATATGAGACAGATCCATGTTGTCAGAGGAAGACAGAGTGGGGATATGGACAGATCCATGTTGTCAGAGAAAGATAGTGGTGAGGATATGAACGGACCCATGTTGTCAGAGAAAGATAGCGATGGGGATATAGACGGATCCATGTTGTCAGATAAAGACAGAAGTGGGGATATGGACGGATCCATGCTGTCAGATAAAGACAGAGGTGGGGATATGGACGGATCCATGCTGTCAGATAAAGACAGAAGTAGGGATATGGACGGATCCATGCTGTCAGATAAAGACAGAAGTGGGGATATGGACGGATCCATGTTGTCAGATAAAGACAGAGGTGGGGATATGGACGGATCCATGTTGTCAGATTAAGACAGAAGTGGGGATATGGACGGATCCATGTTGTCAGAGAAAGATAGTTGTGGGGATATGAACGGATCCAAGTTGTCAGAGAAAGATAGTGGTGAGGATATGAACGGACCCATGTTGTCAGAGAAAGATAGTGATGGGGATATAGACGGATCCATGTTGTCAGAGAAAGACAGAGGTGGGGATATGAACGGATCCATGCTGTCAGAGAAAGACAGAGGTGGGGATATGAACGGATCCATGCTGTCAGAGAAAGACAGAGGTGGGGATATGAACGGATCCATGTTGTCAGAGAAAGATGGAAGCAGGGATATGACTGTGAAGAAAGGCTGAGGATTGGGGGGGGGGGGGGGGGGGGGGAATGCTTGGTTCTAGCTGGCAAAGAAAGACAGGCTGGGAAATGACTGATTGTTCTCAGCAGCGAAGACTAGGGCTGGGAAAATGGCTTGATTCTTGTCGGCGAAGACAGATAGGGGTGGGGTAAGGGTAGATTCTGGTTGGCAATGAAGAACAGGGGTAGGGACAGAGCCAAATTCCTGTAGGCGGAGAAGGATCGGGATGAGGAAAAGGTTTATCTTTTTATGGGCGAACAAGGTCGGGGATAGGAAAAAAAGGTTTTATTCTTGTCGGCGGAGAAGGACTGGGAAGGGACAATGGCCTGCCCTTTCTCGGCAAAGAAGGCTGAGGGTGGGAGAAAGGGTCTGATTGATGTCGATGTAGTAGGACAGGGAGAGGGAAATGGTCTGATTGATGTCGATGTAGTAGGAAGGGAGAGGGAGAAATGGTCTGATTGATGTCGATGTAGTAGGACAGGGAGAGGGAAATGGTCTGATTGATGTCGATGTAGTAGGACAGGGAGGGGAAATGGTCTGATTGATGTCGATGTAGTAGGACAGGGAGAGGGAAATGGTCTGATTGATGTCGATGTAGGACAGGGAGGGGGAAATGGTCTGATTGATGTCGATGTAGTAGGACAGGGAGAGGGAAATGGTCTGATTGATGTCGATGTAGTAGGATCAGGGAGGGGGAAATGGTCTGATTGATGTCGATTGTAGGACAGGGAGGGGGAAATGGTCTGATTGATGTCGATGTAGTAGGACAGGGAGAGGGAAATGGTCTGATTGATGTCGATGTAGTAGGACAGGGAGGGGGAAATGGTCTGATTGATGTCGATGTAGGACAGGGAGGGGAAATGGTCTGATTGATGTCGATGTAGTAGGACAGGGAGGGAAATGGTCTGATTGATGTCGATGTAGAGTACAGGGAGGGGAAATGGTCTGATTGATGTCGATGTAGAGGACAGGGAGGGGGAAATGGTCTGATTGATGTCGATGTAGTAGGACAGGGAGGAGGGAAATGGTCTGATTGATGTCGATGTAGTAGACAGGGAGGGGAAATGGTCTGATTGATGTCGATGTAGTAGGACAGGGAGAGGGAAATGGTCTGATTGATGTCGATGTTAGGACAGGGAGGGGAAATGGTCTGATTGATGTCGATGTAGTAGGACAGGGAGGGAGAAATGGTCTGATTGATGTCGATGTAGTAGGACAGGGAGGGGGAAATGGTCTGCTTGATGTCGATGTAGTAGGACAGGGAGGGAGAAATGGTCTGATTGATGTCGATGTAGTAGGACAGGGAGGGAGAATGGTCTGATTGATGTCGATGTAGGACAGGGAGGGGGAATGGTCTGATTGATGTCGATTGTAGGACAGGGAGAGGGAAATGGTCTGATTGATGTCGATGTAGTAGGACAGGGAGGGGAAATGGTCTGATTGATGTCGATGTAGTAGGACAGGGAGAGGGAAATGGTCTGATTGATGTCGATGTAGTAGGACAGGGAGAGGGAAATGGTCTGATTGATGTCGATGTAGTAGGACAGGGAGAGGGAAATGGTCTGATTGATTGTCGATGTAGTAGGACAGGGAGAGGGAAATGGTCTGATTGATGTCGATGTAGTAGGACAGGGAGGGGGAAATGGTCTGATTGATGTCGATGTAGTAGGACAGGGAGGGAGAAATGGTCTGATTGATGTCGATGTAGGACAGGGAGAGGGAAATGGTCTGATTGATGTCGATGTAGTAGGACAGGGAGAGGGAAATGGTCTGATTGATGTCGATGTAGTAGGACAGGGAGGGGAAATGGTCTGATTGATGTCGATGTAGTAGGACAGGGAGGGAGAAATGGTCTGATTGATGTCGATGTAGTAGGACAGGGAGGGAGAAATGGTCTGATTGATGTCGATGTAGTAGGACAGGGAGAGGAGAAATGGTCTGATTGATGTCGATGTAGTAGGACAGGAGAGTGGAAATGGTCTGATTGATGTCGATGTAGTAGGACAGGGAGAGGGAAATGGTCTGATTGATGTCGATGTAGTAGGACAGGGAGGGAGAAATGGTCTGATTGATGTCGATGTAGTGGACAGGGAGGGAGAAATGGTCTGATTGATGTCGATGTAGGACAGGGGAGGGGAAATGGTCTGATTGATGTCGATGTAGTAGGACAGGGAGGGAAATGATCTGATTGATGTCGATGTAGTAGGACAGGGAGAGGGAAATGGTCTGATTGATGTCGATGTAGTAGGACAGGGAGGGGGAAATGGTCTGATTGATGTCGATGTAGTAGGACAGGGAGGGGAAATGGTCTGATTGATGTCGATGTAGTAGGACAGGGAGAGGGAAATGGTCTGATTGAT
>CM065746.1:37397736-37400236 GCA_033310375.1 Conus canariensis | reverse complement strand
TCCTTTGGGGTGGAGTATGACTACGCGTCGGTGATGCATTACGGTAAAACGGTGAGTCTTTCTTTTTTCTCTGACGCCATCATGCTTAGGAGTAAAATGGTGTGTATGCTTTCTTTCTCTAACGTTAGGAGTGAAATAGTGTGTATGCTTTCTTTCTCTAACGTTAGGGAGTGAAATGGTGTGTGTGCTTTCTTTCTCTAACGTTAGGGGTGAAATGGTGTGTATGCTTTCTTTCTCTAACGTTAGGGGTAAATGGTGTGTATGCTTTCTTTCTCTAACGTTAGGGGTGAAATGGTGTGTATGCTTTCTTTCTCTAACGTTAGGAGTGAAATGGTGTGTATGCTTTCTTTCTCTAACGTTAGGAGTGAAATGGTGTGTGTGCTTTCTTTCTCTAACGTTAGGGGTAAAATGGTGTGTGCTTTCTTTCTCTAACGTTAGGGGTAAAATGGTGTGTGCTTTCTTTCTCTAGCGTTAGGGGTAAAATGGTGTGTGCTTTCTTTCTCTAGCGTTAGGGGTAAAATGGTGTGTGCTTTCTTTCTCTAGCGTTAGGGGTAAAATGGTACGTGCTTTCTTTCTCTAGAGTTAGGGGTAAAATGGTGCGTGCTTTCTTTCTCTAGTGTTAGGGGTAAAATGGGGCGTGCTTTCTTTCTCTAGTGTTAGGGGTAAAATGGTGTGTGCTTTCTTTCACTAACGTTAGGAGTAAAATGGTGTGTGTTTTCTTTCTCTAACGTTAGGAGTAAAGAAGTGTGTGCTTTCTTTCGCTAACGTTAGGGGTAAAATGGTGTGTGTGTTTTCTTTCTCTAACGCTAGGAGTAAAGAAGTGTGTGCTTTCTTTCGCTAACATTAGGGGTAAAATGGTGTATGTGCTTTCTTTCACTAACGGGGGGCGTAAAACGGTGAGTCCCTTTTTTCCTGACGCCATCACACTTAGGGGTAAAGTGGTGTGTGCTTTCTTTTTCTAGCGTTAGGGATAAAATGGTGCGTGCTTTTTTTTCTCTGAAGCCAACAAAGTACGGGGTAAAATGTGTGTGCTTTCTTATTTAACGCTGGGGTAAAATAGTATGTGTGCTTTCTTCTCTAACGTTAGGGGTAAAATGGTGTGTGTGCTCTCCTCTCTAACGTTGGGGGTAAAATGGTGTGTGTGCTTTTTTCTCTAACGTTAGGGGGTAAAATGGTGTGCGCTTTCTTCTTAACGTGAGGGGTGAAATGGTGTGTGTGCTCTCTTCTCTAACGTTAGGGGTAAAATGGTGTGTGTGCTTTCTTCTCTAACGTGAGGGGTAAAATGGTGTGGGTGTTTTTTTCTCTAACATTAGGGGTAAAATGGGGTGTCGTTTCTTTTCTAACGCTATCACACTTGACCTCTTTAAACATGTTCGTTCGTTCGTCCGTCCAATCGACGAGAACCAATACAGTCATCTCTTGGGGTTGAAGTGGGGGGGGGGGGGGGGGGACAGATGATTTCTGGATATGCAGATGGCTGATCAAGCCGATATGTGCACGGAATGTGCGGTGACAGCTCGGACAGACAATGTGGGAGACCTGCCCTTGATTGCTGGCGCGGGGCTTTCCTTGCCTGACTCTTTTGTTGTACTGCAGCTGTCCTCCTTTCTTCACATAAACTGACACCGTTGTGGATAGAGTAGCGCATCTACCTAGATTCATAGCAGTTTGTTCCCGTGTGTCAGGGTTGATGTTAAACGCCTTCAGGGATAATTTAAGATGTCCGGATAATGTTGACAGAAGAGAGATCAGTCTATTGACATAGCAGGGCGAGTGTGACCACAGTATATAAAGATCATAATATCATCAAGAATGGTTGAGGTTGGGGATGAGGGAGAAGGTGGTACTGTTGCCCGTGTCACTGCCAATGTCATGTAGGGGTTGTTGCCCTTTGAAATCTTTCTGCGTTCACAGCTCTCTCTGTCTCTCTGCCTCTGTCTCTCAGTCTCTGTCTCTGTCTGTCTCTCTCTGTCTGTCTGTGTCGCTGTCTCTGTCTGCCTGTTGGTCGGTCGGTCTGTGTGCGTGTATATGTGTGTGTGTGTGTGTGTGTGTGTGTGTGTGTGTGTGTGTGTGTGTGTGTGTGTGTGTCTGTGTGTGTGTGAGTGCGTGCGTGCGCGCGCGTGCCTGCGTGTGTGTGTATGAGTGTTTCTCTCTCTCTCTCTCTCTCTCTCTCTCGCTCACACACACACACACACACACACACACACACACACACACACACACACACACACACACACACAAAATTTCACTCTCTGACCATTCTTTTTCCATTGCAGGCATTTTCTTACAACGGCAGAGCGCAGACAATCTATGTCCGTGACAAGAGCAAGGAAAGGCTGATTGGTCACGTGATGGACAAAGGACTGTCTTTCTCTGATGTCAAAGCCGTCAACTTGATGTACAACTGCAGTGGTAGGTGCTTTCTCTCTCTCTCTCTCTCTCTCTCTTCTCTCTCCTCTCTCTCTCTTCTTCTCTCTCTGTCTGTCTGTCTGTCTGTCTG
>CM065746.1:37377736-37387736 GCA_033310375.1 Conus canariensis | reverse complement strand
TCTCACTTTGGAACATGGAGTTTGGTGTGCAGTGGATGGGATGGGAGTCTTTCCGTCTTTTCACTTTGGCTCAGTGCAGCTTATCTGTTCACCCTCATTGAAAACATTGTATAAATATCGTCTTTCTGCCTTCCTCTTCCTTTTCTTTCTTCCTGTCTTTTACAACCTTCTTCTCTTTTTTTTCTCCGTCCTCATGTTTCCCGTCTTACTCTTCCTTTTCTATATCCCTGTCTTTTCCAACCTTCCTCTTCCTTTTCCATATCCCTGTCTTTTCCAACCTTTCTCTTCCTTTTCCATATCCCTGTCTTTTCCAACCTTCTTCTTCCTTTTCCATATCGCTGTCTTTTCCAACCTTTCTCTTCCTTTTCCATATCCCTGTCTTTTCCAACCTTCCTCTTCCTTTTCCATATCCCTGTGTTTTCCAACCTTTCTCTTCCTTTTCCATATCCCTGTCTTTTCCAACCTTTCTCTTCCTTTTCCATATCCCTGTCTTTTCAACCTTTCTCCTTCATACCTGTCTTTCCACCTTTCTCTTTTCCATATCCCTGTTTTTTTCCAACCTTTCTCTTCCTTTTCCATATCCCTGTCTTTTCCAACCTTTCTCTTCCTTTTCCTGGGTCCTAATTGTGTCCATCTTGCTCTTCCTTGTCTTTATCTGTATGTTTCACTGCATTTTTCATTCTCGCTTTCATCGTTTCCTAATGTTCTCTTTTGCTCTTCCCGTCTTTTACTACATCCCTTTTCTTTTTTTCTTCTTTGCATTTTTTCCTATATTACTCTTACTTTTTCTTTCTTTCTTTTTTTTTTTTACGATCTTTCCCCCAACTTCTTCCCGTCTATTCCTACTTATCTTACATTTTCTCCTATGTTCACATCTTTTCGTTTTTCAGCCTAACTGTTCCTACTTCTTTTATCTGTACATTTTCCTCCTTCGTTCTGTATTGTCTTATCTCCCCTACCTGTTGTTCGTTTTTCATATCTTTCCCTAACCTTTCCCTACTTTTAATATATATATATATATATATCTATATATCTATATATATATATATATATATATATTCCCACTTTTCCAACCTGTTCCTACCTCCCATTTGTTCCTTTCTTCCTTAACTATTTCTTCATATCTTTTTCCAGTACCCCACCCCCTACTCCTCCCGCTTATTATTATTATTATTATTATTATTATTATTATCATTATTATTATGAATACTTATATAGCGCCTATTCTCGGCTTAAGACCAAGCTCTAAGCGCTTTACAGTCCTCACTCGTTTACACAACGGGCTGCCTACCAGGGTAGTGCCGACTGAAGAGCTGCCAGCTGGCGCTTCATTCAGTCGTTTCCCGTGTCATCCAGTCCATTTCATTCAATAAATTTTCTTTGTCCTTTTTTTTAAAATACATTTTTCCAATTCCCTACCTGTTCTTACTCCTATCTTTTCTTTTCTATCCAATCCGTTTCTACTTCTTCCTATCTTTTCCAGTCTTCCCTACATTTTTCCACCTCGTCTTGTTTTGAGACCTCTGGAAGGAGGACTGAAATACACATATGGATAACAAATTCTTCCAGATCCGTCCAAACCTAAAAGAGTTCCTCTCATCTACCTCTGGTGGTCGCCAGGAAGAAACGGTTTTATGCCGGCTGCACACCGGCCATTCGTGTTTTACTCATTCGTACCTTTTAAAGAGTGAAGAAGCTCCGTAGTGCATTCAATGTCATGTACCACTCACAATGAAACCTATTCTTTTAGAGTGTTGGGACTTGCACGATGTGAGACACAAACATTTTACAGCAGACTTCATGAAAACCTTGTTCAGAGATGACCCACCTGATGTGATCTTTGAATTTTTGAAAGAGATTAGTTCAGATTTTTCCTCTGATCTGAGATTTTACAGTGTAAAGATTTTTAACAAAATTTCTTGGTCAAACTTTCGACCAAGGACCACTCCCTCTGTGCTGTGGGTCATTCCACACGCGGTCAGCCCATGTGGCTACACACCACCAATTAATGCGTCAAGGCCTTGCCTAAAGAGCCGAGTATTTATAGACTGGCGCAATTAGATTTGTTTTGAGAATTTTTCTTGTGTCCGAAAGTTGGTTCCTCTCAGTTTTCTTTCAAAATGGCCATCAAGGTACAGGCCAGGTGGTTCCTAGAAGACATCAAGGTACAGGCCAGGTGGTTCCTAGCAGACATCAAGGTACAGGCCAGGTGGTTCCTAGCAGACATCAAGGTACAGGCCAGGTGGTTCCTAGCAGACATTAAGGTACAGGCCTGGTGGTTCCTAGCAGACATCAAGGTACAGGCCAGGTGGTTCCTAGCAGACATCAAGGTACAGGCCAGGTGGTTCCAAGTAGACATCAAGGTACAGGCCAGGTGGTTCCCAGCAGACATCAAGGTACAGGCCAGGTGGTTCCAAGCAGACATCAAGGTACAGGCCAGGTGGTTCCTAGCAGACATCAAGGTACAGGCCAGGTGGTTCCTAGCAGACATCAAGGTACAGGCCAGGTGGTTCCTAGCAGACATCAAGGTACAGGCCAGGTGGTTCCCAGCAGACATCAAGGTACAGGCCAGGTGGTTCCAAGCAGACATCAAGGTACAGGCCAGGTGGTTCCTAGCAGACATCAAGGTACAGGCCAGGTGGTTCCTAGCAGACATCAAGGTACAGGCCAGGTGGTTCCCAGCAGACATCAAGGTACAGGCCAGGTGGTTCCAAGCAGACATCAAGGTACAGGCCAGCTGGTTCCCAGCAGACATAAGGTACAGGCCAGGTGGTTCCTAGCAGACATCAAGGTACAGGCCAGGTGGTTCCTAGCAGACATCAAGGTACAGGCCAGGTGGTTCCTAGCAGACATCAAGATAGAGGCCTGGTGGTTCCTAGCAGACATCAAGGTACAGGCCAGGTGGTTCCTAGCAGACATCACGGTACAGGCCAGGTGGTTCCTAGCAGACATCAAGGTACAGGCCAGGTGGTTCCCAGCAGACATCAAGGTACAGGCCAGGTGGTTCCAAGCAGGCATCAAGGTACAGGCCAGCTGGTTCCTAGCAGACATCAAGGTACAGGCCAGGTGGTTCCAAGCAGACATCAAGGTACAGGCCAGGTGGTTCCAAGCAGACATCAAGGTACAGGCCAGGTGGTTCCAAGCAGACATCAAGGTACAGGCCAGGTGGTTCCCAGCAGACATCAAGGTACAGGCCAGGTGGTTCCAAGCAGACATCAAGGTACAGGCCAGGTGGTTCCTAGTAGACATCAAGGTACAGGCCAGGTGATTCCTAGAAGACATCAAGGTACAGGCCAGGTGGTTCCTAGCAGACATCAAGGTACAGGCCAGGTGGTTCCAAGCAGACATCAAGGTACAGGCCTGGTGGTTCCTAGCAGACATCAAGGTACAGGCCAGGTCGTTCCTAGCAGACATCAAGGTACAGGCCAGGTGGTTCCTAGCAGACATCAAGGTACAGGCCAGGTGGTTCCTAGCAGACATCAAGGTACAGGCCAGGTGGTTCCTAGCAGACATCAAGGTACAGGCCAGGTGGTTCCTAGCAGACATCAAGGTACAGGCCAGGTGGTTCCTAGCAGACATCAAGGTACAGGCCAGGTGGTTCCTAGCAGACATCAAGGTACAGGCCAGGTGGTTCCTAGCAGATATCAAGGTACAGGCCAGGTGGTTCCAAGCAGACATCAAGGTACAGGCCAGGTGGTTCCTGGCAGACATTAAGGTACAGGCCTGGTGGTTCCTAGCAGACATCAAGGTACAGTCCAGGTGGTTCCTAGCAGACATCAAGGTACAGGCCAGGTGGTTCCTAGCAGACATCAAGGTAAGGCCAGGTGGTTCCTAGCAGACATCAAGGTACAGGCCAGGTGGTTCCAAGCAGACATCAAGGTACAGGCCAGGTGGTTCCAAGCAGACATCAAGGTACAGGCCAGGTGGTTCCAAGCAGACATCAAGGTACAGGCCAGGTGGTTCCCAGCAGACATCAAGGTGCAGGCCTGGTGGTTCCTAGCAGACATAAAGGTACAGGCTAGGCAAATGGATAGAAGTATTCTACAAAAACATTAAGTCTACTGTTATCGTAAATGGCCAAACATCATCATGGTTCTCAATAGAAAGGGGTTGTAGGCAAGGAGATCCAGTTTCACCATATATCTTCGTATTATGTGCAGAAATATTATCCGTAATGATCAAAGAAGAAAATAGTATTGAAGGTATACAAATCGGGGAGAAAGAACACAAAATATCACAATTTGCCGACGACACTCAACTGATGAACACAGGGAATAAGAAATCATTTGAAAAATCTATCGAGATTCTCGATAGGTTTGGGAAAGCATCAGGTTTATTCTTAAACAAAGAGAAAACACAAGTAATTTGGCTTGGAAGACGAAAGTGTAGTGAAATAAGATATATGCAACATTTAAAGATGATCTGGAATCCTAAAGAATTCAAAATATTAGGAATTTGGTTTACTCAGGACTTAACACACATGGAAAAAAGAAACTACAAAGATAGAATGATAGAAGTGAAGGCACTATTTAAAATTTGGCTAAAGAGAATCATTACCCCTTTAGGAAGAATTGCTGTCTTAAAATCATTAATTCTGTCAAAACTGACTTACCTGTGGTTGATGCTTCCAAATCCACCTGACACATTTGTTACAGAATTACAAGACTTATGTTACTGGTTTGTATGGAATAAAAAACAAGACAGAATTAGTCGAAAAACAGTTATTAAAGATGTACAGGATGGTGGGTTGAATCTACCTGACATAAATGCTCTCATCACTGCTTTAAAATTAACATGGATAAAAAGGCCGAGACAAACAACACACAGATGGAGAGACATGTTGATTTTTTCATACCCAATTATTGAGAACCTTGAGAAGTACTCTCTAAATCATCTGTGCATCACCACTCAAGACAATGTTTTCTGGAAACATGTATTCATGTCGTATAAGCAGTTTTATTATAAAATAAAACCAGAAAATGCTAGAGAACTACTTGCAGAACCAATCCTTTACAATGAACATTTTAAAATAGGAAATAAACTAATAAAACACAAAAACTGGAACAATAGAAATGTATTTCGAGTATCTGATTTGTTTAAAGCAAATGGAGATTCACTATCCCATGAGGAATTCAGAACAAAGTATAACATTGAAATAGATTTCCTATCTTATGGTGGATGTACATTATCCATTAAACGATACATCAGAGAACAAGGATTTGAGAATGAGATAAAAGATAACATTGAAGCAGAAGTCAACACAGCACTAAAGATAATATATTCTGTAGATAAAGGTTCCAAAACTTATTACAGAATTATAGTAAAAGATAACTGGGAACCAAACTGTTGTGCAAAATGGACGGAGAAGCTGAATAGACAGATACCTTGGAAGAAATGCTTTAGAAAAATTCATCAAATTAAGGATATTAAGCTAAAATGGATGCAAATGAGAATAGTGCATCGAATAATTGCAACTAATGTAGCTCTGAAAGAAATGGGAATAGTGGAAAGTTATAACTGTAGTTTCTGTGAAGAGGAAAAAGACAGCATTGAACATATGTTCTGGAGATGCATACACGTCAATGATTTCTGGAAATCATTGCGAGAATTAATAAAAGGAAAGTGTTTAATAGCGAATAATCTGTCTCTGACTGAAAACACAGTAATATTTGGAGCAGATGACAATTCCACAACTGATACTACATTCGATCTTATAATTCTGATAGCCAAACACTACATTTTTAGCTGTAAAATAAACAAATGTAAGCCTTCAATAACAGTATTTCTAAAAATACTAAAGAGAAGATATAATCTTGAAAAATACATAGCAACTGTACAATTGAATCTGCTAAAATTTAACACTAATTGGATCTATTATGAAGTATTATTTGAAAATTGATAATCAAAATCATAAGATACCTGGATTTAATACGTGCATGACAGGATATGTTCAGGATGTGTGGGTAATTTCATAAGGTATTCAAATATCATTGAGTGTGGTTGTAGCCTGTGGCCCGCTGCTTGTCTGGCATGGCGATACCGCGGCTGGGACCCGTAGGCCGATCGGCAACTTAGCTGGTAGGTTGGCTTGTTGGTTGGTCGGCGGGTCACGGCTGTGGTGTAGCGGTGTCATATTGGTAGCGGGCTGAAGAACATATAATTAACTTTCTTTTGATTGTTAAAGAAATATAAAGACACCGATGGACAGGATTTCGGTGCTGGTGTGTACACTCAGCTGGGAAATGCTTAAGTCGGTTTAAATCTATATTTTGAAGGATCATTACAGTGAACATAATTATGTTATGCGTTATATACAACAGCTATCGCATAGTACCACACGGAGAAAACATTACTTCATTATTATAAATTGTATAATTATGTATATTGTTTAAGTATTATTAATTCATAAGAAGAGAGAAAGTGGGGGTGTGGGTGGGTAGGGACGGGAGGGGGTGTGAGTGGAGTGAGCGGGTGTGTTTGTTTGCCTTTATGTGCTTGTAGTTTGTAAGAACTCAGAGGATTGTGCTTGGTGAATTTTGTTTGTTTGTGCATGTGTGTATATCCAACAAAAAGAAAACAACCTTTCCTCGGCATACACTGAACTCTCACTCAAATCCATTCAAACCGAAAAAAAGATAACTCGTTACTAATAAGTTTCGCGGATTATTTACTACAATATTGTCAGACATGTACAAATATGATTAACAACAAAAAATAGGTGATAATTTGCATCCGGAAATGTACAGCAAAGAGAAAGATCATGTTGATGAAAGAATGGAGAAGAGAGAAAGAAGGAACTGTGGAATGGAAGACAGAATGAGGAGAGAAATAAAAAAAGTATTAAAAAAAAAAGGTACAGGCCAGGTGGTTCCTAGCAGACATCAAGGTACAGGCCAGGTGGTTCCTAGCAGACATCAAGGTACAGGCCAGGTGGTTCCAAGCAGACATCAAGGTACAGGCCAGGTGGTTCCAAGCAGACATCAAGGTACAGGCCAGGTGGTTCCTAGCAGACATCAAGGTACAGGCCAGGTGGTTCCTAGCAGACATCAAGGTACAGGCCAGGTGGTTCCAAGCAGACATCAAGGTACAGGCCAGGTGGTTTCCAGCAGACATCAAGGTACAGGCCAGGTGGTTTCAAGCAGGCAGATCAAAATCAAAGGAAGGGGACTGTTTTGGGGAAACCCCCTGGCGCAAAGAAACGGTCACGGGCGAGCGCCAAGGCCTGAAATGTGACGTGAACTGAAGGGAAGATCGTGTGTTTGAAGATTGCTTGTGATGTCATCGGTGAAAATCCCCCCCCCCCCCCCCAAAAAAAAAAAAAAAAAAAAGAAAAAAAAAGAGGGGGGGTGGGGAATAATTGGTGGGGAGTGGTGCTCTTTTGATCAATTATCAGTTTATCATCAAATGCTGGCTCACATCTATGTTAGGTCTCAAAGCGCTTACACGGAATATGTAATTGTGACTTAGTGTAAAGTCCTAATGGTGGCGCGTGGCCTGTTGCTCACGACAGGTCGGTTCAGCATCTCTCCTCCCCCCCCCCCTCCTCCCTTCCTCCCACCATGGTGGAGAGAGAAAGGGATGGGTGGACCCGCTCAGGCCTATGTGAGACTAGCTTCAGAGAACTTAAGTTTTCTGGTTACCTAGGCGACGGCCTTGACTGCCAAGTCATCGTTCTACCATTTTGTTCCAGGTCTTTAACATGGGCCTACAGTGAAACACAATGGCTGATGTGTTCCAGGTCTTTAACATGGGCCTACAGTGAAACACAATGGCTGATGTGTTCCAGGTCTCTATTAACATGGGCCTACAGTGAAACACAATGGCTGATGTGTTCCAGTCTCTATAACATGGGCCTACAGTGAAACACAATGGCTGATGTGTTCCAGGTCTTGACATGGGCCTACAGTGAAACACAATGGCTGATGTGTTCCAGTCTTTAACATGGGCCTGCAGTGAAACACAATGGCTGATGTGTTCCAGGTCTTGGACATGGGCCTACAGTGAAACACAATGGCTGATGTGTTCCAGGTCTTCGACATGGGCCTACAGTGAAACACAATAGCTGATGTGTTCCAGGTCTTCACATGGGCCTACAGTGAAACACAATGGCTGATGTGTTCCAGGTCTTCAACATGGGCCTACAGTGAAACACAATGGCTGTGTGTTCCAGGTCTTTGACATGGGCCTACAGTGAAACACAATTGGCTGATGTGTTCCAGGTCTCTATTAACATGGGCCTACAGTGAAATACAATGGCTGTGTTCCAAGTCTTTATTAACATGGGCCTACAGTGAAACACAATGGCTGATGTGTTCCAAGTCTTTATTAACATGGGCCTACAGTGAAACACAATGGCTGATGTGTTCCAGGTGTTCAACATGGGCCTACAGTGAAACACAATGGCTGATGTGAGCATAGTGTTTAGACTACAAACGACACATTTTGTGAGGTTTTCATAATTATTTCTGAACAAGATCTCGTATATTTGTTATATATGTTTTGTATTATAACTTATTATTAAATGGCATGATATAAATATCATGCCATTTCTGTGTGGTTTAGTGACAGCTTCCTTGGAGAGACCAAAATCATTTTCTGACCACTAACTGAATGATTCTGCAGCGAGTAGTCGCTCTTTTTTTACGCACAGCAAACATTCAGAAAACTGCTGTTCACCAGCTTATTTACAGTGCAGACGTAAACTTTTCTCCTTTCTTCTCTGATTCTGTACAATCAGACGAGCATATGATTCTGTACATTCAGACTGAGCATATGATTCTGTACATTCAGACTGAGCATATGAATTTTGGCAGAAACAATCTGGGGGCATCTCTATCATTTTTTTTTCTTCTTACAGATAACTGCAAAAACGAGTATGGCGACCGGAAATGCAGTGACTGGGCGTCACGGGGTGAATGTGAAAGAAACTATTACTGGATGACAACCAACTGCCGGAAATCCTGCAAGAAGTGTCGCTCTAACCAAAGTAGCACAACGCCAAAACCTAATGGTAATATATCAATTTTATTATCTAGGTCATTAAACCTACGACTGCTCTAACAAATTCATGATTTAGGCCATTAAACCTATCATTAATACGACTGGTTCCTAATTTCGGTAATTAAACTCAAGACTCCAACAACAGGTTCATAATTTTAGTTGTAAAAGTAAAGAAATTTTGAATATTAATGTTAGCGCACCGGGAAACACACACACACACACACACACACACACACAACACACACACGTGGACAAACGAATCACAAGACAAAACAAGTAAACATTACCACTAACACATGTTCTTTCTTCACGTTATTTAAAACCTACCGCTAACACTACAGTTTCGTGATTAATGTCATAGAATGTACCACTACCAAACTGCTTCGTAATTTATGGTCATTAAACCTACCACAACAAAATAGATTCATTATCTATGTCATAAAACCTACCACTACCACAACAGGTTCATAATTTATATCATTAAACTCACCACCACCACGAATGTTCATGATATATGTCACCGACGTGTGTGGACCCACTACGCTAACAGTAGCACCTTATCCTCACAGCAGTCTTAAACAGAGCATGTTGTGTTTATTTTCGGCATTTCTGTCGATTAAGGACAAACATGTATATTGAAATTAGTGCCTTGCTAAGAAAGGGTACTTCAGACGAAAATAAGATTACTGCAGTGAAAAACAGTAATGCCCCCCCCCCCCCCCCCCCCCCCCCCAAATCTGTTTAGATCAGCATCTGTTGGTCGTTAAGCAATCTGTTTTAGATCAGCATCTGTGGTCGTTAAGAATCTGTTTGTAGATCAGGATCTGTTGGTCGTTAAGCAATCTGTTTTAGAGTCTGTTTGCACGTATCAGTTTTACTGGTCGTTAAGTGATGAACTTGTGAGTCTGTTTACACGATCAGTATTTACTGGTCGTTAAGTGATGAACTTGTGAGTCTGTTTGCAGGATCAATATTTACTGGTTGCCAAGTAATAATAGAC
>CM065746.1:37370236-37372736 GCA_033310375.1 Conus canariensis | reverse complement strand
GATTGATTGATCGATCGATTGATTGATTGATTGAATGAATGATTGGATTAATTGACTGACTGGTCGGTCGGTAGACCAGTCTGTAGATCGGCTGGTCGGTCGATCGATCAATCGATTGATTGATCGATCCATTCATTCATTCATGTTATTTGTGTATTTGTCTATGCTAAAAGATTCATGTTGTTTATCGATTTTTGCTCTTTCTTTTCGATGATTGCATGTAATCAAACAAATCCTAATTGCTTGTACAGTTTTGTAGGAAATCTTCATATCTGGTCTGTGCATATTTTGTCAAACATCTCTCTCTCTCTCTCTCCTTTTTTTTTTGCTTGTTTGTTTTATCAGGTCCATGCGATCAAACTAATCATTGTTTTAACAGTTTTGAAGAGTAAGCTTTGTCTATCGGTAATTTTTTTTAACCATCTCTCTCTCTCTCTCTCTCTCTCTCTCTCCAGATGGTTTTCAGAAAAAAGAGAGCCCGGCCATTAACGGTATAGTTGTTTGAAAGGAATGTGTGACTGCAGTACCCCCTGTTCGAATCCAAGGTACGATCCATACCACAAACATGGTACTTTTCCCCCACATAATTTTGTTTGAATGAAAACACCAAACGACCTGGTGTATGTTGAACTGGCAGTCTTGGAATGCATGTAAGTTCTTATTGCGGTGCAATAAACACTGGTTAAACTTAACACACATGAGTGAAAACAGGCTGCCACTGAAAGCTCGTAATACCTTGTAATATTTATGTACTTTGAATAATAATAATAAAACTGGGATGAGAAGAAAAATGCTAAAAGCAGTGTGAGTGTCTGTTTGTTTGTTCGTTTGGGGGAGGCGCTGCTGTTGCGCGTGTGTGCGCGCACACACACACATACACACACACTCTCTCTCTCTCACACACACACACACACACACACAAGCACGTGCGTGCCCAGTAGGCCCACTCATGTCACGCCCTGTATGTGCAGCGCATCTGCCTTAATACGCCCACCCACGCCATGTTCTTCACCCGCGACCTCTCCGCCCCAATACGCCCAGGTGTGTCTCACCAAATCTTCACTGCCTGTTCCCCCCCACCCCCACTCATGTCACGCCCTGAAATCTTCACTGCCTGTTCCCCCCCACCCTCACTCATGCCGCCCTGAAAACTTTACTGCCTGTTCCCCCCACCCCCCTCATGTCACGCCCTGAAAAACCATCTTGCCTCTTCCCCCCCCCCCCCCCCTCCCCCACTCTGTCACGCCCGAAAACTTTATGCCTTTCCCCCCCCCCCCCCCCCCCGCACCATGTAACGCCCTAAATCCACTGCCTTTTCCCCTCCCTACCACGTCCGCCCTGAAATCTTTACTGCCTGTTCCCCCCCATACTCACGTCACCCCGAAATCTTCACTGCCTGTTCCCCTCCCACACCACGCCACGCCCTGAAACCTTCACTCCCTTTCCCCTCCCTCCCCTCTACCCCCGAAAACTTTAATCCTGCCCCCCCCCCCCCCCCTCCACTCATGTCACGCCCTGAAACCTTCACGCCTGTTCCTCACCCCCCTCAGTCACGCCCTGAAAATCTTCACCCCTGTCCCCCCCCCCCCCCCCCCCCCCACCCAACTCATGTCACGCCCGAAGTCTTCACTGCCCGTTCCCCTCCCCCCCTCATGTCACGCCCTGAAACCACACTGCCCCCCCCCCCCCCCCCCCCCCCCCCCCCTGTCAGCCCGAAATCTTTATCCCCGTTCCCCTCCCCCCCTGTCACGCCCTGAAACCTCCCCCCCTCTTTTCCCCCCCCCCACACCCCCAAACCCCCCCCCCACCCCCCCCCCCCCCCCCCCCCCCCCCCCCCCTCCGGCACGCCCGAAACTTCACCCTCCCCCCCCCCCCCCCCCACTCATGTACGCCCGAAATCTTTCCCCGCCCCCCCCCCCCCCCATTCAACCCCCGAATCTTTACGCCTCCCCCCCCCCCCCCCCCTCATGTCCGCCCGAAATCCACTCCCCGTTCCCCCCCCCCCCCATGTCCCCCGAAACTTCAGCCTGCCCCCCCCCCCCCCCCCCCCCTCATGTCAGCCCTGAAACTTTACTCCTGCCCCCCCCCCCCCCCACCGTCAGCCCTGAATCTTTACTCCTGCCCCCCCCCCCCCATTGTCAAAGCCCTGAAATCTTTACTCCCCCCCCCCCCCCCCCCCCCCCCCCCCCCCCCCCCCCCCCTGAAACCCCCCCCCCCCCCCCCCCCCCCCCGCCCCCCCCCCCCCCCCCCCCCCCCCCCCCCCATCACCCCCCCCCCCCCCCCCCCCCCCCCCCCCCCCCCCCCCGGAAAACCCCCCCCCCCCCCCCCCCCCCCCCCCCCCCCCGCCCCCCCCCCCCCCCCCCCCCCCCCCTACCCCCCGCCCCTCCCCCCCCCCCCCCCCCCCCCCCACCCCCCCCCCCCCCCCCCCCCCCCCCCCCCCCCCCCCCCTCCCCCCCGCCCCCCCCCCCCCCCCCCCGCCCCCAAAACCCCCCCCCCCCCC
>CM065746.1:37363358-37370136 GCA_033310375.1 Conus canariensis | reverse complement strand
TCCCCCACTCATGTCACGCCCTGAAATCTTCACTGCCTGCACCCCCCCCCCCCCCCACCCATGTCATGCCCTGAAATCTTCACTCCTGCCCCCCCCCCCCCCACTCATGTCACGCCCTGAAATCTTCACTCCCTGTTCCCCTCCCCCACTCATGTCACGCCCTGAAATCTTCACTGCCTGTCCCCCCCCCCCCCCCCCCCACTTATGTCATGCCCTGAAACCTTCACTGCCTGCCCCCCCCCCCCCCCCCCACACACACACACACTCATGTCACGCCCTGAAATCTTCACTGCCTGTTCCCCCCCCCCCCCCCCCCACTCATGTCACGCCCTGAAATCTTCACTCCCTGTCCCCTCCCCCCCATCATGTCACGCCCTGAAATCTTCACTCACTGTCCCCCCCCCCCCCCTCCCCACCATGTCACGCCCTGAAATCTTCACACTCCCTGTTCCCCTCCCCCACTCATGTCACGCCCTGAAATCTTCACTCACTGTCCCCCCCCACCCCCCCACCCCCCACTCATGTCACGCCCTGAAATCTTCACTCACTGTCCCCCCCCCCCCCCCCCCCCCCTCCCTCCTCCCCCACTCATGTCAAGCCCTGAAATCTTCACTCACTGTCCCCCCCCCCCCCCCCCCACCTATGTCACGCCCTGAAATCTTCACTCCCTGTTTCCCCCCCCCCCCCCCCCCCCCCCCCCACCTATGTCACGCCCTGAAATCTTCACTCACTGTCCCCCCCCCCCCCCCCCACCTATGTCACGCCCTGAAATCTTCACTCCCTGTTCCCCCCCCCCCCCCCCCACCTATGTCACGCCCTGAAATCTTCACTCCCTGTTCCCCTCCCCCCCACTATGTCACGCCCTGAAATCTTCACTCCTGTGCCCCCCCCCCCCCCCCCCCCCCCGCCCCCGACTCACCCTGTCCCCCCCCTGTACCGAAATCTTCACTCCCTGTGCCCCTTCCCCACTCATGTCACGCCCTGAAACCTTCACTGCCTATTCCCCTCCCCCACTCATGTCACGCCCTGAAACCTTCACTGCCTGTTCCCCTTCCCCACTCATGTCACGCCCTGAAACCTTCACTGCCTGTTCCCCTCCCCCCGCCCCCCCCCCCTCCCCCACTCATGTCACGCCCTGAAACCTTCACTGCCTGTTCCCCTCCCCCCGCCCCCCCCCTCCCCCATCATTCACGCCCTGAACCTTCACTCCTGTGCCCCTCCCCCACTCATGTCACGCCCTGAAACCTTCACTCCCTGTGCCCCTCCCCCACTCATGTCACGCCCTGAAACCTTCACTCCCTGTGCCCCTCCCCCACTCATGTCACGCCCTGAAACCTTCACTGCCTATTCCCCTCCCCCCCCCCTCCCCCACTCATGTCACGCCCTGAAATCTTCACTCCCTGTCCCCCCTCCCCTCATGTCACGCCCTGAAGTCTTCACTCCCTGTTCCCTCTCTTTCTCTCTCTCTTTGTTCCTCTGCTACAATTCCAAGAACATAAGAAATTTGGGGAAATGTGATTGTAACCCTACCTTGACCCTTTCAGGGCTGACACAGTGACTGACTATGTCACCTTCCAAAGCAAGCATGTGTGGGCCGCTCAGTTGGAAGTTCTGTTCTCCTCTACTGACACCGTCACACTCCGTGATGAGTCATGGAAAGGACCCACAACTACAGAAACATCAAAATCATCCAGTGAAGTACGTTTCCTTGAAGAGGGGCCACACAGATTCTGCATCGCTTCATGGCTCCTTATTCTGACAGAACATGTATCACACTGGGATCAAACGCAAATGAAGCTTGGCTGTGTCATAGTCAAAGGTACTTTCTGCAGACATATATATTGGTAAGCTTTTTTGTACTTATTCTTTTGGAGCCATCTGTAACGATTGTCTACAACGTCTCAAATGTGGCTCACTGTAACATCGGCTCAAGATGCTGGAATGGAAAAAAAAAAAAAAAAAATTGGGGAGACACAAAATCGCCAGATTGTTCAACATGCGACTCAAAGCATGACGCATGAGACTGGAGGGAAATAGCTTCAAAACAGCCCCCCCCCCTCCCTCCCCCCCCCCCCCCCCCCCGACCTCTGATCAGGTGCAGGCAGTGGTGTGCGTTCACGGGCAGAAAGAGCAGTCACGTTCTAACTTGAGGAGCAGAAAGAGCAGTCACGTTCTAACTTTGAGGAGCAGAAAGAGCAGTCACGTTCTAACTTTAAGGAGCAGAAAGAGCAGTCACGTTCTAACTTTGGAGCAAAGAGCAGTCACGTCTAACTAGGAGCAGAAAGAGCAGTCACGTTCTAACTTTGAGGAGCAGAAAGAGCAGTCACGTTCTAACTTTAAGGAGCAGAAAGAGCAGTCACGTTCTAACTTTAAGGAGCAGAAAGAGCAGTCACGTTCTAACTTTAAGGAGCAGAAAGAGCGGGCACGTTCTAACTTTAAGGAGCAGAAAGAGCAGTCACGTTCTAACTTTAAGGAGCAGAAAGAGCAGTCACGTTCTAACTTTAAGGATGTACAAGCAGTCAGAAGTGTGTGCACTGATGCATGTGTGTGTGTGTGTGCAAGCATGTGCAACATAACCCTACCCCGCCAAATCTTTCTGCAAGAACACACAAACAGATTGAAATACTGCGGACTGATTTTGTACAAATCAACACGGAACTGAACTAAGAGCAATTTAGAAAATATCCAACAGCACAGAGAATGGAGGCAAAAAAACCCCCCCAAAAACAAGAACTCACATTGCCAGCATCGTTAAAACATTCAAACAACATCACATGACGTTTCACTGAGATACATACTGGTTAACATCTGCACTGTCATCGGTCAATACAATTGTTGTCATGTCATCAGTTCACAGATCAATGTAAAAAGCCGTGCAAAAAAGCTGCTGTGTCATTTATTTACAGATCAAAATCAAAGGCAGTACAAGCAAGGCATTATGTAATCAATTTACAGATTAAACTTTTTTTTCTTTTTAGAGCAGTACAAGCAACGAAATCGTTCACAAATCTATGGCACTTGTGTGAATAGCATTGCACTCGAGTAAAAACAAAAACAAACAACACACACAGAGAATTTTGTTGCAACAAACTTCACTGATAAAAGAGAATGAAGCACTTCCTTGTGTTCCACTGTGTTTTGTTATCTTGTGTTTTGTTGTGTGTTTTGTTGCCTGGTGTTTTGTTGTGTGTTTTGTTGCCTGGTGTTTTGTTGTATGTTTTGTTGTGTGTTTTTTTGTTGTGTGTTTTTTTTTGTGTTCTGATGTGTGTTTTGTCATCTTGTTTTTCGTTTGTGTTTTGTTGTCTTGTGTTTTGCTGTGTGGTTTGTTATCATGTGTTTTATTATGTGTTTTGTTGTCTGTTTTTTTTTTTTTGCGGTGTGGTTTGCTATCATGTTTCATTGTGTGTTTTGTTGTGTGTTCTGTTAACATGTGTTCTGTTATGTGCTGTGTTGTCTTATGTTTTGCTGTGTGGTTTGCTATCATGTGTTTTGTTATGTGCTTTGTGGTCTTGCGTTTTGTTCGATGCTGTATTCTATTTCATTCAGCTCAAGTGGTTTATAGCCAAACCAACTGCCCTGAACACACCAGGGCTGTTGACCCAGAGTGTATGGTCGTCTGTCTCGGCACAATTTAGCCTGCGACAAAAACTGTCGACATTAACCCCTTCCACACCAAAGCTAAATACATGCTATATGCCAAGGAACAATGACTGACTTTTAGCTAGTTCTTTGTAATCATGATAATTCAGTAACTATTCTGATTATTTTTACGAAATTATACCCCCCCCCCCCCCCCCCCAAAAAAAAAAAAAAAAAGAAAAAAAAAAAAAGAAGAAAAACTGCTGTTCTAGTTCTAAATAACAGTTTAAAGAAATATCAGCCCAGCCACACCAGCACAAAAAAAAAAAAATGTTTTGTGATATTCATCACTGACATGAAATTAAAAAAAAAAAAGTGATGTTTGCGAACAAAAAGCCAATACAGTCTATAAATAAAACGCTGTATTAATAATACCAGGCCGTTGGAATACAGCAACATTCAGCACAAACAGAATTCTGCCTCACTGCCAGTCAATGAGGTTGATATGTCATGTTGTAAAACAGCAACATTCAGCACAAACAGTATTCTGCCTCACTGCCTGTCAATGAGACACTCAGCACAAACAGTATTCTGCCTCACTGCCAGTCAATGAGGTTGATAGGTCATGCTCTGCTGCACTTCTCACCACCACCGTGAAGTCCAAACTTCACTCAACTTCACTTTTTGTCCAGTTTTATCACTAGGAAACAATACATCAGACATGAACTAGTGCTGTATAAATCTGAAGGGAGATAACCATGCGTTACGTTAGATGTAAAAATGCAGTGATATCCCTTGAAGTGTTGAAAGAGGAAGTAGATCATCATTACCCTGGGCGTGACTCGAGGCAAGGCACACAGACTGCCATTTTTACCCCGAGTCAGTCTCAGGGTAAAGCAGTGAACGGGTTAATGACCCACAGCCATGATTCTCACTCGATATCTGACAGCTGTCTCCACAAAGGGCTGTAACTCTGTCAATCAAGCACAGCTCTGAGTCTGTATCCAAAATGGCTTCTGTCAACAAAGGGGTAGGTTTCAAAGCGAGATGACTGCGGGTGGAAATTGGAACAGATTTTAAAAGAAATTTAAAGTAAAATCCGCCAGGTAAAAGAACAAACAAAAGACAAGACAAAACACGATGGGTTTCGACCTCTTAGGTCCTCTTCAGGCAAGATAAACAACATTCAGGGCCATGAAAACGAAGAACGAGCCATCACTTCCCTTCTCAATTCGGCTCAAGATGGCTGCAAACCACATTCAGGACAATGAAAACAAAGAATGAAAAACCACTTATCTTCTCAAATTCAGCGCAAGATGGTACGCCAATCTTGCAACGAATATGGAAAGATAAGCGATTGCTCGTTCTTCGTTTTCATTGTCCTGAATATTGTTTATCTTGCCTGAAGAAGACCTTAGAGGTCAAAACACATGTTTTGTCTTGTAATATGTTTGTCCCTGTTAACTGGCCGATTTACTTTAAATTCCTTTTAAAACAAAGGAGTAAGCAACAACAAAAAAAACACAACAAAAAACAACAACAAAAAAGAAAAAAAAAAAGAAAAAAGAAAAAAAAAAACAATCACAAAAAACCCCACAGCATGACTTATCCAGAACAATAACGCATCATTGAAGAGTCGTGACGCTCAGGGAGGCTTTGGCCCATCAGAAAAACCGTGGGTCCATGAAAACCCAAGATGTATGGCATACAATGTTTTCTCTTTTACTATTAATCTTAACTTTCAGGAGTGGCCGAAGTCAAACATGCAACCTTTTTTTTTTCTTTATTGAAATATTCCAACTCAGCAATGGGCCACAAAGGCAGTTTTTTGTTTTTTTTTTAATGCGAGGCAAAGAAGAAAGACAATAATAACTGAAAAAAAAGTAAATCAAAGAGAGTGAAAGAAAAGAGGACATTTTCAGCACAGAATTTCCAGAAAGCAGGAATAGTGTTTGTATCGCAAGAGCTCCAGTATCTTCATGGCTGCATGCATTTGTCTTGGACATTTTTGTTTCTACAGGTATGACAGCTCTTATACAGCTCAGTGTGTGTGGCTGGCTTTGGTCTTGTTGTTTTGTTTCGTTTTGTTGTTTTCTGGCCTACATCAATGGCAGACTCCACAAGGCTGCATGTGGTTGGCTGGGTTCTCTTCTACAGCTGCAACGGCCTTCGTAAGGCTCTGCCTCATTGGCTGGGTTCTCTTCTACAGAAGCAACAGCCTTCGTAAGGCTTTGACTCATTGGCTGGGTTCTCTTCTACAGAAGCAACAGCCTTCGTAAGGCTCTGCCTCATTGGCTGGGTTCTCTTCTACAGCAGCAACAGCCTTCGTAAGGCTTTGACTCATTGGCTGGGTTCTCTTCTACAGAAGCAACAGCCTTCGTAAGGCTCTGCCTCATTGGCTGGGTTCTCTTCTACAGCAGCAACAGCCTTCATAAGGCTTTGACTCATTGGCTGGGTTCTCTTCTACAAAAAGCAACAGCCTTCGTAAGGCTCTGCCTCATTGGCTGGGTTCTCTTCTACAGAAGCAACAGCCTTCGTAAGGCTTTGACTCATTGGCTGGGTTCTCTTCTACAGAAGCAACAGCCTTCGTAAGGCTTTGACTCATTGGCTGGGTTCTCTTCTACAGAAACATAAGGGTCTTCATAAGGCCGTATGTGATTGGCTGGGTTTCTTTCCCTACAGAAATGACGACCTTCGTAAGGCTCTGCCGGATTGGCTGGGTTCTTCTCTACAGAAATGACAACCTTCGTAAGGCTCCGACTGATTGGCCAGGTTCTCTTCTACAAAAACAACAGCCTTCATAAGGCTCTGCCTAATTGGCTGGGTTCTTCTCTACAAAAACAACTGCCTGATTGGCTGGGTTCTTCTCTACAGAAACAACAGCCTTCACAAGGCTCTGCCTGATTGGCTGGGTTCTTCTCTACAGAAACAACTGCCCGATTGGCTGGGTTCTTCTCTACAGAAACAACTGCCTGATTGGCTGGGTTCTTCTCTACAGAAACAACTGCCCGATTGGCTGGGTTCTTCTCTACAGAAACAACTGCCTGATTGGCTGGGTTCTTCTCTACAGAAACAACTGCCTGATTGGCTGGGTTCTTCTCTACAGAAACAACAGCCTTCATCAGGCTCTATATGGCTAGATGCGTTCTCATCCACACAAGACACAACCTTTGGACACGGTATGTCACTGGCTGGGATT
>CM065746.1:37345858-37358358 GCA_033310375.1 Conus canariensis | reverse complement strand
CCCAAAACAAGGACAAACAAGTCGCAAGACAAAACACAACGCGTTTCGACCCCTCAGATCTTCAGGCAAGATGAACAACGTTCAGGACAATGAAAACAAAGAACGAGCAATCACTTATCTTTTCCTATTTGGCGCAAGATGGGTGTTGAATGCGTTCAACGCCCATCTTGCGCCGAATATGAGAAGGCAAGTGATCTCAACACCCATCTTGTGCCGATATGAGAAGACAAGTGATCTCAACGCCCATCCTGTGCCGATATGAGAAGACAAGTGATCTCAACGCCCATCCTGTGCCGATATGAGAAGACAAGTGATCTCAACGCCCATCTTGCACCGAATATGAGAAGACAAGTGATCTCAACGCCCATCTTGCACCGAATATGAGAAGATCAGTGATCTTCAGGCAAGATAAACACCACTCAGGACAACGAAAATGAAGAATGAGCAATCACTTATCTTATATTGTCGAATTCGGAGCAAGATGGGCGTTCTGCATTTTCCTTGTCCTGAGAGTTGTTTATCTTGCCTGAAGAAGACCTATGAGGTCGAAACGCGTCGTGCTTTGTCTTGTGACTCATTTGTCCACATTATTCGGTGGAGTCATAATAATTACTTTTAAAATTTGTTGAGATCTCCGCCTGCATTGTTGAGATCTCCGCCTGCATTGTTGAGATCTCCACCTGCAGTCGCGTCACTTGGCAAGTGAGACCAGAAAATCAAGCAGGATGTGGGGGCCTGAATAGCTCAGTGGTAGAGTGCCGGACTCTCGTACTCTTGGTGATCCTGGGGCTGCGAGTTCGAATCACCGCCGTTTCAGTACAGGGGGATTTTTCCCTCAGAGTTAACATTGGTTCTGACTCCATTTCCCATACAGTTCTTTGAAGGAGACCATAAACCGAGGTTCCGTGTGTGAACACACGCATAACATCTTGCACACACATAAAACCCCATCATCAACTTTTGGAAAAGAAGGCCAGTTTGGCCGTTGGTATGGATGAATGTTACACACAGCATGCACCTTCCCCGAAGTTGGAGTATGGCTGCCTTAATGGCGGGATAAAAAAAAATGGTAATACGCACAAAACTCCACTCCCTTTGTTAGGTAGATGGGATTAATCCTTGTCTGTCTATACAGGGAGTGTCTGCAGGAATATCAGCCTGTGTACGCAGAGAGAAAGAAAAAAGAAAAAAAAACAAAGCAGGATGGTAGTGGCTGTCAGTAAGGTCTTGAAAGGTCTTATGGCCAGGGTCATAATCTCTAAACTAACACCTTTTCCTCTGTCAGTTCTACAATTCTCTTGGCATTTAATTGAAATTTTGCTGTAATAATCTCCAAACTCACACCTACTCCTCTACATGTTCTACAATTCTATTTGCATGTAGCTCAAATCTTGCTGTAATAATCTCCAAACTAATACCTTTTGCTCTATGTTATACGGTTCTATTTGCATGTAACTGAAATCTTGCTGTAATAATCTCCAAACTAATACCTTTTCTTTTACATGTTCTACAGTTCTATTTGCATGTAACTGAAATCTTGCTGTAATAATCTCCAAACTAACACCTACTCATTTACACGTTCTACAGTTCTATTTGCATGTAACTGAAATCTTGCTGTAATAATCTCCAAACTAACACCTACTCCTCTACACGTTCTACAATTCTACTTGCATGTAGCTGAGATCTTGCTGTAATAATCTCCAAACTGACACCTTTTCCTCTGTATGTTCTACATGTCTTGGCAATTCATCATACTGTACATTAGTCTCCAAACTAACCGCTTTTCCTCTTTAGGCGACACATTTCGACTGGTGTGTGACTTGACACCAGACAACCCTGACAGGGCCCCTAGTGATAGGCAGGGGATGTTGACAACTGACAGGAACCAAGCCAACGACAATCGACTAGTCATCACCTTTTCGCCTGTACAGCCCCTGAAGTGTGTAAGGCCAAAGGCGGGACTGCGGGTGAGCGTTCAGGGTGGAATTAATCTTGTGGAAGCCTGCCCCTTGGCCGCGCTTGTAATTGTACAGCTTGGACATATAGTCGTAGTCGCTTTCGTTGTACGTGTTGTACAGAATCTGTCCCATGGGGCTCTGCTTCGAGGCCCAGTTCACCTGCGAACAAACAACGGGGGAGGAGCAGATCAAGCATGTGCCCACACACATACACAGAGAAACATACGCATGGTACTGTCTTTCTTGATTTTGAAGAAACCAAGAAAGTGGGATAAGTGAAGCACGGATGACCTTTCCTACGCTCGGGTGACCTTCCCTAAGCTAACAACAAATATTCAGACCAAAAATGCCAAGTAGGAAGAAACTCCAGAGACAGCTTGACAGCAGGTCTTCACAAAAGAGCACCCCCCCCCCCACCACCACCACCTCCCCCCCCCCTCAGACAAGTGTTCTCTTCACACTCCAAGGGGGCCGGGTCGCATCCAGGTCATGACTCCCAGATGCCCTTCTACTGCCAACTTTTTTTTTTTTTTTCTGGCACCGCCGGGATTCGAACCTGCAACTTTTGGACGGGTGTGCGTCTCAAGGCGTGCCTTTTTAGACGGGTATCTTACCCCACTGCTAACGGGACACCTGTTCCAAAGTGGGAAATCTAAGCCCGAAACTATGTAAACAAAAAAATATAGGGCCAAAGTTTAGCAGGTTATTGTCCATCTCTTTCACTTCTGCAGCATCTGTTGTTGCCCATCTCTTTCACTTCTGCAGCATCTGTTGTTGTCCATCTCTTTCACTTCTGCAGCATCTGTTGTTGTCCATCTCTTTCACTTCCGCACCATCTGTTGTCCATCTCTTTCACTTCTGCAGCATCTGTTGGATGCACAGTGCCAAAAAGTCACCTCACTATAGTGCCAAAGTTTAGTAGGTTGTTGTCCATCTCTTTCACTTCTGCAGCATCTGTTGTTGTCCATCTCTTTCACTTCTGCACCACCTGTTGTTGTCCATCTCTTTCACTCCTGCACCAGCTGTTGTTGTCCATCTCTTTCACTTCCGCACCATCTGTTGTTGTCCATCTCTTTCACTTCCGCACCATCTGTTGTTGTCCATCCCTTTCACTTCTGCAGCATCTGTTGTTGTCCATCTCTTTCACTTCCGCACCATCTGTTGTTGTCCATCTCGTTCACTTCCACAGCATCTGTTGTTGTCCATCCCGTTCACTTCTGCAGCATCTGTTGTTGTCCATCTTGTTCACTTCTGCAGCATCTTTTGTCATCCATCTCATTCACTTCTGCAGCATCTGTTGTCGTCAATCTCCTTCACTTCTGCAGCATCTGTTGTTGTCCATCACTTCCACTTCTGCACCATCTGTTGTTGTCCATCATTCACTTCCACAGCATCTGTGGTTGACCATCTCTTTCACTTCAGCAGCATCTGTGGTTGTCCATCTCTTTCATTTCAGCAGCATCTGTGGTTGTCCATCTCTTTCACTTCTGCAGCATCTGTGGTTGTCCATCTCTTTTGCTTCTGCAGCATCTGTTGTTGTCCATCTCTTTCGCTTCTGCACCATCTGTTGTTATCCATCTCTTTCACTTCTGCACCATCTGTTGTTGTCCATCTCTTTCGCTTCTGCACCATCTGTTGTTGTCCATCTCTTTCACTTCTGCACCATCTGTTGTTGTCCATCTCTTTCGCTTCTGCACCATCTGTTGTCCATCTCTTTCACTTCTGCACCATCTGTTGTTGTCCATCTCTTTCACTTCCGCACCATCTGTGGTTGTCCATCTCTTTCACTTCCGCAGCATCTGTGGTTGTCCATCTCTTTCACTTTCACTTCTGCAGCATCTGTTGTTGTCCATCTCTTTCACTTCTGCAGCATCTGTTGTTGTCCATCTCTTTCACTTCTGCAGCATCTGTTGTTGTCCATCTCTTTCACTTCCACAGCATCTGTTGTCCATCGCTTTCACTTCCACAGTGTCTTGTGGATGCACAGTGCCAGAAAGTCACCTCACTCTGCCTCAAAGTGGGCCCACAGCATGACCCCTGCCCACTGTTGCCAAGAACTTTCTGCCAGATCTTGTGGCGTCGGTGTCATCCGCTAGCTCTTCAACAGCCACCAGCACACCATGGATTTCTCTGTCGCTTTTCTTTTTTTCTTTTTTTCATAGCCCCCCAATCCCCCAACCTCCACATTCCTTACTATTCCCACACTGATTTTTTTTCCCTCCGATGTCTCAGTTTCACGTTTCTTTGATATCCACAAGTTTGCTACAAAAATGTTAAAAAAAAAAAAAAAAAAAACCACCCCCCAAACCAACAAACAAACAACAACAAAAAAAAAAACAGAACAAATCTTTGCTGCACGATGTAACCAAAACTGCAGTTCACCAAACATTCAGGGTATGCTCGACTACAGCACAGGGTCACTACAATCCATCAAATGTAATTACTCACTAAGATCTGAACCATTTTCAACCAGATACTCATTTAGACTGAATAATCCCTATAAGACGATATCAGTTAATAAAAGATACCTGCTCACAATAGACATTTTGCCACAACAAAAACCCAGCACAAAGTCTACCAAAGAGCTTTACAGAACAACTCTAAAAGACACCTGCATACAATAGACATTTTGCCACAATGAAAACCCAGCGAACAGTCTATTACAGTACCTTACAAAAAAACTCTACAAGCAGCAAAACAAAACTCTGTCAAGACAAAAAAAAAAAAAAAAAGACGTAAGTGAAACTTTCATTGCTTTTCTCCCAAGAACTCACCTTGTTGAAGGGGTCGTAGAGCTTCACCAGAGAGCCATCGCCAGAGAACTGAAGAATAATGCCATTGGAACACACTTGTTGGGCTGACATGGACGTGACCTGAACATAGTCTGAAATGGAGCATAGTGTGACACTGAACATGGTCTGAAATGGGTCATAGTGTGACACTGAACATGGTCTGAAATGGGTCATAGTGTGACACTGGACATGGTCTGAAATGGGTCATAGTGTGACACTGGACATGGTCTGAAATGGGTCATAGTGTGACATTCAACATGGTCTGAAATGGGTCATAGTGTGACATTGAACATGGTCTGAAATGGGTCATAGTGTGACACTGAACATGGTCTGAAATGGGTCATAGTGTGACATTGAACATGGTCTGAAATGGGTCACAGTGTGACACTGAACATGGTCTGAAATGGGTCATAGTGTGACACTGGACATGGTCTGAAATGGGTCATAGTGTGACATTCAACATGGTCTGAAATGGGTCACAGTGTGACATTGAACATGGTCTGAAATGGGTCATAGTGTGACATTGAACATGGTCTGAAATGGGTCATAGTGTGACACTGAACACGGTCTGAAATGGGTCACAGTGTGACATTGAACATGGTCTGAAATGGGTCATAGTGTGACATTCAACATTGTCTGAAATGGGTCATAGTGTGACATTGAACATGGTCTAAAATGGGTCATAGTGTGACATTCAACATTGTCTGAAATGGGTCACAGTGTGACATTGAACATGGTCTGAAATGGGTCACAGTGTGACACTGAACATGGTCTGAAATGGGTCATAGTGTGACATTGAACATGGTCTGAAATGGGTCATAGTGTGACATTGAACATGGTCTGAAATGGGTCATAGTGTGACATTGAACATGTGTAACACCACAAACAAACAATGATTAGGTAGCTACACACTGGATGTGTGTGTAACACCACAAGCAAACAATGCTTAGGCAGGATGACACTAGATGTGTTTAATACTACTGTAACACCACAAGCAATAGTGTAACACCACAAACAATGCTCAGCTAGCAAGACACCGGATATGTGTAACACCACAAACAATAGTGAAACACCACAAACAAACAATGCTTAGCCAGCAAGACACCGGATGTGTGTAACACCACTGTAACACCACAAACAATAGTGTAACACCACAAACAAACAAAGCTTAGACAGCAAGACACTGGAAGAGTGTAACACCACTGTAACACCATAAACAATAGTGTAACACCACAAACAACGCTTAGACAGCAAGACACTGGAAGAATGTAACACCACTGTAACACCATAAACAATAGTGTAACACCACAAACAAACAATGCTTAGACAGCAAGACACTGGAAGAGTGTAACAACACTGTCACACCACAAACAATACAGCAACACCCACAAACAAAGAAGCTGGCTGTCCCAGCCCCAGACACACTGACCGGAGAGGTCGGGGAGGTCAGGGGTCAGGTCATCGATGGCATGGGTCAGAGCCTTCACCACGGGATGAGAGCCCAGGCTGCTCAGGGCCAGGTCGACAAACTGCCGCTGCTCCATCCAGCTTGCCTCACAGTTCCTGTAGCTTTGGGCTGCACGTCAAAGACCCACTGGTGACCCCACAATCTGACCCACACTGCAGGAGACATGGACAAGGTAGCCCTCACAGTAATTTGCGTGAGAAAAAAAGAGAAAACCAAACCTGACCTGCCCAGGTCCGAAACGCCACCAATTCAACATGGTCTGGAGCTAGACATATTGGAGTTTCAGTTTCATCAAGGAGGCATCACTGCGGACGGACTAGTCCATATACGCTACAACCACATCTGCTAAGTTTTTTTTTTTAGACCACCCTGCGCATGATTTTAAGCTGATGGGTAAACGAATGAACAACTAAGATGAGAGAATTGAAGAAGAGGGTCTCGTGGCTACAGCTTAGCAGATGTCTGACCTACAGCATTAGCCCATCACCTGGCTGGTACACAGACTGACTGGAGAGCACTGCAGATTCAAAATGGTACAAGGATAAGGGCTGAAATGGGATTGGAATACAACCTAAAATGAGACAGGGATATGGGATATAAATGGGAGTGCCACACAGCCTCAAATGGAATATGCAGTGGCACAAAATAGGAGTGTGCTATAACCAAAATGGGGACAGAAATGTGGGATCAAATGGGAGTGTCAGACAGCCTCACACAGGGCAGGATGTATGGATCAAATGGGAGTGTAAGACAGCCTCACACAGGACAGGGATGTTGGATCAAATGGGAGTGTCAGCCAGCCTAACACAGGGCAGGGATGTTGCATCAAATGAGAGTGTCAGACAGCCTCACACAGGGCAGGATGTATGGATCAAATGGGAGTGTAAGACAGCCTCACACAGGACAGGGATGTTGGATCAAATGGGAGTGTCAGACAGCCTCACACAGGGCAGGGATGTTGGATCAAATGGGAGTGTAAGACAGCCTCACACAGGACAGGGATGTTGGATCAAATGGGAGTGTCAGACAGCCTCACACAGGGCAGGGATGTTGGATCAAATGGGAGTGTCAGACAGCCTCACACAGGGCAGGGATGTTGGATCAAATGGGAGTGTCAGACAGCCTCACACAGGGCAGGGATGTTGGATCAAATGGGAACGTAACATAGCCAAAAAATCAGACAGGGATATTACAGTGCTGACCTTCACACTGGATGACCTTCACACCGACCTGTGGACCTTCACACTGACCTCCACACTGGATGACCTTCACACTCACCTCCACACTGGATGACCTTCACACTGACCTCCACACTGGACGACCTTCACACTGACCTCCACACTGGATGACCTTCACACTGATCTCCACACTGGATGACTTTCACACTGACCTGCTGACCTCCACACTGGATGACCTTCACACTGACCTGCTGACCTTCACACTGGATGACCTTCACACTGACCGTCACACTGGGCTCCACACTGGATGACCTTCATACTGACCTTCACACTATATGAACAGAAAGTCCATCCTCTCTGCTGGATGTCACACTTGATAAAAGAGTCTTCCGTTATTCACTCATTGATTCCTGTTTAGACTGACTGGTCAACTCTTCCTTTTGCCAACATCAAGCAGCAGACATATATTTCGGAATTTGTCCACTTATCAACCGATACTGCTTATCATGATTTAGCTGGGTTAGTGGTTTTCTAAGGATAAAGTTTCAAGACACTGAATCTATGGATAAATTTTTAATATACCATATCTATTGATAAGGTTTTCAAACCAGCAAAAAACTTACACAAAATGTTTTCTTAAAACACTAAATTCATAGATAACATTTTAACACATCAAATTTGGGGATGAAGTTTTAACATACAAAATCTAAGGGTAAGTCTTAACATACTAAATTTACAGATAAACTTTTAATGAACTAAATATAAAGTTGTTAACACACCAAATTTACAAAGTTCCACACACTATATCTATGCATCAAAGTTTTAACACTAGTTTTACAGATAAACTTTAGCACAACAGGTTTAAGGATAAAGTTTTAACTTTTATGGATAAACTTTTAACACATTGGTTTTACAGATAAAGGTTCAACCACTAGTTTCATGGATTAAGTTTGAACATGCTAAATCTATCCATAAAGGTTTAACACACTAGTTTTACAGATAAAGTTTTAACACACTAGTTTAACCTGTTCGCTGCTTGAAAATGTTACAAACAAAGGCTTTCCCAGTGCCAGGGAAATCTAATGATTTGGGGGTAATAATTAACAAAAAATTCTAGCTCAGAAACTACAAAAGATATGACAATGAAATATATATGATTTTTGAAGGAAATTGAATGAAGATTTTGAATCTGGCTTCTTTTGTTTTAATTTTGATAATAAAAAAGTATTTAGACAATTAGATTTGGATAGATTTTTTTGCACGATCAAAAGCATATGTATTTACCACTACATCTTCACATCCAAACAAGAACACAAAGCAAAAAAGTTGAAAAAAAGTTTGTATTGTCACACTACACCTGTAAATGAAAGTAAAACAGTTTAGAAGTCTATCAAGACGCTCACACTCTATGCAGACAGGTCAGTCCACGACCACGCCCCCCTCTCCCCACCACGCCCCCTTGCTGGACTTCAACCCTCTCTTTCACTGCTCCTCTTCCCCTACCTTTCCCTCTGCCCCGTGCCGCGCCGCGAGCAGGCCGCGCTCCCCTCTCACGCTGACTACCACGTCACTGACCACTGGCACGCAGTGCAGAGTACACACTAGGCGAGCTCGTTCGACGCTGGCAAACCAGTCAGCTGAACACACATTGAGGTCACACAGCCCGACACAATAACTGACGAATACGGTTGGCAATTCCATCACTTATCATCATCACCTTCATGCTCGAGTGAGTCGTTGAATAAAAGATTATTGTCTTTGTCAAAAATCATTAGCAGAGCCTGCTCAGCTGTGTAAATACGTTGATTTGGTCGCTGCGCTTGTCGAAGGTTGCGCTGCCATCTTTGCAAGCGAGACGAAGTGCTGGCTGGTCATCCAGTCAGTGATGAGAATAAATGGGCTTTCCCCTCACGTGTGGTCATTTACATATCATTTTAATACTACAGACATATAAGGCTTACTACGCACACTCTATTTAAGTCCGTTGATAGAAATAGTAACGAATGAAAATTCAAGAAAAATGCATGACGTCAGTGGACGGCCCATAGGCACTGGGAAAGCATTTTTAATGCGGCGTCAGCTGACGGCTTAAAGGCACTCTACGGGTTAAGGGACAAAGTTTTAAAACACTAGTTTTATGGATAAAGTTTCAACACTCTAGTTTAAAGGACCAAGTTTTAAAACACTAGTTTTACGGATAAAGTTTTAAGAGGCTTGTTTCAATGATAAGAGTTTGAACTCACAACTTTGACAGATAAAGTTTTTTAACAAACAATATCACCGTGAATTAACTGGTCATACATTATTATTAAGAGTACTTGTATAGCGCCTTTCCCTGGCTAGAGACCAAGCTCTAAGCACTTTACAATCCGCATTCTCGTTTACACAATATGCTGCCTACCTGTGTTGAGCCAACTGAAGAGCTGCCTGCCTGCGCTTCATTCAGTTGTTTCCTGTGTTATCCAATCAATATTGTCCTCTCAATTTCCTTATTTCCTTCATTTTTTCAATTTCTCACGCAGGGTGCTTGCTACGTGTAACGTGTCATCCATACTAACGGCCGAACTGGCCTCTTCCGAAAGCTGGCGATGGGATTTTACCTGTGCGCAAGATATTATGCGTGCGTTTGCATGCGGAACCTTGGCTTAAAGTCTTATTCAAAGAACTATTTGGAAAATGGAGTCAGAACCAATGTTCTCACCAGATCGCGCCTTCTGGAAAGCCACGTTGCTCCAGTTCCGGAAGTCGGCCAGGGTGTCCAATCCCCAAGTATGTTCCGGAACCTTGGTCAGGTAATGCACTGCCTGTAACACGCGCTTGTCTTTCATGCTGCACTCCCCTGCACACATCAAAGTTACTGCCCTTACATACACATCGACGTTATGTAACTTTGGTCAGGTAATGTTCTGCCTGCAATGCATGCTGGTCTCTCAAACTGCACTCCCTGCACACATCAAAGTAACCTCCCTTGCACACACATCAGAGTTACGTAACATTGGTCAGGTAAAGAAGTTCTGCCTGCAAAACACGCTGGTCTCTCACGCTGAACTCCCCAGAAACACCCAAATTACCTCCCTTGCACACATCAAAGTTACCTCCCTTGCACACATCAAAGTTACGTAACTTTGGTCAGGTAAAGAAGCTTTGCCAGCAACACTCGCTGGCCTCTCACGCTGCACTCCCCTGCACACACGAGAGCAGTCCATCAGTGGGGTCAAAGGTCATTGTCCAGACAGGTGCCCGCCCCCATGGTGTTCACACACAATGCCTCCCTGACTGCAGCTCTGCTCACCAATGACTGCACCACATGTCCACTTCATTCCCCCAACCCACCTGGCTCTAGCTCGATGACTGCACCACATGTCCACTTCATTCCCCCAACCCTCCTGGCTCTAGCTCGATGACTGCACCACATGTCCACTTCATTCCCCCTGCCAATTCAAAGCATGTGTGATTCCCGATACCTCTCTTCTGTCTGTGACTGACAATGCTTTCTGTCCTGCAGACGACAGTAGTCCAGGGGCTCAGATGTTAAACATTCAGAGGGACGGTGTGCACTGAATGACTGGATAACACGAATCTACAACATCGAGCCACTCAAGATGTAAATAATGTAAACCTGTTCACAATACTTAGTCTTGTTTATGAAGGCACTCAAGATGTAAATAGTATAAACCTGTTCACAACACTTAGTCTTGTTTATGAAGGCACTCAAGATGTAAATAATGTAAACCTGTTCACAATACTGAGTCTTGTTTATCAAGGCACCCAAGATGTAAATAGTATAAACCTGTTTACAATACTGAATCTAGTTCTTCAAGCCACTCAAGATGTAAATAAATATGAACCTGTTTACAATACTGAATCTAGTTCATACAAGCACTCAAGATATAAATAAATATGAACCTGTTCACAATACTGAACCTAGTTCATACAAGCACTCAAGATATAAATAGCTATGAACCTGTTTACAATACTGAACCTAGTTCTTCAAACCACTCAAGTTATAAATAAATATAAACCTGTCTACAATACTGAACCTAGTTCTTCAAACCACTCAAGTTATAAATAAATATAAACCTGTTTACAATACTGAACCTAGTTCTTCAAACCTCTCAAGTTATATTCAGTATAACCCTGTTTACAATATGAAGAACAGACAACTGAAAGATCAGAATAGAGATCTCTTTCGACAACCTTCTGGACTCCACCTTATGTAGTGCATCAAACCACCTTTGGCATATGACATAACTGTTCACCTTATGTAGTGCATCAAACCACCTTTGGCATATGACATAACTGTTCACCTTATATAGTGCATCAAACCACCTTTGGCATATGACATAACTGTTCACCTTATATAGTGCATCAAACCACATTTGGCATATGACATAACTGTTCACCTTATATAGTGCATCAAATCACCTTTGGCATATTACATGAATGTTCACCTTATATAGTGCATCAAACCACCTTTGGCATATGACATAAATGTTCGCCTTATATAGTGCATCAAATCACCTTTGGCATATGACATAATTATTCAAAACACTAGAAGCAAAGTACTGAAAGGTTAGAATTATCATCTTTTTGACTAATCTCCCAGATACATTTCTTGTGCAGTTGCTTCCCCTCTGTACTGAGAGGTCAGAATTATCATCTTTTTGAATAATCTCCCAGATACATTTCTTGTGCAGTTGCTTCCCCTCTGTACTGAAAGGTCAGAATTATGATCTGTTTGAATAATCTCCCAGATACATTTCTTGTGCAGTTGCTTCCCCTCTGTACTGAGAAGTCAGAATTATCATCTTTTTGAATAATCTCTCAGATACATTTCTTGGGCAGTTGCTTCCCCTCTGTACTGAGAGGTTAGAATTATCATCTTTTTGAATAATCTCCCAGATACATTTCTTGTGCAGTTGTTTCCCCTCTGTACTGAAAGGTCAGAATTATGATCTGTTTGAATAATCTCCCAGATACATTTCTTGTGCAGTTGCTTCCCCTCTGTACTGAAAGGTCAGAATTATGATCTGTTTGAATAATCTCCCAGATACATTTCTTGTGCAGTTGCTTCCCCTCTGTACTGAGAGGTTAGAATTATCAT
>CM065746.1:37330858-37340858 GCA_033310375.1 Conus canariensis | reverse complement strand
GTTGTGAAGTCACAATCACACAGCTGTAATACACAGCTGTCAAAGTTGTGAAGTCACAATCACACAGCTGTAATACACAGCTGTCAAAGTTGTGAAGTCACAATCACACAGCTCTATTATACAGGTGTCAAAGTTGTGAAGTCATGATGACACAGCTGTAATACACAGCTGTCAAAGTTGTGAAGTCATGATGACACAGCTGTAATACACAGCTGTCAAAGTTGTGAAGTCCTGATGACACAGCTGTAATACACAGCTATCAAAGTTGTGAAGTCACAATCACACAGCTCTATTACACAGCTGTCAAAGTTGTGAAGTCATGATGACACAGCTGTAATACACAGCTGTCAAAGTTGTGATGTCACAATGATAGCTCTCCATTACACAGCTAACTTGCCTGAAAAGTGTAAAAAATCGCTTTGAAAAACGTGGGTACTTTTCTTTTCAGTGGTCATTCTTTTCAATCAAATCGTTCAACCCCTGATACAATTCTGTTTTAATTCTGAAGGTGCTTGTCTGATACTTTACACATCATGGAAATTTTACATTATTGTGGCAAACAGATGATGTTTATATAAATCATTAGATGTCCAAAACAAAGTTCTCCACTGAAAAATAAATTGTCATTTTCACATCCCCTTCCTCTTCCTCCTTTTTCTGTATTCTAATCTTTTTTTTTTTTTTTTTTTTTTTTTTTTTTGGGGGGGGGGGGCGGTCAGGGGGGTGGAGATGGTGAAGGAGGAGGAAGGGGGAAGGGCTACAGTCCCATAAAACCAATGAAACCACAGTTTGAAGAAAATGGGGCAAGAAAATCAGATACTGCTGACAAATTCCCTTTCCTTACTCACATATGAGGGGGAAAAACATAATGAAAGACAGATGAATCGTTTGATGTACGAGCACACATCACTATCCAATAACAACAGCAGCACACACACATACACAAAAAAAAAAGAAAAAAAAAATCTTTAGTGGCGTTGCTGGAAATGATCTATGAGTACTGAAGTCAGACAAAAACAATGTTGGATCATCGTTTTTGAAATCTTACTGAAGAACCATCATTCTCCTTACCTGGTAGAAACTGATGGCTGTTCCGTTTTGTTTCTGAACTGAGTATTGAATTCATTCTTCATGTCCCTCAGGAGATCAAAGGAACTAATAGACATGGTATGAATTGGATACATGTACCTGGGAGCCACATGTAATGATAATGTTCACCTGGTTCTTCATGTTGCTGAAAGGATCACAGCAATGTACCTGGAAGCCACATGTAATGATAATGCTCACCTGGTTCTTCAGGTCCTTGGAAGGATCAGAGATGTACCTGGAAGCCACATGTAATGATAATGCTCACCTGGTTCTTCAGGTCCTTGGAAGGATCAGAGCAATGTACCTGGGAGCCACATGTAATGATAATGCTCACCTGGTTCTTCATGTTGCTGAAAGGATCAGAGCAATGTACCTGGAAGCCACATGTAATGATAATGTTCACCTGGTTCTTCAGGTCCTTGGAAGGATCACAGCAAGGTATCTGGAAGCCACATGAAATGATAATGCTCACCTGGTTCTTCAGGTCCTTGGAAGGATCGGAGCAGTATACCTGGGAGCCACATGAAATGACAATGCTCACCTGGTAATTCAAGTCCATGAAGGGACCAGAGGAATGTACCTGGGAGCCACATGCCATGTTGTTGTTCATCCGTCAGATCGATGAGGACCACTTCAGTCATCTATGGGCTCAGGGGAAGGGTGTGTGTGTGAGATGATCTGTGCATAGGCAGGTGGCTGAATGTTCAGGGAATGTGCAGTGACAGCTGGGACAGGCAATGTGGGAGACCTGCCCTTGATCGCTGACGTGGGCTTTCCTTAAATGTCTCTTTTGTTTAGCTGCAGTTGTCCTCCTTTCTTCACATAAACTGGCACCTTTGTGGATAGAGTAGTGCCATCTAGCTCAATCCATTACAGTTTGTTCCAGTGTGTCAGGGTTGATGTTAAACAATCTCAAGGTTGTTTTGAGAGTGTCTTTGAAGCGTTTCTTCTGACCTCTATGGGAATGTTGCAGCTCTACGTAGAACAGTCTCTTGGGTAGCCGGTGGTCTGGCATGTGAGTGACATGACCTGCCCATCGAAGCTGAGACGGCATCAGGATGGTGTGGATGCTAGGCAGGCCTGCTTGGTCGAGCACCTCTGTGTTTGGGATTTTGTCCTGCCAATTTCATGTTAGACAATGTTCTGAGACAGGTTGTGTGTGGAAGTGATTCAGGTTCTTGGCATGCCATTGGTACACTGTCCACGTTTCACATGCGTAGAGGAGTGTGGGGAGAACAAGCACCTGCCCTGTACACCTTCAGCCATGATAATGCTCACCTGGATGCCAGAAGGCGATGATGCCGTCCTCGTCACTGTCGTTACGATTGGCTTTCCACAGGAACGGAGTGCGGGGCACCGCTGGGGGGCTGGACATCTCGTTGACCCCCACGCTGATGGCGTCAATCCCGCGCTTTTTCATGACTGGGATCACCGCTTTCGTCATCCCTGGACACAGAGAGAGAGAGAGGCAGGCACTGCAAGAGTTGTCCGCTCCACTGTGTCATCCATCAAATTAGCAATACATAATTAAAACGATAAATAAAAGTCAGTGTTGCACTTGGGAGATGACAATCCTCTGTCACAGTTGAAGGAATGCTGGCTTTGCCTGTCACAGTTGAAGGAATGCTGGCTTTGCCCTGTGAGTCGCTTCACAGTGGAAAACAGTACTTTTTTTGTGCCCAGGGGAAGTAATAGATGGTGCACATTAAAAGAGTAACTTCCCGTCTTTTTCTTTCTTTTTTTTTTTTAACTTAATCTGCAAAAAACAACAACAACAACACACACACACAAAGTAAATATGAATATTCATACAAAGTTTTACAATTTCATATGAACGCATTACTTCCTAGATAGTTACCCATTCCTAACAGCAACTCTGCTATGTTCATGTCTGGTGGATAATTTGTAACAATCGTTTTAACAATGAAAACTCACACTGGATCAATCGTTTGATTCCGATCTGCTGCACTGACCCGTTCCCAAGTGTTAATGGGTCTGAGCTTGGGACAACAGTTTTTCTCTCAACTTTCATTAAATTCAGCTGACCGGTGCCTGCTTGATTAAATTTGGAAAAAAAAAAACCCTCTTACTATACAATCCTGGGTACAAAAGTCCCTTACAGATCCACTCCAAAATCTGATGGGTTTGTCTTTGGGTCATGGTCAATCTCTTGATGTACTCTTCTTGATATACTCTTCTTGGTGTACTCTTCTTGATGTACTCTTCTTGATGTACTCTTCTTTGATGCACTCGTCCTGATGTACTTACCTTGGTGTAATTCTCTTGATGTACTTGACTTGGTGTAATTTTCTTAATGTACTTGACTTGATGTAATTCTCTTAATGTGCTTGACTTGATGTACTCCTCTTGATGTACTTGACTTAATGTACTTCTCTTGTGTACTTGACTTGGTGTATACTTCTCTTGATGTACTTCTCTTGATGTTCTTGACTTGATGTACTTGACTTTGTGTACTTATATTGATGTACTTGACTTGGTGTATATTTCTTTTGATGTACTTGATTTGATGTATACTTTTATTGATGTACTTCACTTGGTGTACACTTTTTTTTGATGTACTTGACTTGGTGTATACTTCTTTTGATGTACTTGACTTGGTGTATACTTCTTTTGATGTACTTGACTTGGTGTATACTTCTTTTGATGTACTTGACTTGGTGTATACTTCTCTTGATGTACTTGACTTGGTGTACTTCTCTTGATGTACTTGACTTGGTGTATACTACTCTTGATGTACTTGACTTGGTGTATACTTCTCTTGATGTACTTGACTTGGTGTACTTCTCTTGATGTACTTGACTTGGTGTACACTTCTCTTGATGTACTTGACTTGGTGTATACTTCTCTTGATGTACTTGACTTGGTGTACTTCTCTTGATGTACTTGACTTGGTGTACACTTCTCTTGATGTACTTGACTTGGTGTATACTTCTCTTGATGTACTTGACTTGGTGTACTTCTCTTGATGTACTTGACTTGGTGTACACTTCTCTTGATGTACTTGACTTGGTGTATATTTCTCTTGATGTACTTGACTTGGTGTACTTCTCTTGATGTACTTGACTTGGTGTATACTTCTCTTGATGTACTTGACTTGGTGTACACTTCTCTTGATGTACTTGACTTGGTGTACACTTCTCTTGATGTACTTGACTTGGTGTATACTTCTCTTGATGTACTTGACTTGGTGTATACTTCTCTTGATGTACTTTGTCAGGAGCTGTGCCCAAGTTCCTGGTGGCTTCAAGCGTGTTTATTAGTGAAAAAAACAAGTATGTGTTCCTGGTGGCTTCAAGTGTGTTTATTAGTGAAAAAACAAGTATGTGTTCCTGGTGGCTTTGACTGTGTTTATTAGTGAAAAAACAAGAATGTGTTCCTGGTGGCTTCAAGTGTGTTTATTAGAGAGAAAAAAAACAACAAGTATGTGTATGTTTATGAAAAAACATGGACCGCTTGTACAAGCTTTCGACCAAAAGGGAATGACTGTAAAGTCTTGTGCCTTGGCCTACCTCTCTAGTCATGGAAACCAAGCAACATGCACGCCAGAGGGGTAGTAACTAGGTAACACAGGGAGTACATAAAGAAGAGTACATCAAGAACAACACAGCAAGAGAAGTATGTGGGACTCTTGCTCGTGAAACATCAACGCACAACCAGCCGGACAAACAGAGAATTCCTCCTTTCAATCAATCACCAAATGTTTACATTCGTAACGTACAATTTTGTTCACTATGACCTCACATAATCACACTAACACAAAATGGAATGTGCCGAGACAAGTCTGCATACACTTAAACAACCATATACACATGTACACCAAAGAAAATTGTACATGAACATATACACACACATGAACAGTCTCTCACACACACACACACACACAATCATAGAGTCTCTCTCTCTCTCCTGCTGTCCCCCTCTCTCTCTCTCTTTCTTGCTCGCTCACACACACACACACACACACACACACACACACACACACCACACACACACACACAAACAGAGAGAATCACACATACACACACACACACACACACACACACACACACACACACACACACACACAGAGAATCACACATACCAGGCACATCTCGCTGACTGACGACAGGCGTGGTCCTCTTGATCCCAAACTCTTCGTCCAGCAGAAAGCTGAAGTTCAAGGACAGGTCAAAGAGGGTGGGGTGCATCAGCTCATACTGCATGTTCATTGGTCCAGCGTGCCAGGCGACCCCTCCCTCCATGATGGACTCGCGCATGGCGTCCGTATCCGTCTTGTTGGGACACTGACACAGCCACAAACACATTTAACAGGCAACAAAGCCAACCACAAATGAACACACAGAACAAGGCGTAAAACAACACATTTAACAGGCAGCAAAGCCAACCACAAATGAACACACAGAACAAGGCGTAAAACAACACATTTAACAGGCAACAAAGCCAACCACAAATGAACACACAGAACAAGGCGTAAAATAACACATTTAACAGGCAACAAAGCCAACCACAAATGAACACACAGAACAAGGCGTAAAATAACACATTTAACAGGCAACAAAGAGAACCACAAATGAACACACAGAACAAGGCGTAAAATAACACATTTAACAGGCAACAAAGCCAACCACAAATGAACACAGAAAAAGGCGTAAAATAACACATTTAACAGGCAACAAAGCCAACACAAATGAACACACAGAACAAGGCGTACAGTAACACTGAGTTCATGTACTACACCAAACAGACAAGTGAATTTTCAACAAATGTGCTTTCTTCAGACTTTTTTTTTTTTTTTTTTTTTTTTTAGTCCCATCTTCCGTGCCATCTCAGTGGCACTGCACCCATGCTGCTTATTCCAACTCCCCCGTCCACAGCAACAGCCCAGCCCGGCACCGCCAATCAACAGGGAGCAGTCAGCTTCATGCTGTCAAGAGGAAACCCACTGGAGGAGACACTGCACTGCTACCGAGTCACTTCAGTGGTGTTCAGTGGCATCTGTTCTGACCCAGCATACGCAGGACACCACCTACTAAGCCCCCTACTGACGACAATAACTGCTCAGTTGCGGTCCTTGTGTGAGTGAGCTCTACCTCTGGAGGGTGCCACCACCTCCGTCCAATGACAGCCCCCGTGAATTTGCCGATACCTGTGACCCCGTCGGACCTAAACCAAGGCCATACATGAAGAGAGGCAATCGAAACGGAGGTCACCATGACAGCAGGGCATGAAGGGCCGCAGAATCTGAGACTTTTTTTGTATGTTGATTGATGAGAATGAGGATGATGACGATGATGATATTATGGATTTCCATTCCGGTCTGAGACTGCATGACAGAGCTGTACTCTATGCTTACTTTCACAATATATCCCGGCTTTTTGCGGTTCGCTGTGCTATAAGAAATATTACCTTACCTTACGTTGCTGGTCAGAGTGACCAGGTAGCAGTACAGGTACAGGGTAAAACACAGACCGCACTTTTCACCTGTTAATTGCAAAGTGAGGCGACTGGAGACCTAAACAAATTCCAAAAGAAATCATTACAACTCCACCAAATAACGTGGACAAACGAATCGCAGGACAAAACACAACGCGTTTCAACCTCTCAGGTCTTCTTCACGCAAGATAAACAACACCCAGGACCATGAAAACAAAGAGCGAGCTATCCCTTATCTTGGTCAAATTCAGCGCAAGATAAACAACACTCAGGACCATGGAAACGAAGAGCGAGCTATCCCTTATCTTGGTCGAATTCAGCGCAAGATAAACAACACTCGGGACCATGGAAACGAAGAGCGGCTATCCCTTATCTTGGTCGAATTCGCACATGATGGGCGTTGAATCAAAGATAACTGGTTGCTCGTTCTTCATTGGAGTGTTGTTGACCTTGCCTGAAGAAGCCTAACAGGTTGAAACGCATCTTTTTGTCTTGTGATTCGTTTGTCCATGTTATTCAGAGTCATAATAATTACTTTTAAAACTGTGTTGCGATTCGTTTCTCCATGTCATTCGGTGGAGTCATAGCAATTCCTTTTAATTCTAAATTTCTCACCTGCAAGGTGACGTTGCTGGCCAGGGTGACGGGGGAGCAGTGCAGGTAGAGGTACAGCAGCCAGGGGTGGGTGGTGTACACCAGCCTCTCGGCGTACCCCAGCTCCTGAAGCACTTTGGCGATGCCCACCGCCCGGGGGTAGAAGACGGTGAAGTAGCGGTTGATGACGTTGAGGGCAAAGCCTGGAATCGGGTGGAGTCCATCGTAGCCGACATCTACGGGACGAACCATTGAGAGAGGACAGTTACGATCAGCTCCAGTCCTTGAAACATGTCACACCATTACATGCTATATGGAATCCATATCATACATCACATCTTAGGCTATATATATATATATATATATAATATATATTGTACTTGTGTTAGGACTAGTCCTTGAAATAACATTCACACCATAACATGCTACATGGAATCAATATCATACATCACATCTTAAGCCATATATATTGTACATGTGTTAGGTCTAGTCCTTGAAACAACATTCACACCATAACATGCCATATGGAATATTGTATCATACATCACATATTAGGCCATATATATTGTACATGTATCATTCATCAAACAGTACAATATTATAGCAATAAAGCTTTATTGTTATCACTGTCAATTTTGGGTTAATTCAGTCATTTTTAACTTTACTTAGAAGGCTGGAAGATTTTTTTTTTCAATGCTTATTTTAAACATTATCTCTAGAGCTCTGAACACAGCACAGGAAAGTTAAGTGGAGAAAATGGGCAGTCACTCAGGAAAGAGAGACAGACAGACAGACAGACAGACAGAGACAGAGCCAGTGACAGAGAGAGAGAGAGAGAGTCTCAGAGAAAGAGACCGACAGACAGAGACAGAGACAGAGAAAGAGACACAGAGGGAGAGACAGAGAGAGACAAACAAGAGATTTAATCCACATCAAAGCAAAACAAACAACAAACTCTGAGCAACAAACATACAAAACGGATCTCCACACACACCTTCCTACTCCTTCCCCCCTTTCAACCCCCCCCCCCCCCCCCCCCCCCCCCCAGTAAGAAATCAATCAGGTTTCCAACGACCTAGGTGGTTCATGAAGACCAGGTGAACTTTCTTGATCAGGTCAGCATCATTCTTCTGCTGTCCACTGTCCTGGGTCTGACAACAAGACAGGTTGGTTCACATGACATTGACAGGTTGATTTACTAATGACAATGACAGGTTGATTTACTAATGACAATGACAGGTTGATTTACTAATGACATTGACAGGTTGATTTACTAATGACATTGACAGGTTGATTTACTAACGACAATGACAGGTTGATTTACTAATGACAATGACAGGTTGATTTACTAATGACAATGGCAGGTTGATTTACTAATGACAATGACAGGTTAATTTATTAATGACAATGACAGGTTAATTTATTAATGACAATGACAGGTTAATTTATTAATGACAATGACAGGTTAATTTGCTAATGACAATGACAGGTTAATTTACTAACGACAAAGACAGGTTGATTTACTATTGACAACGACAGGTTAATTTACTAATGACAACGACAGGTTAATTTACTGATGACAATGACAGATTAATTTACTAATGACGGTGACAGGTAAATTTAATAATGACAATGACAGGTCAAGGTTAATTTACTAATGACAATGACAGGTTAATTTACTAATGACAATGGCAGGTTGATTTACTAATGACAGTGGCAGGTTTAACGATTTACAAGTGACAACAACAGGTTAATTTACAAGTGACAACAGGTTAATTTACAAGTGACAACAGGTTAATTTACAAGTGACAACCACTGGTTGATTTACAAATGACAATAACAGGTTAATTTACAAGTGACAACCACTGGACAACAACAGGTTAATTTACAAGTGACAACTACAGGACAACAGCAGGTTAATTTACAAGTGACAACAACAGGTTGATTTACATGTGACAACAACAGGTTGATTCACAAGTGACAACAACAGGTTAATTTACAAGTGACAACAACAGGTTAATTTACAAGTGACAACCACAGGACAACAACAGGTTAATTTACAAGTGACCACAACAGGTTAATCTGCCATTGACAATGTCCGTCTAACTAAATGCCAGAGTTAATGACTGTGTGATTTGTCAGTTTAAGGCAGGCTGCTTTGTCAGAAATTATGATGGGTTATTTCACTACTGATAGCGATCAGTTAATTTCCCAGTTATCATAACAGGTTAATTTACCAGTGACAATAGATATTTATCAAGAGCAACAATAAATAATTTACCAGTGACAATGATGGGCTGAGTTACCAAAAACATAACTTACAAATACTTCACTGTCTTTGGTATTCCTAAAGTTTCGTGCACTTTACTATTTACGCACTTGCCATGAGAGCACACTGCTGGTTGAATAAACATCTCAATCATAATGTTTTATTCATGATTCACTCTGTGTGTGTGTGTGTGTGTGTGTGTGTGTGTGTGTGTGTGTGTGTGTGTGTGTGTGTGTGTGTTGTGTATGCATGTTGTGTGTGTGTGTGTGTTGTGTGTATGTTGTGTGTGTGTTGTGTATGGTTTGTTGTTGTTGTTGTGTGTGTGTGTGTGTGTGTGTGTGTGTGTGTGTGTGTGTGTGTGTGTGTGTGTGTGTGTTGTGTATGTACGTTGTGTGTGTGTGTGTGTGTGTGTGTGTGTGTGTGTGTGTGTGTGTGTGTGTGTGTGTTGTGTATGTACGTTGTGTGTGTGTGTGTGTGTGTGTGTGTGTGTGTGTGTGTGTTGTGTGTGCTGTATTCTGGAATTGCAGGATGACACCTCTGAAATGGCAGACTTTGTACACTCATCATTCACCTACTGCCACATGACGGATGGAG
>CM065746.1:37305858-37310858 GCA_033310375.1 Conus canariensis | reverse complement strand
ATATTGTCCGATTTGGATGAAATTTGGTATGTACACAGGCTTTAGCCCAGTGAGGACTAAAATACCAGTTTCAAAAGTGTACATCAGTTAAATAACCGTTAAAACCGTTATTTTGCCTTTATTTCTTATCTCACAAAGCACTTGGCCGATTTATAAACGGTTTGGAAAACTGGGAGTACGTTTATATGCTTCGCATCCCTGTTCTTTTAATGGTTGACATGATACAGTCCCTACGGCCATCTACCTCAGACATGATATAAACATACAATGCTCCACTATCGTCTTTGGAGATGTGATAAGATACAGGGCAGATAGCTGATACATTCTGTACACAGTTCCTGATATGGCCACCACAGGTGTAACGCAACACACTGTATACACGGAGAATGAATGAGTGATTTATTGAGGAAGGCTTACAAAGCCCGTTCTCACGTAGAGGGTGCGGTGGGGGTAGGAGACAAAATGTAAACACCAAAGACTAAATGTACACAATTCCAATCAGAGAGCAACATCGTGATTAGGGAAACCAGATCACGGAAGCACTGAACTAACATTGGATACTGATGTGACTGTCCATGTGATTGGCAACAGGTGTATCCATTATCACCAGGATTTCCGTTGTTGACAGCCGTGCTATTGCTGGCAGTCACCTCCATGTCTTGCCGATGAGCAGGGTGAAAACTGTCCATGCTTCTTGCCATGTCCTGAAGATACTCCATCATGTCACTGATGGTCACGTGGTCAGACAGATCCCTCTGTGTTTCATTCACCTGACAACTGTCTTTGCTGTTGTCTGTACACTGTGAATCACTGGCACTTTCAGTTGCCATCATCGTCAGTTTCAAGTTGTGTCGTAGTTTCTGCACTAGCTAGGGTCTCGTTATTACTACAAATATCATAATCCAACCCCTCAACACAGTCTGACTCACATGAGTCGACAGACTCTATGCCCAGCGACAAGGCTCCATCGTGTCTGACTGTCACAGTGTCTTTACCACACGGCCCCATGTCGATAGGCTCTAACGTGTCACTAGGTCGGCACCATGTAGGCTGGGGCACGGAGGGAGGAGGATTGTCACGTTCAAACATTTCACCACAAACAGTGTGTTTGATGTCAGTTCTGTCTACATTGTAAATCAAGCTTGGTGGTGTTGGCAAAAATAGATTGGATGGAGAAGAAGCCCCTTCACTTGCCTTTTGCTGGTGACATTGTCTGTGGACTTCAGCTCGGCGTCTGTCCCTGTTCACTTGTGAGGTGCACTTTCGTCGACACGACACACTGTGGCCGGTTTGCGCGACAGGGGGCTGGTCGGTATTCGTGGCACTCAATCGAAGAACGAAAATTGTTTTCCTCTGCCCTCGATCTTATATGAGGACAAAGTCATTTCTTGTAGCGCATTGTTGAGAGATACTTCGAGGGTAGAGGTGAGACTTTCGACAGGCATGCTAGAAAATACTGGCAGAAATTTGTCAGAGCAGATGAAACCACGTCTTGCTGGGAACCAGGCAAGGGAAGCTACTCTGTATACAGAGAGAGAGAGAGAGAGGAGAGAGAGAGAGAGAGAGAGAGAGAGAAGAGACTCAAGACTCAAGAGACTCAAAAACTTTATTCAGATTAAGGCTTAGGCCCCTTACTGAAGGAGGATGTTCACACAACTAAGCGAGAGAAAAGCCAATGCTATATACAAAATATACAATTCATAAACAAAATAAGATTCTTCACTGTATATACTGAAGGCTAACATTCTATGAAGTAACGATTTTCAGCCTATTTAGTGCCAGATAAATATACATTGCTAAATTTTTCATTGAAGTCTCATGCCAAAGTTAACCTGGAATTGCTTGGATCCTTGTGGTATTTCGGTTGCATGAATTTTTTTTAATCTAAGATCATTCAGGGCAGGGCACCAAAATAAAAAATGCAATTCATCTTCTTTTCCAATGTTGCATAAACGGCATGTAAGCATATTTTCATTTCTTACACTGTATCTAAACCAATGGCATGCAATACCACCAGACACACCAAATCGAAACTTGGTCAATTCGCTGTTTATATATCTATTCATTTTCAGCTCAATATATAGTTCTCGCAAATGAGTAATTTTAAACAACCTGTATTCTGTGTATGTGTGTGTGTGTGTGTGTGTGTGTGTGTGTGTGTGTGTGTGTGTGTGTGTGTGTCTCTGTGTGTGTGTGTGTGTGTGAGAGAGAGAGAGAGAGAGAGAGAGAGAGAGAGAGAGAGAGAGAAGGAGGGGGAGGGAGAGGGAGGGAGTTGCCGTCAGGATCATCAGATGGTAACGATTAGTTTTCATGGGAAGAAAAGAGAGATCGCATCATCACAGACGAACAATAGACAGGATTATAGGGATATGTGACATAAACACGGTCATACAGAATTTTTTTTTATTTTTTATTTTTATTTTTACACAAACTAGATCGAGAATACGATCGAAGAAATAGACTCTCTCTCTCTCTCTCTCTCTCTCTCTCTCTCTCCTCTCTCTCTCTCTCTCTCTCTCTCTCTCTCGTGATCAAGAATACGAAACCAAACAGGCTCTCTCTCTCTCTCTCTCTCTCTCTCTCTCTCCTCTCTCTCTCTCTCTCTCTCTCTCTCGTGATCAAGAATACGAAACCAAACAGGCCTCTCTCTCTCTCTCTCTCTCTCTCTCTCTCTCTCTCTCTCTCTCTCGTGATCAAGAATACGAAACCAAACAGGCTCTCTCTCTCTCTCTCTCTCTCTCCCCTCTCTCTCTCTCTCTCTCTCGTTTGTGATCAGGAATTTGAAACTAGATTCTCTCTCTCTCTCTCTCTCTCTCTCTCTCTCTCTCTCTCTCTCTCCACACACACACACACACACACACACACACACACACAATATATATATATATATATATAGAGAGAGAGAGAGAGAGAGAGAGAGAGAGAGTAAGAGACGTATATCCAAATAGAGAGATAGGGAGACAGATTGATAGACAGACAGATAGATTGCAAGCACATCAGTGCTTAGTAGAAAGAAACTCGTGGAGAGCGTGGCAGCAGAGAGTCCTCAGAAGAGAAGCCCCCTTCAAGCAAGTGTTTCGGCCCTTATCTCCTGACACTCTAGGGGGGTTGGGCCACACCCGGTTCATGACTCCGGATGTCCCTCTGCTGCCCCCTTTTTTTTTTTTTTTTCCCATCTTGGGACGAGCCATGGCTGGGATTCGAACCCATGACCCTCTGGACATGCTCATTTTCCACTTAATGACTCGCGCTTTAACCACTGAGCCACAGGGACACCTGATATTTGTAGGGAAATTAAGCCTTATGAAGTTCACTTTTGTTCCTCCTTGACCAGATCCAGCTTGAACACCTCTCTGCCGCTTCTGCCATTGCTTTCAGGGCTCTGGTTTTTTCCTTCCCTGCAACTGAGAGCTGTTTCATGAGGCTGTATGCAGACGTTCCTACAAACCCCCTAGCTCCAATTTCTGCAGTGAGGACTTTGACCTGATAGCCTTCTCTCCTCAGGCTGTTTGCCAGATCAGCATACTTTTCAGTCTTGTAGATTTGAGCTGCCTCCATTCTGTTCTCATATGGCACCGTGAGCTCGATCATGATCAGCTGCTTGGTTGACTTAGAGTGGACTACTATGTCTGGTCTCATGCCACTCTTGCTGATGATCTCTGGGTGACTCTTCCATTCTGGGAGATCTGCAGTGCACTCCCAGTCATCTGCCCCGTCCAGCAGACTCTGCCTGCATGTTTCGAGTGGCACTGTTGTTCTTGGCCATGATTTGCTGCCTCCTGACGTGAAGAATGTTGCGGGTGCTTTTGGAGTCCTGATTTTCCCTTTTGTGGTGTTGGTACTAGCCCAGACTACTTGTACAATCTCTTTGAGCACTTGGTTGTGCCTCCATGTGTACCTTCCTTGAGCCAGGGCTACTTTACATGAGCTTAGGACATGCTCCACTGTTTGTTTTTCATGGCAGAGGGGGCATGCAGGATCGTCTGTTTTCCCCCACTTCACCAGGTTTGCATTTGAGGGCAGAAGGTCATAAGCAGATCTGAGAATGAAGCTGATCCTGAGAGGGGCCATGTGCCAAATGTCATTCCAAGTGAGACTTCTTTGGAGTGCATTCTCCCACGTTGTCCATTGCCCTTGCTGGCTCTGCTGGACTGCTTTTTGGAGTCTTTTTTGGTCTTCTTCTTTTCTCATCTCCTGAATCATCATGTCTCTTTTGGCTTTTCCTTTGGCCTTTGACCACCATTCAGTTTTGGTCACCCCCAGTCCTTGTCTGTTGGTCTGTGTGTGTCCTGCTATTTCTCTGATCTTGAGACTTTCTTTTGCAGAATCCATCGCCTCTTGAACTTTCCATTTTCTGCCTGTCTTCAGCTGGGGCTTGATTGCTTCTACCACCTTGTCTCCTGAGTCCTCCAGCATGCTTTGAAGTCTGATCTTCCCTGCTTTGTATTCCTCCAGGATGGATTTCAGTGGTAGTTTCAGCTTTGCTTGGCGACAGTACAGCGCTATGTCAGTCAGACAGGGTGGGACACCAAGCCATTTCCTTGTGAACTTGTTGATTTTGGCTTCCATTGCCTCCACTATGCTGGTGCAGATGTCGTATATCATCAGAGGCCATAGGAGCTTTGGTATCAGCATGAACTGCAGACACCAGACCTTGTATTTGCCAGGGAGCCCACACTGGTCAATGGTCTCCAAGCCTTCCTCCGCCATCTGCTTGGTTTCTTTTGCTCTTTGTGTGTCTTTCAGCGTATCATCATACCATCTTCCAAGGCTCTTGACTGGTTCTTCTGTGACTGTTGGAATGGCCTGGTTGGCAACACTGAAGACCACAGATCCGGCCACTTTTCCTTTCCTCAGTGAGAGACTCCGTGATTTCTTTGGCTTGAACTTCATTCTGGATGAGGCAACTATGTCGTCCAGCCTCTCCAGCACATGACGTGTCTCGTCTTCTCTGGATGAAATCACTGTAGTGTCATCCATGAAGGCCTTGAGAGGAGACA
>CM065746.1:37290858-37298358 GCA_033310375.1 Conus canariensis | reverse complement strand
TGGTGGGGTTGGATCTCGGCTTGTCTGTAAAGACAGAAATTGACAACAGAAGATTGTTGGATGGATGGTTATTGGTCGGATGATTGTTGGATGGAAGATCGTTAGATGGATGATTGTTGAATGGATGATTGTTGGATGGATGATTGTTGAATGGATGATTGTTGGATGGGAGATCGTTGGATGGATGATCGTTGGATGGATGATTGTTGGATGGATGATTGTTGGATGGAAGATCGTTGGATGGAAGATTGTTGAATGGATGATTGTTGGATGGAAGATTGTTGGATGAATGGTTGTTGGATGAATGGTTGTTGGATAGATGATTGTTGGATGGATGATTGTTGGATAGATGTATGATTGTTGGATGGATGTATGATTGTTGGATGGATGATTGTTGGATGGAAGATTGTTGGATGGATGATTGGTGGATGGATGATTGTTGGATGGAAGATTGTTAGATGGATAATTGTTAGATGGATGATTGTAGGATTGATGATTGGTGGATGGATGATTGTTGGATGGAAGATTGTTGGATGGATGATTGTAGGATGGAAGATTGTTGGATGGATGATTGTTGGATGGAAGATTGTTGGATAGATGATTGTTAGATGGATTATTGTAGGATTGACGATTGTTGGATTGATGATTGTTGGATGGATGATTGTTAGATGGATTATTGTAGGATTGATGATTCTTGGATGGATGATTGTTGGATGGATGATTGTAGGATTGATGATTGTCGGACGGATGATTGTTAGATGGATGATTGTTGGATGGATGATTGTTGGATGGATGATTGTTGGATGGATGATTGTTGGATGGATGATTGTTGGATGGAAGATTGTTGGGTGGATGTGAAGAGAACGGCTACACCAACTGCAACACCGTTCGCATTCCCCAAACTCTGCATGCACCACCGTCCTCTCACTCCATGTGTTCTAGGAAGAAAGAACACACTCAACAGGTCAAAGAGGGAGAGAGGCAGGGGACAGGAGAGGGGTTACGTACTAGTACACGCATTGTAAGACTCTCCTCACCGAATGAACTTCCTACCTCAAGACTCGGCAATTCGCATGGTCCATGAATCAAGCGGCCCAGAAAACTCTTTGTCTGTCTGCTTCTTGACTGGTTTAGACACATGTTTAGTTAATTAAGTGCTGTCCGTAGCACAGTTTTCTTACCTTATCAGGTTTTTCTTCACTTCCAGACACAACTTCGGTTACAACACCTTTGACGACACCAACACCACTAACAACCCCTGCTAAGACAACAGTAGCCACAACACCATCGACAATGAGGTCCTCAACGATGACCTCAACGATGTTCTCCTCTACTGAGACAACGTCGATCCTGCAACAAACCACCGCCACCACCATCACTGACCGCACCACCACCACCACCACCACCACCACAACTCTTGCGCCTCAGACTCGGCCTCCCACAACTATGCTCGTTCCCGGGCACAAAACAACAACCACAACGACACTCGCACCTAGCACGCAGCCCCCCACAACTATGCTCGTTCCCGGGCATAAAACCACAACCACAACGACACTCGCACCTAGCACGCAGCCCCCCACAACTATGCTCGTTCCCGGGCATAAAACCACAACCACAACGACACTCGCACCTGGCACGCAGCCTCCCACAACTATGCTCGTTCCCGGGCATAAAACCACAACCACAACGACACTCGCACCTGGCACGCAGCCCCCCACAACTATGCTCGTTCCCGGGCACAAAACCACAACCACGACGACTCTCGCCCTGGTACACAGCCTCCCACAACTATGCTCGTTCCCGGGCATAAAACCACAACCACAACGACACTCGCACCTGGCACGCAGCCCCCCACAACTATGCTCGTTCCCGGGCACAAAACCACAACCACGACGACTCTCGCCCCTGGTACACAGCCTCCCACAACTATGCTCGTTCCCGGGCACAAAACCACAACCACCACGACACTGGCGCCTGAAACACAGTCCACGATCAGCCTGGTGCCGGGGGTTAAAGACACGACGACTGAAATAACGACTCCTTTGGATGGAACTCAGCCTTTGACGACTATGGCCGTTCATGGAAATAATGCTTCCACAACCACTCACGGTATGTGTGTGTGTGTGTGTGTGTGTGTGTGTGTGTGTGTGTGTGTGTGTGTGTGTGTGTGTGTGTGTGTGTGTTTGTGTGTGGTGTGTGTGTGTGTGTGTGTGTGTGTGTGTGTGTGTGTGTGTGTGTGGTGTGTGTGAGTTCCAACGTGCATACATCCATACACTTTGTATAACTATGTGTATAGTGTTGTAGCGTTATAGTAATGTTGCAGTGTTGTAGTAATGTTGCAGTGCTGTGGTAATGTTGTAACTTTGTGGTCACGTTGTGCTACAGTAATGTTGTACTGTTATAGTAATGTTGCAGTGTTGTTGTAGTAATATTGTAGTGCTGTGGTAATGTTGTGATGTTGTGGTCACGTTGTTGTGCCGCAGCAATGTTGTAGAGTTATAGTAATGTTGTAGTGTTGTAGTAATGTTGTAGTGCGGTGGTAATGTGATAATGTTGTGGTCCTGTTGTTGTGCAGTAGCATTGTTGTAGAGTTATAGTAATGTTGTAGTGTTGTAGTAAGTGTTGTAGTAATGTTGTAGTGCTCTGGTAATGTTGTGATGTTGTGGTCATGTTGTTGTGCAGTAGCAATGTTGTAGAGTTATAGTAATGTTGTAGTGTTGTGGTAATGTTATAGTGTTGTAGCAATGTTGCAGTGTTGTAGTGACCCTACATTGTAGTGTGCTGTAGCAATGTTGTAGCATTGTAGTAAACCTACATTGTAGTGTGCTGTGTAACAGTCTTGTAGTAATCCCACATTGTAGTGTGCTGTGTAATAGTGTTGTAGTAATCCCACATTGTAGTGTGCTGTGTAACAGTGTTGTAGTAATCCACATTGTAGTGTGCTGTGTAATAGTGTTGTAGTAATCCCACATTGTAGTGTGCTGTGTAACAGTGTTGTAGTAATGCTACATTGTAGTGTGCTGTGTCACAGTGTTGTAGTAATGCTACATTGTAGTGTGCTGTGTCACAGTGTTGTAGTAAGCCTACATTGTAGTGTGCTGTGTAACAGTGTTGTAGTAATCCCACATTGTAGTGTGCTGTGTAATAGTGTTGTAGTAATCCCACATTGTAGTGTGCTGTGTAACAGTGTTGTAGTAATGCTACATTGTAGTGTGCTGTGTAACAGTGTTGTAGTAATGCTACATTGTAGTGTGCTGTGTAACAGTGTTGTAGTAATGCTACATTGTAGTGTGCTGTGTAACAGTGTTGTAGTAATGCTACATTGTAGTGTGCTGTGTAACAGTGTTGTAGTAAGCCTACATTGTAGTGTGCTGTGTAACAGTGTTGTAGTAAGCCTACATTGTAGTGTGCTGTGTAACAGTGTTGTAGTAAGCCTACATTGTAGTGTGCTGTGTAACAGTGTTGTAGTAATGCTACATTGTAGTGTGCTGTGTAACAGTGTCCAGCTTTGAGGCGCCCTGTCCAGACTTGTACTGAGGGAACTTTGAAGACGTCCTGTTGTAGCATTGTTGTAGCAATGTTGTAGCGTTGTAGTCATGTTGTAGCAATGTTGTAGCGTTGTAGTCATGCTGTAGTGCAGCGTTGTATGTCACAGTGTCCAGCACTGAGGCGTCCTGTCGTGACTTGTACTGAAGAAACCGTGATGACTTACTGTTGTAGCAATGTTGTAGCGTTGTAGCAATGTTGTAGCGTTGTAGTCATGCTGTAGTGCGGCGCTCTGTGTCACAGTGTCCAGCACTCAGGCGTCCTGTCGTGACTTGTACCGAGGGAATTGTGACGATTTCCTGGACATGTGTGATGACGTCAACGTGCGGATTATCTGCCCCAAAACCTGCGGTTCCTGTTCCTGATTGGTCCACTATGTTGCCAATGAATGTCATGCACGATACCTTGCTTTCCATTGGCCGCTCGCGTTCTTCATTCTATGACACGTTGTTTTCGATTGGCCGGTTCTGTTCTCTCTCTACGGGACTGATAGTTCTGTGAAGGATCAGATCACAACTTTAGTTAGAACAGGATTCGATCTTGTACATTACTCTTTTGTCGTCTTTTTTTTTTCAAATTCAATTTTATTTAATTAGTGCAAGAAGTAGACATAACCGTGGTTTCTTTTTTTTTTTTTTAAATAGACTCAAGAGGCTTGACAGTCGTGTGAGGATTCACTGACTAAAAACCTGACGTTGATTTTAAGTAACACAACTGGCGAATGAACATTCCAGTTCTGTGTTTTCTTTTGGCAAAGCCGAGTTTGTTAGGTTTTTCTTTTTTTTGTTGTTGTAAACTAATTCTGTATTCACGGTGTTCGTCGTCTGATATTGAAAGTATTACTCATTTGTTTGTTTATTTACTTACTTTATTACTTGATTACTTAGAGGAGGAACAACAACTTCTGATGAAATAACAAAAAAATGCGTGAAGGGGCTTTTCTTTTTTTATAAGCTTTATGCATGTCGCGCGCGCACGTGTGTGTGTGTGTGTGTGTGTGTGTGTGTGTGTGTGTGTGTGTGTGTGTGTGTGTGTGGTGTGTGGTGTGTCGTGCGTGCGTGCGTGCGTGTGTGCGCGCGCGCGCGTGCGTGCGTGTGTATGTGTATGAGTATGCGTGCGGGCGTATGTACATGATGCACGTGTGTGTGTGTGTACGCGAGTGCGTGCATGCATGCATGCATGTGTGTGTGTGTGTGTGTGTGTGTGTGTGTGTGTGTGTGTGTGTGCGTGTGTGTGTGTATGTGTGTGTGCGTGTGTGTGTGTGTGTGTGTGTGTGTGTGTGTGTGTGTGTGTGTGTGTGTGTGTGTGTGTGTGTGTGTGTGTGTTTGCACATGCAAGCGATAAATAGAACAATTCAAGACATTTAAACTGTATTCAAAAATACTTTATTGTCAGTTTTGAATACAGGTCTAGTTAGTCATTTTTTCTTTAGACTGAATTAACATTTCATCAACAGCGAAAAAAGGAAAGAAAAAAGAAAGAAAGGAAGAAAGAAAGGAACAAAGGAAGGAAGGAAGAAAAGAAAGAAAGAAGACAAGAATGAAAGAAAGAAAAAAGACAAGAAAAGAAAAGAAAAAAAAAAAAACAGAAAAGAAAACCACAACACCGTAGAAAAGTCATGTCCACATACCCACAACGGAAAGGGGAATAATCAGGTGAGGAACACACACAAACACCCTTTCACTCCTCCCCCCCCCCCTCCCCTCCCTTTCCACGCGTCAAGATTTTAAAGAAGCTGACATCTAGATACAGCCCTCCCACAGGAGTGGGGTGTTTAACAAATACTTACGCACTTGGTTATATTGCTTGACCATTGCCAACTTCTACACACACACACACACACACACACACACACACACACACACACACACACACACACACAGAGAGAGAGAGAGAGAGAGAGAGAGAGAGAGAGGAGAGAGAGAGAGAGAGAGAGATGAAACAATGCTGGTCAGTATACCCGTCCACAGTATTGTTGTTTCAGTTCCTTTTTTCTATCAGTGTTACCAAGTCATGCCATTACACACTGCAAAACCCATGTTTCATAAATATTATAGCCTTTAATTTAACAACATATCATAATTCATTATCAATTGACCTCAAACTCCTCTTTACATCCTTCATCACTGCTCATTCTGTCAACACCGTCACATGACGTGGAACCCATCTTCATAACCTTCACCATTGCTCAGTCTGTCAACAGCGTCACATGACGTGGAACTCATCTTCATAACCTTCACCATTGCTCAGTCTGTCAACAGCGTCACATGACGTGGAACTCATCTTCATAACCTTCACCATTGCTCAGTCTGTCAACAGCGTCACATGACGTGGAACCCATCTTCATAACCTTCACCATTGCTCAGTCTGTCAACAGCGTCACATGACGTGGAACTCATCTTCATAACCTTCACCATTGCTCATTCTGTCAACAGCGTCACATGACGTGGAACTCATCTTCATAACCTTCACCATTGCTCATTCTGTCAACACCGTCACATGACGTGGAACTCATCTTCATAACCTTCACCATTGCTCAGTCTGTCAACAGCGTCACATGACGTGGAACCCATCTTCATAACCTTCACCATTGCTCAGTCTGTCAACAGCGTCACATGACGTGGAACTCATCTTCATAACCTTCACCATTGCTCATTCTGTCAGCACCGTCACATGACGTGGAACTCATCTTCATAACCTTCACCATTGCCAATTTGTCCAACACAACCATACCATTCATAACCTTCGTCATTACATAATATTTGTCAAACACGATGACTGTGAAACCTGAGTTTACAAATCAATAATCATTGCTTAATAATAATGCGTCAAGGAGATGAGACGAGGTGAACTCAGCCTGAGTTTACAAATCAGTAATCATTGTTTAATAATAATGCGTCAACGAGTTCAGACAACTTGGCAACCATGGTTGTGACCCGTAGCGTAGCCAATGTCTCGTCATCATCAACAGACTTGAAAGACGTGTTTGTAGCCAGCTCTGCCATTGAAGTGGTCCGCATATCGCTCTTCCTCCACCAGTCGCCATCTTCCCGCGGTCACGTGACGCTGGATCACGGGGTCCCAGTGCTTGACGTAATCCTGACACAGGTCCAGGTACTCCGCCCGAGATAGGTTGACGATGTAGCCTCCTGTAAAGCACAGTGGTCGCCCTTGGTGTTAGAAACGTCGCCTCCACGTAACAGTTATCGCCCTTCAAGTCAAAGTTAGTCTCAAAGCGAGGCTACTGAAAGCGGAAATTGAAGCAAATTTGACAAAGAAAGGATATCATTTCCGCAAGACAATCCAGACAAAGAGACTACAGGACAAAACACGATGCATTTCAACCTCTTGGGTCTTCTTCAGGCAGAAACAAACAACACGTAGGACAATGAAAACGAAGAACGACCCACCACTTATTGAGTTATCAAGATCGATATTCTTTCTCTTTAAGTAAATGCACGATTTGCACACAGGCCAAACGCCACAATTAGGATATTGCGGTGGAACACTACATAATCCATGTCAGCGTTTTGAGGCCTACCATAAGTCATAGCTAGCATTTAATGTAAAACTGATAATTGATCAAAAGAACAATGCCCCACCATTTATTTCCCTTGTAAATGGGGGAGGGGGGAGGGATCTTCACCGATGAAATCACAAACGGTCTTCAAATACATGACCTTCCCCTTAGTTGACGTCACATTTCAGGCCTTTGCACTCACCAATGACCCTGTCTTTGCGCCAGCTTCAAGAAACAAAATAATCCCTTCCCTTTGATGTTAATCTATCTGCGTGGAACCACCTGGCTTGTACCTTGATGGCCATGTGAAAGAAAAGGAGGAGAATCAACTTTCAGACACGATAAGAATTCTCACAACAGTCCTACTGCGCCAGTCTATAAAAATACTCGAGTCCTTAAGCAAGGCCTTGGCGTATTCATTTTTGGGTGTGCAG
>CM065746.1:37263358-37273358 GCA_033310375.1 Conus canariensis | reverse complement strand
ACACATACACACACACACACACACACACACACACTTTCTCTCTCTCTCTCTCTCTCTTCTCTCTCTCTCTCTCTCTCTCTCTCTCTCTCTCTCTCTCTCCTCTCTCTCTCTCTCTCTCTTCTCTCTCTCTCTCTCTGAACGTGCTGTCACTGTGGTAATATTACACAGATCAATATTCCCAATCTCTTTACCATATCATCCTGCTGTCGTTTGGATACACTCGGAGCTCCGTTTATATTTATGTCTGTAAGAAGATCCTTTGAGCGTTCTCTCCTCCCTCATCCCCCTACTCTCTCTCTCTCTCTCTCTCCTCTCTCTCTCTCTCTCTCTCTCTCTCCTCCTCTCCCCCCCCCCCCCCCCTCCTCGAAGTGATCGTGCTCCAATTTCGGTAGACTTGGAGTTTACGTTACTAAGATTTGGTCACAGAACCTCCCTTTCCCGTTCCCCCAACCCCCCCCCCCTCGTGTTCTCTCTCTCTCTCTCTCTCTCTCTCTCTCTCTCTCTCTCTCTCTCTCTCCTCTCTCTCCAACCCTTCCACACTCTCTTCCTCTAAATGTTATAATATATGCATTATTCATTCTGAACTGTGATGTCTTCATTGTAGCATAGGTGTTGATCTATGCAATATTCATTCTGAACTGGTGATGTCTTCATTGTGGCATAGGTGTTGATCTATGCAATATTCATTCTGAACTGGTGATGTCTTCATTGTGGCATAGGTGTTGATCTATGCAATATTCATTCTGAACTGGTGATGTCTTCATTGTGGCATAGGTGTTGATCTATGCAATATTCATTCTGAGCTGTGATGTCTTCATTGTGGCATAGGTGTTGATCTATGCAATATTCATTCTGAACTGGTGATGTCTTCATTGTGGCATAGGTGTTGATCTATGCAATATTCATTCTGAACTGGTGATGTCTTCATTGTGGCATAGGTGTTGATCTGCTGTTCTGTGAATGCAAGGTTTTCTTACCCGTATTTACACACATCCTTCTTTTTTCTTTGTTTTTTTATTTTTAAAAAAAATTTTTTTTGAAGGCTGCATGAGAAAAAAAATCCACTGGCTTTGTTGTGCTTCTTCCTTTCCCTTGATAAATAATGTTTCGCTCGTTCTTTCTTAACAGGTTGTCTTTTCACTCTTTTTCTCTTTTTTTTTGGTTGCTTGTTCGTTCGTTTGTTTGTGCGTTTGCTTGCTTGCTTGCTTTTAAAGATCCGTAACAATAATAATGAGGACAATTTCTATTGCGCCCATCCTAACAACGTAGGCTGCAGGGCGTAAGTTATCAAGATTTTTTTTTCACTGCAGAATGAGTGAGTGAGTGAGTGTGTGTGTGTGTGTGTGTGTGTGTGTGTGTGTGTGTGTGTGTGTGTGTGTGTGTGTGTGCCGTGTGTGTGTGTAGACAGAGGGTGTGCGTGCGCGCGTATACCTGTGTGTGTGTGTGTGTGTGTGTGTGTGTGTGTGTGTGTGCGTGCGTGCGTGCGTGCGTGCGTGCGTGCGTGCGTGTGTGTGTGTGTGTGTGTGTGTGTTGTGTGTGAATGTGTGCTGCACGCACATGACCACATAATAAAGTGCTTCCAGTCTCACACACACACACACACACACACACACACACACACACACACACACACACATACACAATCACACACACACACACACACACACACACACACACACACACATACACAATCACACACACACACACACACACACACACACACACATACACAATCACACACACACACACACACACACACACACACACACACACACACAATCACACACACACACAATCACACACACACACAATCACACACACACACACTCTCTCTCTCTCTCTCTCTCTCTCCCTCTCCTTCTCCCCCCCCCCCCTCTCTCTCTCTCTCTCTCTCTCTCTCTCTCTCTCTCTAGAACGAACTTTTCCACGAACAAACACAACTCTACATTCCGGCCCCACTAAGGGAGGAAGAAGCTGGGGTGTGGGGTGGGGGGTGGGGTGTATGGCGGAGTGGGTGTCGGTTTTTAACTATCAACAGGGAAAACACCTTGACCTTCGCGACAAATCTGGTTCATGCCCCCACCTCTCCTCCTCCCCCCCCCCCCCACCCCAGCCCCCTCCAGCCCCCCCCCCCCCCCCCCCCCCACCTCACTCCAACCCATTAGTGGCCGCGGCTGTTAAATTCCAACACACGGCACGCTTGTGGGGTCGCCGCCCGCTGTGAAGGTCATGACCTAGGGGTCCGTCGCAGGGTCAAGGACAGGCAAGCGTGACGACTGAGAAACGCGCCCGCTTCGCCGTGACAGGACAGATACGGCACGGCGTGACTCGACAGAATTGGGCGGAACTGCCTGACTCTGATGTTTGGAGAGAACGAGTTGATCAACTCAGTCCAGTCGCCGTTAACAAACAGAACAGAACAAAACAAAAAACAAAACAAAAACAAAACACAAAACAAAGAAAAAAGAAAGGAAAAGAAAGGGGGGAAAAACCCGAAGATAAAGAAAAAGAAGAAGAGGAGGAGGAGGAGGAGAGGTAGAGAAGGAAAAAAAGAAGAGGAGGAGGACGAGGAGGACGAGAGGAGGAGGAGGAGAAGGAGGAGAAGAAGGAGGAGGAGAGGGGAGGAGGAGAAGGAGGGAGGAGAGGAGAAGGAGGAGGAGGAGATAGGAGGAGAAGGAGGAGGAGAGAGGATAGGAGAGAGAAGGAGGAGGAGAAGGGAGGAGAGGAGGAGGAGGAGGAGGAGAATAGGGAGGAGGAGAATAGGGAGGAGGAAAGGAGGAGGAGGAGGAGTGGAGGAGGAGAAGGAGGAGATGAGGAAGGAGGAGGAGGAGAGAGGGAAGGAGGAGGAGAAGGAGGAGGGAGGAGGAGAAGGAGGAGGAGGAAGGAGGGAGAGGAGGAGGAGAGAGGGAGAGAGGAGGAGGAGAGAGAGGAGGAGGAGGAGAATAGGGAGGAGGAGGAAGAGGAGGAGAATAGGGAGGATGGAGAGGAGGATAGGAGAGGAGAGAGGAGGAGGAGGAGGAGATAGGAGGGGATGGGAGGAGAGGTGAGAGTGCAGGAAGTGTGCGGGATGCAGGTAGATGTGCTGTCCTCATTCTCGCGTCTTTCTCTCTGTGCGCACTTTTGCTTGGTACGTCGTCATCTGCTTCTGATCGTCTCGTGCTGTGTCGTTCTTCTCTCTCTCGTGCGTTCCTGCGTCTCTCGCTTTTCGTCTTACTCTCTCCTCTGCTCTACATGTTTCGGTCGTGTCTTGCTTCCATTCTGTCTTCGTCGCCTTACTTCGTCTCCTCGTCTCTCGTCCGTCTTTCTGTCTCCTTCGTTCGTCTGCTCTTGCTTCTTCTGCTCTTCGTCTTCTTCTCTCTTCTCTTCTCTCTTCTTTCCGTCTTCTTCTTCTTCTTCTTCTTCTTCTTGTCTTCTCTGCTTCTTCTTCTTCGTCCTTCTGCTTCTCTTCTCTTCTTCTTCTTCTTCGTCTTCGTCTCTTCTTCTTTCTCTTCTGCTTCTTCTTCTCTTCTTCTTTCCCTTCTGCTTCTTCTCCTTTCTTCTGTCTTCTTTCTTTCTTTCTGCTCTTCTTCTTCTCCTTCTCTTCGTGCTTCTTTCTCCTTCTTCTGCTTCTTCTCCTCTTTCTTCTTTCCTTCGTCTGCGTTCTTCTTTCTTCTTCTCCTTCTTCTTCTCCTTTTCCTGTTCTTCCTCCTCCCTCCCCCCTTCCCTCCTCCGCCTCCTCCTCCTCTCCTCGCTCTCCTCCCCTACCCTCCGCCTCCCTCCCTCCCCCCTCCCCTCCCCTCCCCCCCCCCCCCCCCCCCCCCCCCCCCCCCCCCCCCCCCCCCCTCCCCGCCCCCCCCCCCCCCGCCACACACCCCCACTCCCCCCACACCCGCCAACTCCCCCCCCCCCCCCCCCCCCCCACCCCCCCCCACCACCAATCACCGCCCAACCCACCCCCCCCCCCCCCCCCCACCCCCCACCACCCACCCCACCACCCGCACCCCCAACATCCCCAATCCCCTCACCACAGGCCAGATGCACACGAGCTACCTAATCAATAACGATTCGACAAACGGTATACATGCATTTACAATATCCATATCCATAACACACTCTCATATGGCCCCTCCTGGTCGGCTGGGCGACAAACGAAAACAAAACAAACAACAACAATGAATTCCTGACAGAATCTGCTCCACAAGAACCTCACCGACATTTGTGGGTCCGTCATTGGGTGGCTCTATCTCTCCCCTAAGTTTACTTCAAATCGGTTTGATAGTTTTCGTGGCAATCGAGCTGACATACAAAGCACAAACCCACAAACGCATATGAAAAAACACGTCCTGTTTGGAGGAGATGGTCACTACTGGGAATAAGGGGATGGTTGAGTTGTTGGAGAGAGCAGGCGGAACAGGAACAATGACCCCCCCCCCCTCCTCCCCCCCCCCCCCAAAAAAAAAAAAAAGGAAGTGGTCTAATGACGTAAGAAATTGTGTTCTAGTGACGTAAGAAGCTGTGTTCTAGTGACGTAAGAAGCTGTGTTCTAGTGATGTCAGCAGCTGTGTTGTGTTGGAAGAAACCGTGTTCTAGTGATGTCTGAAGCTGTGTTCTGGTGACGTAGGCTGTGTTCTGGTGTTGTAAGAAGCTGTGTTCTAGTGACGTAAGCTGTGTTCTGGTGAAGTAATAAGATGCTGTGTTCCAGTGATGGAAAAAGCTGTCTTGTAGTGATGTCAGAAGCTGTATTCTAGTGATGTCAGCAGCTGTGTTGTGATGTCAGAAGGTGCGTTGTAGTGATGTCAGAAGCTGTTTTGTAGTGATGTCAGAACCTGTGTTCTGGTGATGTCAGAAGCTGTGTTGTAGTGATGTCAGAAGCTGTGTTGTGGTGATGTCAGAAGCTGTGTTGTAGTGATATAAGAAACCGTGTTGTAGTGATGTACGAAGCTATATTCCAGTGATGTACGAAGCTATATTCTAGTGATGTACGAAGCTGTATTCTAGTGATGTACGAAGCTATATTCTAGTGATGTACGAAGCTATATTCTAGTGATGTACGAAGCTGTATTCTAGTGATGTACGAAGCTGTATTCTAGTGATGTACGAAGCTGTGTTCTAATGATACCAGAAGCTGTATTCTAGTGATGTACGAAGCTGTATTCTAGTGATGTACGAAGCTGTGTTCTAGTGATGTACGAAGCTGTGTTCTAGTGATGTCAGCAGCTGTATTCTAGTGATGTCAGAAGCTATTTCTTAGTGACGTAGAAGCTAGTGTTCTAGTGATGTCAGAAGCTGTGTTCTAGTGATGTCAAAGCTGTTTCTAGTGATGTCAGAAGCTGTGTTGTAGTGATGTCAGAAGCTGTGTTGTAGTGATGTCAGAAGCTGTGTTTGTAGTCAGAAGCTGTGTTGTAGTGATGTCAGAAGCTGTGTTGTAGTGATGTCAGAAGCTGTATTGTGTGATGTCAGAAGCTGTTTCTAGTGATGTCAGAAGCTGTGTTGTAGTGATGTCAGAAGTTGTGTTCTAGTGATGTCAGAAGCTGTGTTCTGGTGATGTCAGAAGCTGTGTTGCTAGTGATGTCAGAAGCTGTGTTTAGTAATGTCAGCAGCTGTTGTGATTCAGAAGCTGTATTCTAGTGATGTCAGAAGCTGTGTTGTAGTGATGTCAGAAGCTGTGTTGTAGATGTCAGAAGCTGTGTTTAGTGATGTCAGAAGCTGTGTTTAGTGATGTCAGCAGCTGTTTTTGTGATGTCAGAGCTGTGTTGTAGTGATGTCAGAGCTGTGTTGTGATGTCAGGAGCTGTGTTCTAGTGATGTCAGCAGCTGTGTTTGTGATGTCAGCAGCTGTGTTGTTATTCGGAGCTGTGTTTAGTGACGTCAGAATCTGTGTTGTGATGTTAGGAGCTGTGTTGTGATGTCAGCAGCTGTGTTGTGATGTCAGAAGCTGTGTTGTGATATCAGAAGCTGTGTTGTAGTGATGTCAGAAGCTGTGTTTGGTGATGTCAGAAGCTGTGTTTGGTGATGTCAGAAGCTGTGTTGTAGCGATGTCAGAAGCTGTGTTGTAGCGATGTCAGCAGCTGTGTTGTAGTGATGTCAGAAGGTGTGTTGTAGTAATGTCAGAAGTGTGTTTAGGTGATGTCAGGAGGTGTGTTGTAGTGATGTCAGGAGGTGTGTTCTAGTGATGTCAGTAGGTGTGTTGTAGTGATGTCAGAAGGTGTGTTGTAGTATGTCAGAAGCTGTGTTTGGTGATGTCAGAAGCTGCTTCTGGTGATGTCAGAAGCTGTGTTCTGGTGATGTCAGAAGGTGTGTTGTAGTGATGTCAGAAGCTGTGTTGTAGCGATGTCAGCAGCTGTGTTGTAGTGATGTCAGAAGGTGTGTTGTAGTGATGTCAGAAGGTGTGTCATGTGATGTCAGGAGGTGTGTTGTAGTGATGTCAGAAGGTGTGTTGTAGTGATGTCAGAAGGTGTGTTGTAGTATGTCAGAAGCTTGTTGTAGTGATGTCAGAAGCTGTGTTATATGATGTCAGAAGTGTTTGTAGTGATGTCAGAAGTGTGTTGTAGTGATGTCAGAAGCTGTGTGTGGTGATGTCAGAAGCTGTGTTGTAGTGAGTCAGAAGCTGTGTTGTAGTGATGTCAGATGCTGAGTCCTGGTAACGTAAGGAGCTGTGTTCTAGTGACGTAAGAGCTGTGTCTAGTGACGTAAGGAGCTGTGTTCTAGTGACGTAAGGAGCTGTGTTCTAGTGACGTAAGGAGCTGTGTTCTAGTGATGTAAGAAGCTGTATTCTAGTGACGAGTAATGAGCTGTGTTCTAGTGACGTATAAACCTGTGTTCTTTGTGACGTAAGTAGCCGTGATGTAGTGACGTCATAGGCTGTGTTACTAGCGATCTGAAAACAGCGGGGGTCAGGGGTCACCTTTTCATAGGAACCTTCCTGGGCCCACTTGTCGTAGCAGTTGACCACGTGGTCCTCCGTGATGACCTTGCCCTTGTCCATCTCCACCATCACGCTGTCCCAGTAGGAGGGCGAGGGCTCCTCCTTATGCGCTTTGCCCCCTCCTCCGCCTCCTCACTCGTACTCCTTGCACGTCGGTGGCCATTCTGTCACTCGCTCACGCCGCCGGGCCGACTGCAAGAACAGGCCAACCGCGTCTCAGAGAGAGAGAGAGAGAGAGAGAGAGAGGGGGGGAGAGGCTAAGGAGGGAGTGAGAGAGAAAGGGAGAGGGTGGGAGAGAGAGAGAGGGGGGGTAGGGAGAGAGTGGGAGAAAGAGAGAGGGTGGAGAGAGAGAGAGAGAGGGAGGGAGTGAGAAAAAGCGGAGAGAAAGGGAAAGAGAGGGGGGGGGGGCAGACAAACAGAGAGAGAGAGAGACAGACAGACAGACAGACAGACAGACAGAAAGTGTGTGTGTATGCAGTCGTAGTAGTTAGTAGTAGTAGTAGTAGTTAGTGTGTGTGTGGAGTGTGTATGTATGTGTGTGTGTGTGTGTGTGTGTGTGTGTGTGTGTGTGTGTGTGTGTGTGTGTGTGTGTGTGTGTGATGCGTTTGTGGAGTGTGTGTGACTCTGTGTGTGTGTGTGTGTGTGTGTGTGTGTGTGTGTGTGTGTGTGTGTGTGTGGTGTGTGTGTGTGTGTGTGTGTTTGTGTGTGTGTTGTGTGTGTGTGTGTGTGTGTGCGTGCACGTGCACGTGTTTGCTACAATACATCAGACAGAAATCTGTGGTCACAGATGTCATTCTACATCACCTGACCAGACAATTAGGTTTCCAATTTAGAATTAACAAAGCACGATGCATTAACTGCCGTTAGAGATCCAGACTGCAGTCATTATGGGCCCCCCCCTTCTGACTCTGTCCTCCCCCCTCACTGTCTGTCTGTCTGTCTGTCTGTCTGTCTGTCTGTCTGTCTCTGTCTGTCTGTCTGTCTGTCTCTCTCTCTCTCTCTATCGCTCTCTCTCTCGCTCTCTCTCTCTTTCTATCTCTCTCTCAACCCCAGTATAAAAAGCAGCGTACAAATGGCGTTATTAAGTCATGCGGACCATATGAATCATGAACAACACATTAAAGACCACGCCATGCAAGTGATAACTGTTTCAGATCACAAAGACAGGCATGATCATGACTTCAGTAATTGGTGTTGTCTAATTCAACAGATGGATTCCAATAACCTACCCACACGCCACCTGATAAGAGTTAAACGCATTGCAAATCGGATGGACCTCAAGTTGGACAGCACTGACCAATCAATCCATGTGTACCAGAAACATCACATCGGCTTATGCCCATGATACGTGTGTAGATAAATGCGTTGTTGTTGTTGTTGTTGTTGTTGCTGTTGCTGCTGCTGCTGGTTTTTTGTTGTTGTTGTTTGTTTGTTTGTTTTTTTTTTCCCCGTTGGAAATGACGGCTGTGAACACATATTTCATCTTCATTCAAGCTATAGTCTAATCGTTCCCTACCTTCACTCACGACGTCATCAGTTTACACATCATCTTTTAATAGTGCGCTTGAGTGAGAGTCTCTGAGTCTTCGAGTTTTTCTGGCACATTCCACTTCTGTTAGTTCCAAGCGTCGTCTGATTTTGAAATCCTCTTTGAAAGGAAATTTGCCATGAACAAAAGTCCACATCTCAGTTGCAGCATGGACACCGGGCAACGCTTTTTTTTTTGTCATTCAATATCTTATCCCTGGAATGGTAGTTACTTTTTTTTTTTAAACCCACGTTTGTTTGTGTTCATTTGTCCATCAGCAAGGTGATGCAAAGACTAGCGCACCGATTCTTCTAACCAAACCTGATGAAGAGAGACAATGAAGCCAGAAGACGAACCGCCGCTGAATTCTTCTCGCGGATCCGCGGTACGAATCCGGATTATGCAGCGGTCCAGGATTGGTTCGGCAAGATTGTCACACATTTTCCACTGAAGATGAACACTGCAAAAGTAACTGCTATAAGCTGTTAACTATCCATGAATCGATATATCTTCATGGAATATTACAACTAATTTAATGACACAAACGGAGACATTTCGTATTTTCCCTTTCATTTAAAAAGGAAATAACGTGGGAAAAGAGAGATCACCTTTTCTACGTGTACTATTACCCCCCTCTCTCTCTCTCTCTCTCTCTCTCTCTCTCTCTCTCTCTCTCTCTCTTGTACGCACTTTGTCATATTCATTTTATTGTCTGTTTTTATACATGCTAATTTTTGTACGTTGTAGTACATTTCCATATATTCCCCCAGCTCAGCCCACCCCCCACCCCCACTCTCTCCTTCCCTTCATTATTGTTATTTTCATTTTTATTGTTATTCTTTGTTTATTATTATTATTTTTTTGTTTTGTTTTCATTTCTCTTCTATTTTCATTTGATGTTCCATTATGATTGCATGACCGCTTTGTTTGCTTCTTTGCTTTCTTACATTATTTCATTTCACTGCATGTTGTAGTCCCTACTCAGGGCGAGGACTGGATGTAAAAAAGCACGTCAGTGCTTATCTATTATCCTCGTAAATAAAGAATTTCTCTCTCTCTCTCTCTCTCTCTTTTCTCTCTCTCTCTCTTCTCTCTCCCCCCCCCCCCCCCCCCCCCCCCCCCCCCCCAATTACTCATCAACTCTCTCGGAGGGTCCGATCGACCTTGATGCGGTCTGAACTCTGCCCTATGACCTTCCAGCTGACACGAAGCAGTGATGTTGTTTGTTCAGTCATGACTGAGGGGTTTGAGGGCGTCCACTTTCGCCAAATGGACTTTCACCGCGTGAACCTTTGACCTGCTGAGTGAGGACCACAAACGCCACGACCAGCGAGCGGCTGGCTTATGCAAGCCGCGAGAACACCGAAGTAATGAACGGACGCAGAAGAAGTTAAGTCAAGTCAAGTCAAGTCGAGTTAAGTCAAGAACCCTTTATCTCCAAAGAGAAATCAAGAATGGCCATACAAACATGTCTATGGTTGTATATTTAACAAATCACAAATCACACCCACCCGTCCACCCGCCCACCCACTCACACACATAGAGAACACACAGAAAGGTCAGTTTTGA
>CM065746.1:37250858-37258358 GCA_033310375.1 Conus canariensis | reverse complement strand
CATATGTCACGCAATGTGAAAATTATAGTTTGACTAGTAGGTTAAATTACATACATGGTTCATGAAACATTTATCCCCAAATTTACTACTCATCTGGATATACATTCTGAAAATTTGGTGTTTTGACCAATCATTAATTATTTACAAAATAGTACAGGGATAGTAGGGGTCGGTCGACCCAAAATATCTATATATGATGACACAGCCTATCCTACAATTAAACCATTCTAAGGCATTTGTGAATCTTTGCTGGAACATATCACGTACAAAACCCAACTTGCACTTATTCAAATTCCACATAAACAGAACAGTAACTAACATTTTGTTTCAGTCAACACAATGTCTATTTTGCCTAACAATCAAGTCCCACGTGTACAAGGCTGGCCAAGACTAATTATTATGTAACAATTTTTGTGACCAGCCTCAATATGAAGGCAATTTTCTCAGTATAAAAGGCACCAATCCTAATACAAACATGTTCCATTTGCCATTCTTTGCTTAGTATTACTGTTAGTATACAAGCACATACCGATGGACTTTTTTTTTTTTTTTGACTTTCCTTTTAGACATTTGAAGTATAATTATGTCTTTCCGACACTACCGCATATCATGCACGCATTCCTGTAGATCTTAATTAGACATATTCAAAACATGTTACAAACAGCACCACTATGTAAAACACCCCAAGGACGTCCCTTAATAAAATTATGTGGACCAGCCGAATTAGTGCCGACTACCCAAAGGTTAATAATGTGTATCTTGATCATCATTAGCAATTATTATGATACTGTTACTACAGCTGAGATTCTCTATGTTTTAACGCATAGAACACATATATAGCAACGTCCCGTGTAATTTCACCATTATCATTTTCTACCAGGCTTTGTAATGTGATTGTATTGATATTTCTAAAATGTTTGTAAATGTATTTATCTCTCAGTTTCCTATAACAAGGACATGCTGTTAAAAAGTGTAATTCAGTTTCCACTACTGGGCAAAAGGGGCATGTTGTAATCGCTAAATTGTCTATATATTTCTTGTTTACATGCAAATCATTTGTCCCCAGACGTAGTCTAGTTAGTGCTTTCCTAAACTTGGCTATAGTAATTACGCTTAGGTATTCCTCGGTTTGATGTAGAGTTTTAAAGGAAAGATACGTTGAAAAGCGTTCGCTGTTCTCTAACTTATCGTGCCAGTTCTGTTTGTAGCAGTCTATTATTCTTGTTTTAATAATAAAATGAACCTATGTCCATCACCTACTCCTTCATTCGCCCAAACTTCAGAAAAGCCATACATATCTAGACAACGTTTTATCTCTGAAGCCCAGTTCTGAGGTTTGTTTATTTCTGTCTTCTCTCTTTCATATGCTTGTTTTGGTATTCTGTCAGGTGACATTTTAATAAGTCTAAACCAGTATCGAATTGCTCTTATTGTGCTATCAATACTTATTGGGTATCTTCCCAACTCCCAATAAACTAAATTATTTGGTGTTTTATTTCCTACTCCTAAGTATTTCTTACATGCAAATAAATGAATATTTTCTATGGCTTTGTAGCTGATTAATGCCCATGCTTCTGCTGAATACAAGAGTAAGGGCTTAACTTGTGTGTCAAACAATTTAAAATATATAGCTAAATCCAAGTGTCCTAAATTGTACATTGTTTTCATTATTTCTATAATCTTACCTTGTGCTCTTCCCGCATATTCCGAAAGTGAGATGTCTACAGAAAGTTTAGTTGTTAAGGTGAAGCCTAAATATTTGTAACTATTCACTACTTCAATTTCTTGACCTTTGTAATACCATGTTTCTGTTTTGCCTAGGTAACCACCTTTTCTGAAGGCCATTATTTTAGTTTTGTGTAGGTTAACCGTTAAACCTAAAGAATCTGAAGATTCTTGTAAATTTTTGATCTGATTTTGTAGGCCGGCTGGAGTTAAGGAAATTAGGGCTATGTCATCTGCAAATAATAAGGTAAAGATTTCCTCTGTTCCAGGTAGAAATTGGTATCCCTGTCTTCCTTTCGTTGTGACATTATTCGCTACTTCCGTTATTAGTAAAGAGAAAATCAGAGGCGACAGTAAGCAACCTTGTTTCACTCCGACCGGGCACTCAAAGAATTCCGTTAAGATCGCACCGTGTCTTACGCATGCTTGCACGTTCCTATAAATACCTTTCAACATGTTAAGCATTTTTGTTGATATTTTATGTTTACTTAGAATTGTCCACAGTTTATCTCTTTTGACAGTATCGAAAGCTTTTTGGTAATCGATGAATGCTATGTATAGTTTACTCCTGCGTCTACCATATAAACAATTACTTAGTTATTAATGTAAAAATATGATCTATCGTAGAGAAACCTTTCCTAAATCCTGCTTGTTCTCTGCTTATTTTATTTTCCTCTTCGGCCCAATTGTAAAGTCTGTTATTTAATACTGCTGTGAAAATTTTGCTTAATATGCACAATAGTGATATTCCTCTGTAATTTTCTGGGTTCTGCTTGTTGCCTTTCTTGTGTAATGGAACTATAACTGCACGGGACCATTCTAAAGGGAAGTAACCAACTTGGAACAACTTATTGAATAATTTTGCTAAGAATGGAATTATCTTATGTCCTATTGTTTTCCAGAATTCTGGAGGAATTTCGTCTAATCCTGATGCTTTACCTGATTTCAATTTTCTTATAGCTGAACTTATTTCATTATCAGATATCTCTACGTCTAAATCTTGAACAAAAATTTCTTCTTCAATAACTTGCTGAGGTACTTCATGGTCATTATTTGTCTCATTTATTTGTGGATTTAGTATACCTTCAAAGTGTTCTTTCCATTGCAAAGTTGTGATAAGTGGTTGCTTTATTCTTTTTCTCCTAATGCTTCTTATTGTGCTCCAAAATGTCTGACTATCTTTCTGATTTTGTGTAAGAGCATCATAAATTTGTTTCTTATATAACCTCTTTTTTTCTCTAATTAGTTCTTGATAGAAAGCTCTTTTGATTCTCTAAGTCTCCTTTCTTTCTTCGAATTTTACTGGGTCCTTATTTCTGTTAATATTAGTAAGTTTACTCAGTGCCTGACTAACTTCTTTCTTCTTCAGTAGACAATCATTGTCAAACCACCCATTGGTGGTTTTGGTTGGACCACCTATTCCTATTGTCTTGCACATACTTTTCCCTGCTTCCTTTAATAGCATATTGAAATTTTCTATACTCCTATCTACATCATAGTCTATTTCCTGTATAATTTGATCTAAGACTATTTGAGAACTTTCAGATTCTAAGAAAGAAATGTAATCTTGTTGTTTGGCAGAGTCCCATTTTATCTTCCTTGTGTATGTTTTCTTTTGTTCATCTGATTTTGTATCCGGTAAAGTACTCTGTATTTCCATCATGATTGGCGTATGATGTGATTCGACTCTTTCTTTAACTGTGCATTTCATTACATTATCAACCAATTCAATAGAGCATAAGAAAAAATCGATAGTACTATTTCCTCTTTCTGAGAAGAATGTGAAGCCACCATCAAAATTTCTCATACACAATCCATTTAAAGGTGTAAGCTTAAAGACTGTACTAAATTCAATCAATCTTTTTCCGAAACCATTAATGTAGGAATCTTTTGATTTTCGTGCGTACACATTCTGCTCTTTATCAAACACATCATTGTCCTCGACAAGACTTAAGCCCCATTCTCCAATACGAGCGTTTAGGTCTCCACCAATGGCATAATAGAAATCATTTCCTTGCTCAACTTGTGACACCATAAACTGTTCAATCAAATCGAAGAGAGAGAGAGAGAGAGAGAGAGAGAGAGAGAGAGAGAGAGAGAGAGTGAGAGAGAGAGTCACTCGCAGCATGAGATTTTCAACCACGTACATTGTTCTGTGTGTGTGTGTGTGTGTGTGTGTGTGTGTGTGTGTGTGTGTGTGTGTGTGTGTGTGTGTGTGTGACTCACAGCATGAGATTTTCAACCACGTATATTAGTGTGTGTGTGTGTGTGTGTGTGTGTGTGTGTGTGTGTGTGTGTGTGTGTGTAGTAATAGAGATGGTCACACACACAACACACACACACACACACACACACCCCACAACACACACACACCACACACACACACACACACACACGCACACACACACACACACCACGCACGACACGCACACACGCACGTACACACACACACACACACACACACACACACACACACACACACATACAGACACACACACAGACACACACACACACACACACACACACACACACACACACAACACACACACACACACACACACACACACACACACACACCACTCCACGTGCACGTGAAACATTTACAAAATGCACGTTTACATACATATATTTGTGCTTACATACACCGATTGGAACTTTCATAGATGCGCATGTCATACGTCAGTAGACACACATGTGAATGTGATATTTAGTTTTCTGATATGAAAGGGTTTGCTTTCATCTTCCCTCCCGCAGCAAACAAATGATTGTCTGCATCTCTTTATCTGAAAATTGGTTTAGTTTTTTCGTTCACTGTATAAAAAAAAAAAACTTTTCTTTCGTTTTTCGTTTCCACCGTTCTGTTCGGCCAATCTGACAAACATCGAATGTATGTGTGTAATTATTTGTCAGCGAAGACTCTCTTTCTGTGTGTGTGTGTGTGTGTGTGTGTGTGTGTGTGTGTGTGTGTGTGTGTGTGAGTGTGCGTGCGTGAGTGTGTGTGCGCATATGTTTGTGTGTGTGGTTGTGTTGTGTGTGTGTGCGTGTGCGCGCGTGCGTGAGTGCTTGAGTACATGTATGCATGTGTGTGCATGTGCGTGTGTGTGCCCTCCTTTACACATGCACCAGCTGCCCTCCTTTCCACATGCACCAGCTGCCATCTGCCCTCCTTTACACATCCACCAACTGCCTTCTTTTACACATGCACCAACTGCCCTCCTTTACACATGCACCAACTGCCCTCCTTTACACATGCACCAACTGCCCTCCTTTACACATGCACCAACTGCCTCCTTTACACATGTACTAACTGCCCTCCTTTACACATGTACTAACTGCCCTCCTTTACTCATGCACCAACTGCCTTCCTTTACACATGTACCAACTGCACTCCTTTACACATGCACCAACTGCCCTCCTTTACACGCTCACCAACTGCCCTCCTTTACACATGCACCAACTGCCCTCCTTTACACATGTACTAATTGCCCTCCTTCACACATGCACCAACTGCCCTCCTGTACACACTCACCAACTGCTCTCCTTTACATATGCACCAACTACCCTCCTTTACATATGTACTAACTGCCCTCCTTTACACATCCACCAACTGCCCTCCTTTACAAACTCACCAACTGCCCTCCTTCACACATGCACCAACTGCCCTCCTTTACGCATGCACCAACTGCTCTCCTTTACACATGTACCAACTGCTCTCCTTTACACATGTACCAACTGCCCTCCTTTACACATGTACCAACTGCTCTCCTTTACACATGTACCAACTGCCCTCCTTTACACATGTACCAACTGCTCTCCTTTACACACCCACCAGCTGCCCTCCTTTACACATGTACTAATTACCCCCCTTTCCACATGCACAAACTGCCCTTCTTTACACATGCACCAAATGCTCTCCTTTACATATGTACCAATTGCCTTCCTTTACACACCCACCAGCTGCCCTCCTTTCCACACCCACCAGCTGCCTCCTTTACACATGCACCGTCTGCCCTCCTTTACACACCCACCAGCTGCCCTCCTTTACACATACACCAATTGCCTTCCTTTACACACCCACCAGCTGCTCTCCTTTACACATGCCACTCCCTTTACACATGCACCACTGCCTTTACACATGCACCAACTGCCTTCCTTTACACATACACCATTTTCCTTGCTTTACACATACACCAACTGCCTTCCTTTACACATACACCATTTTCCTTCCTTTACACATACACCAATGTCGTTCCTTTACACACCCGCCAGCTGCCCTCCTTTACACACGCACCAACTGCCCTCCTTCACACACACACCAGCTGCCCTCCTTTACACACGCACCAACTGCCCTCCTTTACACACGCACCAACTGCCCTCCTTTACACACCCGGCAACTGCCCTCCTTTACACACCCACCGGCTGCCCTCCTTTACACACCCACCAGCTGCCCTCCTTTACACACCCACCAGCTGCCCTCCTTTACACACGCACCAACTGCCATCCTTTACACACCCATCAGCTGCTCTCCTTTACACACGCACCAACTGCCCTCCTTTACACACGCACCAGCTGCCCTCCTTTACACACGCACCAACTGCCCTCCTTTACACACGCACCAACTGCCCTCCTTTACACACCGCCAACTGCCCTCCTTTACACACCCACTGGCTGCCCTCCTTTACACACCCACCAGCTGCCCTCCTTTACACACCCACCAGCTGCCCTCCTTTACACACGCACCAACTGCCCTCCTTTACACACCCATTAGCTGCTCTCCTTTACACACGCACCAACTGCCCTCCTTTACACACGCACCAGCTGCCCTCCTTTACACACGCACCAGCTGCCATCCTTTACACATACACCAATTGCCTTCATTTACACACCCACCAGCTGCCCTCCTTTCCACACCTGCCAGCTGCCCTCCTTTATACATGCACCGTCTGCCCTCCTTTACACATGCACCAACTGCCCTCCTTTACTCATACACCAATTGCCTCCCTTTACGCACCCAACAGCTGCCCTCCTCTACACATGCACCATCTGCCCTCCTTTACACATGCACCAACTGCCCACATACACCAATTGCCTCCCTTTACACACCCATCAGCTGCCCTCCTTTACACACCCGCCAGCTGCCCTCCTTTACACATGCACCAGCTGCCCTCTTTTACACACGCACCAACTGCCCTCCTTTACACACCCGCCAGCTGCCCTCCTTTACACATGCACCGTCTGCCCTCCTTTACACATGCACCAACTGCCCTCCTTTACACATACACCAATTGCCTTCCTTTACACACCCACCAGCTGCCCTGCTTTACACACCCGCCAGTTGCCCTCCTTTACACATGCACCATCTGCCCTCCTTTACACACGCACCAGCTGCCCTCCTTTACACACCCGCTAGCTGCCCTCCTTTACACATGCACCATCTGCCCTCCTATACACACGCACCAACTGCCCTCCTTTACACATGTACTTAATGCTCTTCTTTACACTCACACTAAGTGGCCACACGCCACAATGAGGATTTTGCACAGAATCACTGTATTGTCCATGTCAGCATTGTGAGGCGTAGTAGAAATTTGAGCCATGGACTATTATCAAACTGATCATCAATAAAATGAACACCCCTTCCACCACCCCCTCCCACCCTACACACCAATCATTTCGGTTATCTTTGAGAGATTTCTACCGCTGACATCATTCTTCACCTGGCATGTGCCTTGATGGTCATGTGATGGAGAGAAAAGGACGAACAACTGTCAGACA
>CM065746.1:37233358-37240858 GCA_033310375.1 Conus canariensis | reverse complement strand
TAATCAATGAGTGACCATGCACCAATAACATCAGTGATCACAACACTCATTCATCAATAGCATTAAGGCATTAATCAATGAGTGACCATGCACCAATAACATCAGTGATCACAACACTCATTCACCATGACACAAATTAATACCCCCAACCACAAACCAGGTGTGTGGCTTCTTTGAAGTCTGACGTGACAAAAGCCAGACGAAAAATGTATGTGGGGATGAAGGGAATGAGAAGGGTGTGCGGAAGAAACGACGGTGAGGAGATGTACCTGTGGGGAATGGGAGGGGGGGGGGGGGGGTAAAAGAGCTGAAGTGAAAGAATGAAATGTGCCAGTTACGACAGTAACATGAACTCTGCGTGTTTGAAATGTCGTGTATATCAGGATGTTCACAAGTAACAAGTTTGATTTGGTGGTTGACTTCGACGCACTGATGCACCGGTAGTAGTGAAAATATCTTCACATGGGTTTTCTATATATTGAATTACTGATGTTTGTTGGTTTGCTTGCTTGCTTGCTTCTCTGTTTTTGTTTGTTTGTTTGTTCGTTCGTTTGTTTGTTTGCATATTTTCCCTCTCTTTCTTTTCTTTCTTCTAATGTTTCTAATATTTTCTAATATGTGCATGGTACTCCCTCTTTGGAAGACATTAGCACAGCAAAGAAATCAACTTCCATGCTGGTGAAGTTGTCCTCTATGGAAGCCCAACCAGATCCATGATACAGACTCCAATCTCTTGTTCACCATCCTCTTCCTACCCCCAACAGTAATTTGTTATGTTCTTACTTTTTTTTGCGTGTTTGTTTCCAAGAAAGAGTGACTATGAGGTGGGCTTGAAGTCACGTTTTAGTTGGTAATGAAACTTCACTTTATTCGTCGATGGCATACACAACTGAAAACAACTGCTGGCCACAGACAACACTTTGAAAATGAAAGCTGGATTCTTCAACATTGTGAAATGTGGATACTGCACGTGCTGAACGTGCTGGTTGGCAAAGATTCGCTGCTTAAGTCTTGTCTGTCTAATTGACAAGATGTTTAAGAGTTCGGAGAGCGGTGGGGGTGGGGGGGGGGGGGGGGGGGGGAGGGGTATTACCTTACTTCTCAGAATACCCTGACAGCTATTGCAGAACTTTTTTTTTTTACATGTTTTTGTATTGACGTGTATCTCTGACGTTCAGGTGTCTCGTGTAGGCTTCACGTACGACTGGCAATGCGATCAAGCCATCCAATACAGTGTAATCCACTAGAACACACAACAAACCACAATTGCAATGAACATGAGTACAGCATTTTCAAATTACAGTTAATGGGTCGCTGCTAAACAAATGGAACAAACACTTGACAAAAAACAGACACAACGCGTTTCAACACACAAAATACAAAATAATCGAAAAACAACACAAATAACACCCCCACAGTACAACACAACACAAAATAAATAGCGCAGCAAGATACGACACGATGCAATGCAACAGAACACAGCACATGCAACGTAACATAACGTAACAGAGACCAACACGACAGACCGCAATGCAAAACAAAAGAACAATACAACACAATTCATCACAGCACAGAATCTTATACCACAACACAGCACAGAACTGTATACCACAGCACAGCACAGAACTGTATACCACAACACTGCTCAGAACAATGCAACACGGCACATCGTATCATAGCACAAAGCAATGCGACAGAATACAACACAAACCAGCGCCATTGACACAACACAATGAAATGCTGTCAGATCTGAGCCTTCCTGTCCTGCTGTCGTTGTTACCATTGTCACGCTGTCCCGAGCTACGCGCAATCTGTTCGCGCTCTGTCAGCAGCAGTCTGTCTGCATTAGTGACAGTTTTGGGGAGTTGTACTGCGCTCTGGGGTTAGGTTACTAGAAGTTTGTTATTTTCAAGCTGGTAGAGAGTGTGGGGGATTAGATAAACTAGTTCGTGTTTGGGCCTACTCAACGCCTTTAGTCTATTTTTAGGCCAGGAGAACCGGGTCAGCCGGTTTTTCTGACACTGGCCGTGTTTGTGCATGCCGCAGTGGTGTGTGGGCTTGTGCAGGGTCTGTGTGATTGTGAGTGAGGGTTGCGTGTGTGTGGTGTTTGTGTCTGGTGCGTGGGTGTGCGTGTGTGGGTTCCGTTGACAAGGGGGGTCACTCAGGTTCTCTCAACAGGTGGCAGGATTGGAGCACGTCTGAGTACGAATCAGCGTCGTCTTTGAGTTCTTGTTTGATTTGGCTGGCGAGACTGCAGGAGGTGTGGTTCTGAGCCAGATAGTTTTCGTATGGGTGATTTGTTCACCGAGAATGGTAGACTAGTGTCTTGTGGCGTAATGCCTAGCTAGTCTGAGTAGTCCGTGTGTCCACGTGCTGCTGTGTTAGGCGGGAAGAGGAGCCTGCAATACCAGTGGCTGTACTGTTTAGGGTCAGAATGGAAGCAAGTCGTGTGTAGCTGTTACGTGAACTTCACTGGGGCCTCAGCTGCGTGAGCAGCTGACAATACCTTGTTGCGGTGCGTCTTCATCCTGTTCGCTGCAAAGTGTTGCTGTTGACAGCTTGTGGCGTAGCTTCTGGCTTGTTGCTGTGTTGAGTGGTAGGTGTGGGTTTCATTTTCCGTTCATTCGTGCGTATGGTATGAATGTTTCATATGTGTGGTATGGATGTTTCGTATAAGTGTTCGTTTGGATGTGGGGCTGTCCTCGTGGGTGTTGTGTGATCTGGGATAGGATTATGGAGTGTTTGCATCCAGTTTAGGACAGGCTGTTGAATGTATTATGCAGGAATGATGATTATCGTATGTTTGCGCTGTGATGGCTGCATTGTCGTTGACATCGTGTGTCGGACGGATTGTTGTTGACACTGTGAGTGGGCAGAGGGTGATGTTGCTAGACTGTCTGTGAGTGTGTCGAGTGTGTTAATTGGACAATCCCTTGCTGAAGTTACCACCACTAGTGGGGGTTTGACAGGAGGGGTGTCAGAAGGAAATCTTCCTCTAGTGGGGTATAGCAGGCGTAGACTAGAGGTGTGTATAGGGCTGTCTACTGTGGTATTGGCGGTAAGCTGGATGTTTGGGGCTCTTCACGAGTGCCTTGCGCTGTTGTAGTTACGCGGGGTTTGGTTAGGCTCGCAGTGTTCGTGATTCGGAGAGGTTAGTTAATGTTGTGATTATTGTGTAAAAAATACGAACTTTGGGATCTATGCGGATGCTGTGTTGTCTGCATTCAAATCGGTTTGGACATGTAGTTATCTTCCGTTTCAGGCGTCGATCACTGATGGAGTGTGAACTTCAGCGGAAATTTTGATAATGCTTGGTAAAACTTTATGCATTGATGCTTGCTGATTCTGGGCACGCGCTTGAGAGCATTGAGAGATTTATTATGTAATGGGGATGAGGTTTGCAACCTTTTGGTGGTAGTTTCTACTATTTTCTATGGGTTTGGATTGAGTATATTTTGGTTGTATTGATGGTATGGGATGTATCTAGGTTCCACTGCTTGGGTGGGGTTATTGCACATTGTGGGTGCTAATCTTGGTATGCGTGAACCCATAGTGTGAATGGTGTTTGCGTGGATTAAGCCCCGTTTGCTATGAGCGATCTGTTTGTGTGGGGGGACTCGTGCACTGATCTGACTATTGACTAAGTGTTTAGTCAAGTTGTGGTGATGACATTGGATCTGGACTCTAAGGATTTGTGCTCTTTCTCTGATTGACCTGTAAAGATCCCCCTGTTGTACGGATGGTATCCTACGTTGGGCTGCTTGGCATCTCAGCGGAGCCTCCTGTTGACTCCATCGAGGAACCTGCTGTGTCACCTGTCGTCCGGTGGTCAGACAGATTACCGGGGTCATCCGTCAAGTGTAGACGCTTCCTGCATCTTTTCCGACCCTGTCCTCGCCCCCATTCTGATGCCCTTGACCCTATCAAGGATTACCCCTGTTTGTCCTCAATCCCCTCCAGACCGAGTGTCCAATTGACCCATTAACCCTCCTTGTCCCTGTCCTCCGTCCTACGTCACTGCAGCTTGGGCGTGAGGAGGGAGCGTCTGCTGGCCACAGTGGGTGGCTGGGCGGGCGACTACTCGCATGCATTTTGTGGCGACCGGGCAGCACTGGGAGAGCATGTGCCTTGACCCTTGGGGACTTCATCGGGGAAAACTACGGGGAGGGCACCGGTGTTGCAGGAAGGTGCGTCGAGGACGCTGTGGGGGGTGACCATTGGTCTGGTTGGCACAGAGCATCTCACAGCTGATCGTGGGGGTCCAGCGTCTGGTGTGTCTGTTCGGATGGACGTGCGTGTGCAAGTGCGTCGTGCACACTGAACGATAGAGAACAACAGCATGAGTGGGACATACTTGTGATAATGTTTGGGGATCGTGGACGGCGGTACGCGAGTCGTGGGAAAAAACCTGTGTGCTGTTTAATGTGTTTCTCATGAACAATAATTAGTAGTTTGGTCAGCGTGGTTGTTGGCCTGGGATATTTTCTATGTTGTGGGAGTCCATTGAAGTCTCTTTCGGGGGTTGACTTTGGCACTGTGTTGTATGCATTATATTGATAATATGTGTCATGTGCCCTATGACCCATGTGGTGTCTCTAGGTACTGCTGGCTGCAGGGGACGGAGCTGGTGGCGGAGGTGTGAATGCAGTGAGATTGAGCGTATACGAGCGAGGGTGTTGGTTGTGGCGTGCATTATTGGTGTGGAAGGGATTGATTGTTGAAAAGTTGTCGTTCTTGTTATTGTCGGTGGAAATGTTCATGTATTCGCAGTCAATAAATGTTGTGTGAATGTTAATCTGTGTTCAGCAGTCCTAGGTCTGTTTGGGAAGTAACTAGATTAGGCTGTAAACTGTCTGTCAATCTATGACGTTAGTTCAGGTCTTAGCGAACCTGACAAATGCAATGTAATACAACACAATTTAATGCAGCACACACACACACACACACACACACACACACACAAACACCAAACAAACGCGCGCGAGCGCACGCACGCACGCACGTACGCACGCGCGCACCCCGCACACACATACATACACACACACGCGCGCGCACACACACACGCATACACACACGCGCACGCACGCACACACGCTCTCTCTCTCTCTGTCTCTCTCTCTCTCTTCTCTCTCACACACACACAAACACACACACAAACACAGAGTACAATGTAATACAGTTTAGTCTACCACAACATACTATGACACAATATAATGCAACGCAACATAATGCATTGCACTACAGTCCACAACAAACGGATGGAACACTCTGACAATAGAATGCAGTTAAATTCAGTCCAATACGACCTAATCTGACACAACAAAACAGAACGCAGTACAGTGCAACACAATCTTGTCCACTGCCCCCCAGCAAAACAAACGACAATACAATGCAAGGCAACATTAGGCAACACAATACATCCACATCAAAACAAGAAAACCCACTACAGGTACTGTGCAATAAAGTAACAGGACATGCTTACAATATAATCCACATCAAAACAACAAAACCCACTACAGGTACTGTGCAATAAAGTAACAGGACATGATATACAATATAATCCACATCAAAACAACAAAACCCACTACAGGTACTGTGCAGTAAAGTAACAGGGCATGATATACAATATAATCCACATCAAAACAAGAAAACCCACTACAGGTACTGTGCAGTAAAGTAACAGGCATGATATACAATATAATCCACATCAAAACAACAAAACCCACTACAGGTACTGTGCAATAAAGTAACAGGACATGATATACAATATAATCCACATCAAAACAACAAAACCCACTACAGGTACTGTGCAATAAAGTAACAGGACATGATATACAATATAATCCACATCAAAACAACAAAACCCACACAGGTACTGTGCAGTAAAGTAACAGGAATGCTATACAATATAATCCACATCAAAACAAAAAACCACTACAGGTACTGTGACAATAAAGTAACAGGGCATGATATGCAATATAATCCACATCCAAAAATCAAGAAACAAACCACTACAGGTACTGTGCAATAAAGTAACAGGACATGCTATACAATATAATCCACATCAAAACAACAAAAACCACTACAGGTACTGTGCAATAAAGTAACAGGACATGATATACAATATAATCCACATCAAAAACACACAATAACCCACTACAGGTACTGTGCAATAAAGTAACAGGACATGCTATACAATATAATCCACATCAAACAGTAATAACCCATACAGGTACTGTAGCAATAAAGTAACAGGACTGCTATCAATATAATACCACATCAAAACAAGAAAACCCACTACAGGTACTGTGCAATAAAGTAACAGGCATGATATACAATATAATCCACATCAAAACAACAAAACCCACTACAGGTACTGTGCAGTAAAGTAACAGGGCATGATATACAATATAATCCACATCAAAACAACAAAACCCACTACAGGTACTGTGCATAAAGTAACAGGACATGTATACAATATAATCCACATCAAAACAACAAAACCCACTACAGGTACTGTGCAATAAAGTAACAGGACATGTATACAATATAATCCACATCAAAACAAAAAACCCACTACAGGTACTGTGCAATAAAGTAACAGGGACATGATATACAATATAATATCCAACTACAGGTACTGTGCAATAAAGTAACAGGACATGATATACAATATAATCCTACAGGTACTGCAAAAGTAACAGGAATGATAACAATCCACTACAGGTACTGTGCAATAAAGTAACAGGACATGATATAAAATTTAATAATCCAAACACTAACCCTACAGGTACTGTGCAATAAAGTAACAGGACATGATATACAATATAATCCACTACAGGTACTGTGCAATAAAGTAACAGGACATGCTATACAATATAATCCACAAACACAGGACTACTGTATGTGATGCAATGTAATCATTACAAACGAGAATACATGTAATACTAATGCATAAATCCACTACAAAACAGCAGAAACCACTGTAATACAATATAAGCAATGTAATCACTGCAAAAGCAAAGCATGTATACGACATAATGCACATCAAATCAACAAAACACAGAACACATGTATACGATATAATGCAATATAATCACACAAGCAGACAACTGTATACAATATAATGCATTAATCAACAAAACAGCAGAATACACTGTAATACGTAAATGCAATTAATCCACTACAAAACAGCAGAAACACTGTAATACGATATAATGCAATTAATCCACACAAAACAGCAGAACACACTGTAATACGATATAATGCAATATAATCCACTACAAAACAGCAGAACACACTGTAATACGACATAATGCAATATTAATCCACTACAAAACAGCAGAACACACTGTAATACGATATAATGCAATATAATCCACTTCAAAACAGCAGAACACACTGCAATACAATATAATGCGATGTGCTCCACTCCACCATAACAATACCCACAATGTAGTGCAATACGATACAGTTCACAACAAAGCTGTAAAACACACT
>CM065746.1:37225858-37230858 GCA_033310375.1 Conus canariensis | reverse complement strand
AAGCATTCATATGGAGTTTCAAGCGTGTATTTATTATATCTGTCTGTCTGTCTGTTTGTGACTGCCTCTGTATGTGCGATTGTCTGTGCGCGCATGCACACATCCAGGGTCGACAACAAATGGAAATGAAATCCGAATAACACATTCTATGTTTCTTCAATCCGTTCAATATCAAAGATTACTTTCAAGCTGGTTATATTTACGTTAGGAAATTAAAAAAGATTACATCAGTGCCTTCTGTCGTTTTTCCAATATTATATTCAATGTATATATAAATGGATTGAGTGCAGAATTGAGAGGAAGCACCAAAATGGCCATGGCAACATTGACCTCCCCTGAAATAGGAATGTTCAGAGATGCCAACAGGCCACACAGTCCAATAGGAAACCAGCACAGAAAGTCAGACATGGCAATGGACAGAAGTCGTCTGGCAATGATGAATTCCTTGGACTGGCGCTTCCACCACTCTTGTTCTTGATCTGTGTTCTTGGTTCAGACATAGAATTGGACCTCACTGACCAAAAAATCAACGACTGGCCCACAGCTATCAGCAGAAAGAGGATCATATTGCCAACAATCATGACACTGAAGGAATAGGCGTGTCCAGAAAAGTCAGCTCTGGTGACAGGCAGAGGGATGCAAATGCCTGTCTGACGGTAGTATTCCCAGTGAGATGTCACAGGAAGCAGGGGTATGACAGCCAGGATCAATCCAAGAAACCAAATGACGACACAGGCTACGTGAGCTGATGTGGCTCTAAACCGGACCTGGCTGAAAGGGAAGCGAAGCACCAGAAATCGATCCAAGGTAATGAGGAAAATGAGGAAAGCTGACACCTCAGATGATAAGAAAGACAAAAGCCCTGCAACACTGCAGACTGCGCTTCCTTTCCACTCATTGACCTTCAAGACATAGACACCTCCATAAAACCGATCTGCCATTCCTATGAAAGCTAGGTAGACTCCCATTAAAAAGTCAGAGAAACACAGATGTAGGACAAAAACAGCAAATCCGGTCTTGGTTCTTTCAGACGAACAATACAGACGATAAATAAAGCTGCAAAAATTTCCCATGATTCCCAGCACACCAAATATTGTTATCACAAACCGGTAAAAGCCAGATTTCAGCAAGTCATCGCATGATGAAATCTCATCAAGTGGGCTCAAGCATTCACCTTGGAATAAAGGTGGTAAAACTTCAGGACAACACAATTTGAAGTTGCTAGCAAAAACATGCATGAGATGTGTCATCCCTTTCATGAACATAGGAGAGAAATAATGTAGAGGGTTACCCCGAAGGTCCAGCACACGAAGCTTTAAGAAGACATTCTGTCCCTTCAGTGAATTGACTCCACACTGGGATATGTCTAGAACTTCCAGATCTGGCATCACAGACGACAACGTACTCATTTCCAAAGAGTAGATTTGGATTCGCGACACATTCAAAAAGATGAGTGACGGCAGCAAAAACACCAGCTGATTATTAGACCAACTGTTACACAAAGAATTACCTGCGAAACTCAATGTGTGCAAATGCTGCATCCGTTTGAAGTGATTGAAGCTGATGTGGGTCAGTTTATTGTTACTTAAGTCCAAACTGTGAAGATTTAGTAACGTGAACTCTGTTACATTGGTCCACCCACAGGCCTGAACACCCAGGTGGATCAACATGGAACTGTTCATGATGTCATGTTGATGCATACCACTTCCTCTGGCATCCAGGTAACGCAGCTGAGGGAAAGAGTTGACGTGGAAGTCCTCAGTACATATGAAGGCCAGGCCAGAGCAGGAGCATGGCTTAGGACACGTCATGTCACACATCAGTTCGTCAACATTCTGTGGACACTGTCCATAACCATCACACAGGTGACTCACGTCTATGCATGTCGTGTTCATAGTTCCCCAACATCTGTAGAACCCTGGACATGTGTAGTTCTCACATCCGGCTTCATCTTCATGACCTGGACAATCACTGATACCGTTACACCTGACGTAGACAGGTAGGCAGTAACCGTCATCAGGACATTGAAGTGGCTGTCAGGACACTGGGAAATCTCTGGTGGTAGAGGAATCACAGGGGATCTCATTCCTTCATACTCAAAGTTGATTACAGCTGGTGGCTTCACAGGTTGCCGAAATAGTAGAGTATGGTCGATTGTTTCGACAAAGGTTTTCCTACACTGAAGAAAAAAAAGCTCATAGCGTCACTGTCTCTTCCTACTTATGTGAACATGGGTTTTTCTGTTCTTCTTTTCTTTGTTTCTTTGTTTCTTTCTTTGTTTCTGTCTGTCTGTATGTCTTCCGGTCTTTCTGTCTTTCTTTCTGTCTGTCTTTCTGTCTTTCTGTCTGCCTGTCTGTCTGTCTGTCTGTCTGTCTGTCTTTCTGTCTGTCTGTCTGTCTTTCTGTGTCTTCTTTCTTCGCTTTTCATACCAAATCATGGCACACAGTTGAACACGTTATTATGTTGGTGTGTGTGTGTGTGTGTGTGTGTGTGTGTGTGTGGTGTGTGTGTGTGTGTGTGAGAGAGAGAGAGAGAGAGAGAGAGAGAGAGAGAGAGAGAGAGAGAGGATAGTATGGTGGGTCTGCCATGTAGCTAAATCTTGTCGTCTGTTATATGACGGGTTTAAGATAAAACCTTTGAAGTCTGGCTGGATTTGATCCGGTTTGTGAACCTGTGCCTTCCATTCTCTGCATCTTTGGTGTATTCTGGAACATTTAGTTTGAGATCTGGATGAAAGAAGTAAACCAGTAGTAACATAGGGAAAGACAGAGAGAAGAGAGATAGAGGGGGGGGGGGGGGGGGGGGGAGGAGAGAGAGAGGAACAAATATGTAATTATAAATCAACTGTGCATTCGAAACAAAGCTAGATCAATACTGGAGAGGGTCGTACCCCACACTCCAACAGTCACAACGAAATTTGATTCAAAATCGATCGAAACCAGAAAGAAATGATCTAAGGTATCAAAAATAAGTGTGTTTGCATCTGCATTGAATTAAAGATTGCCTTTCAAGAGAGTCTGAACTTTGTTTTTTTAATTCTGAGGTTTAGAATGATGTAAAGTTCGGTTCACGTCATTGAAAAGGGACATGATATGAAATATATGTTTAGCTGTTTCTCTTTCATAACCACAAGAACAACTTGGGTCATGCCCTTAATGACGTTTGAACATACTGTTAATTGAATCTCTAATCCCAAGGAGAAGGCGACAATAGAATATCTGTTCTTTTCTATCATCGATGTAAAAGTAGAATAGGATCGTGAACAGACAGGTAATGCTTAGATGCACTCAAGGAGTTACAGGTTCTAATCTGATCCAGTAGAGAGTCCCATAGTTTGTTGTTGTTGTTGTTGTTGTTGTTGTTGTGTTGTGTTGTTGTTGTTGTGGCGGCAGGAATGAACGATGTCTTCAGTTTTGCATCTTGGTACACGCGCTTTATATGTCTACGCCTGTGGCAGGAATTTCTGACAGAAACTAGCTTAGGTACAAGATCAGCCAACTATTCAGGGCGGATACCATCCGTGATCTTGATTTTCTCATCCTTGTTTTTTTTCTAATGTCAAAGGAAGTAAGAACAACATCAACAAAAGTTCAACCGTTACTTTAAAAAAAGACCGAGAAACAGGGATAAGAACAAGTTCATTATTTAAAGTCATGTACGATTTAAACTATTATTTGCATATGGAAAAGATTGCTGGGATGTCGTACCTGTGGACTTTGTGAAACCTTCTACAAACGTTGACCCGGCCAATGTACGTCAGCCTTCTGGGTCTGGGATATTCTTTATAGCTAAATAGGAACAGTGTATGGAAACACAAAGGGCACTGTAATTATAAATGGAAAAGAGTTTAGTCAGTTTAAAATCAGTACAAGCTGTCAACAGGATGACCCAATGTAAACGGTATTTTCTGTTATGTGTTCAAATGCTGGTAAAAATCATACACAAAACATAAATATGAACGTTTTAAAAAGGTCATGTTGAACATAGAACTACATGTTGTGCTGACATTACACAATATCAAAAACAGAAATCGACTAAATGTTTGAGGAAACGATATGAATATTGGATAAGTGTAACATGGTGTCAGGTTTGAAAACTAGCTATGAGAAGACATCTGAAATGTCCTTTGACGGACAAGATGACTTACAAAACAGTTCATAGAAGACTTGGCCACTATCAGGATGATACAGAATCCCCAACAGTTTCTAACATCCAAACCATCATCGCACAGAATGTTCAGACTGCAGTGACATAACGTACACCTAAAAGGTTAAAGAAAAAAGTCAGTTAGACTTAGTTTGGTCAAAAGAATTTCACACAGATAGGAAAAGTTTAGAGCAACTTGTTACCATCCAAAATGGTGTACATGTAGACATTTACCAAATCCACCCAACAAAGTTTTGCAGGCATTGTGTTTTCTCTGTATAAAGTTCGTATGGAATAAGAAGAGAGAGAGAGAGAGAGAGAGAGAGAGAGAGAGAGGAGGAGGGTGGGAGGGAGGGGTGGGGGAGGAAGACAGGCAGACAGACAGACAGACAGACAGACAGACAGATAACAGTTCTATTGTGAGGGAAAAAATAGGTGAGGAAGGCACTGGATTATCAGACTAAACTTTTTTTTTTTTTAATCCGTAATGTCATGTTGGGTAAGAAATTCAGTGAATAACAACTCGATATTGAAAACGACTGCAACATTTTTATTAATGAACGTAAGCAGTTTTTGTATACTCGGATCAAATAACCTGTTTAATTAGAACAAATAATTTCTTTTTTCAATTTGAAGACATTTTTGAAGTCCTTAAAGTTTTCAGGTGCTGTTGTTCTTGTTGCTTATCGCTTGTTTCACCACACAGTTAAGCCTTCTAACCCGTCCGAAAACATAGCTGAGCCATAACTTTCAAATGATAGATTTATATGGAATAGCATTTCATCAAATGAAATGAAGAGATTCGTAAAAACGCAAGTAAGATTACCTGACATATGCCGAATTCATTGGCAGGT
>CM065746.1:37213358-37218358 GCA_033310375.1 Conus canariensis | reverse complement strand
CAAACATATATGCCGGACGAGGAATGGGCTGAAGATGTTGTAGAGAGGGCCCATAGAATGGGAAGATTCAAACAGCAAGCCACAATACGCGACCCCTAATAGTGAAACTGTTGAGGTGGAAAGATGCGATCCGGATAATGCAGAACACTGAAGCAAGAGAGAGGATGAGAGAAAATGGACTCAGGGTGGCCCAAGATAGAACAAGGAGGCAGACAGCTGCCTTGAAAAGTCTGAGAGAAGAAGGCAAGACTGGGTACATTGACAGGGGAAAGGTGCACGTCAAAGGGCAACCCAGAACATCGTTTGTGCCCTACGGAGCTTCCAGACTGCAGCAGGGAAGACGGGAGGGAGAATACACTTCCAGGAATCACCTCGGGTTGGAAGGAGGAACGAGGACGACGTGGAACCAGACCGAGAGACAGGCCGATGGGGGGGGGGAGTATGAAGAAAACGAGAGCAGGGACTGGGACAATGAGTGGAGAAGGGAGAGAGAGAGGATGAGAGAGGGACGGCGTGGGAGAGAGGCGGAGAGTGAGAGAGAAAGAGTGGGTGAGAGAGACAGACAGAGTGTAAGAGAGAGAGAGCAAAGGAGATGGAGGGAAGAACGGAAAGAGAAAGACAGGAAAGAGAGAGCGTGAGAGAGCGGAACCGCAAGGGAATGGACGGAGAGAATGAGAAATCTGTCAGAAAGAAGGCTGGAGGAGAAAGAAGAAACTCTGGAGGTGAAGATGAAAGTGGAAGTGAGCCTGACATGCAGCTGGTCTGGAATGAAATTGTTACGGAATTGGGGGGGGGGGTGTCTCTTTCAGATGAAGAGCAGGAGATGGAAGAAGAAATACAGATGAAGAAAAGAGGTGGAGGAAGAATGGAAGGAAGAGAGATGGTCAGTGGGGATGAAAGAGTGAGCGGGTCAGACAAAGAAAGGGTGACAGATATGAGTGATGAACAGAAGAATGAAAACACGGGTGGTAGGCCAAAAGAGGGGGACAAAGACAAAATGAAAACACGTGCAGCAAGCAAGCACACATTAGGATCCAACACAAGCAATTCAAAGTTGGGCAATAAACAAGTACAGAACACCCAAACTAACACACACAGGAAGGACAAAAAAGACAAAAAATGAGGGGAAGGCCAAGGCCATTCACAAATACAAGGTAATAACGAAGTAGAGGATAAGAATAAGAACATTTGAATGTTGAAGGTCTGCTGGAGAAATTGTCAGATCCTGATTTGTTTGAATTCATAACTGCTTTTGACATCTGTTGTTTATCTGAGACATTCACTCTAAAACATCTTGATTTTGAGACAAAGTTTCAGGAATTTTTACATCTTTACTGTCCAGCCAGGAAATATACTAGAATGGGCAGACCCTCTGGCGGATTGATAATGCTGATCAAGAAGGAACTATCTGGGTATGTTCAGTTGATTAATACTAATATAGAAAATGTATTATGTGTGAAGCTACAAAAAACCTGTTACAAGGTGATAGAGATGTACTATTTCTTGGTGTGTATGTACATCCAGTTGACAGTCGTTTTTATGCAGACAAGGATTATGATAGTACTTTAGAAATGATAGAACAATACATTTGTACACAAATTGAGCAAGGGAATGAATATTTATATATACTCAGAGGCATAAAAAACGCGAAAAAATAGAGACAGTGCACGATTGTTCACATTGTGAACAGGACGTAAGCAATGTCGCTGTCACGTGCAACATTAGCAGTACGTGGTGTCTTGGCCGGTTGTAACCTCGTAATAGTGGGTGAATGTTGCCGGGTCAGCGTTTTTGGCACGAGGAGTGCATTTGCCATGTGGACTACCTACGCCACGTGCATCAATGTGAATTGCAACTCAATGTGGCCCCGATTGTGGGGCTATAAATTTCCAAACCCCAAAAAGTTCAAATTATCCCTTCCAGCGGCGCCAACATAATGCCGAGACTTTCTCGTCAAGATCGTTGCATAGCAATGGGGCAACTGCAGGCTGGGGTTCCAATGAGGCAGGTCGCTATCGCATTCGGAGTCCACATTTCCACCGTCTATCGCCTTCTGGACCGCTTTCAAGCAAGAAACACCACTGATGACAGACCGAGGAGCGGCAGACCGAGGGTCACCACAGCAGCCCAAGGCCGCCATCTTCTGCGTCAGCATCGACGGGAGCCTTACCAAACCGCTGCCAACACAGCCAGGAACACCGTCAGCAACCATGGCAGGCCAATCAGCAGCAGGACTGTGCGTCGCCGACTGAACACAGTTGGTCTCCAATGCAGGCGTCCAGCCCGGCGACCTATCCTGACACTCCAGCATCGCCAGAACCGTATGCAGTGGGCACAGATCCACGTGCATTGGCGCCATCGAGACTGGGGCCGAGTCCTCTTCAGTGATGAAAGCCGGTTCTGCGTCGACCCAGGCGATGGCTGCATCCGGATCTGGAGAAGAGCAGGGGAACACTTCACGGATGCCAACATCACCGAAAGAGACCCATGGGGTGGTGAAAGCATCATGATCTGGGGGGCTATCGGCATGAATCGCCGTATTGGGCCAGTCATCTTCCAGAATGTGGGTCCAGGACGTGGTAACGGGGTCACTGCTGTTCATTACATCGACCAAGTCCTGAGGCCCCACATCCTGCCGCATTTCCAGCGGCATCCACAGAACCTGTTTCAGCAGGACAACGCAAGGCCGCACACTGCCCGTGCTACGCAGAACTTCCTGAGGCAGAACAACATCAATCTGCTGCCTCACCCAGCCCGTTCTCCCGACCTTATCCCAATAGAGCATTTCTGGGATGCCCTTCAGAGGCAGTTGAACCAGCTCAACCCCAGACCCCAGACAGCAGCTCAGCTTGCTGTCGCTGTGGGCCAGGTGTGGTGGCAAGTCCCCCAGAGGCAGACCAACACTCTAGTGCGCTCGATGTACCGCAGGTGCACAGCTGTGATCAATGCTCGAGGTGGTCACACCAGATACTGACATTCTGCTGTTAACACAGGGTCAAGGTCAAGTTCATGTGACCTTATTTTCTACCGGAATGAACTTTGAAAGGACACTTTTGCGGTGTTTGATTGCTTTTTCTCACTTTCTATTACCAGTTCAAAGGAATCGTTGGCCAAATTACATCAAAATTTCTATACAGTTTGTTTTCGCGTTTTTTTATGCCTCTGAGTATATTATAGGAGGAGACTTAAATGCTCGTATTGGGGAATGGGGAAAATGATATATTCAACAGAGAACAAAATGTGTGTGCACGCAAGTCAAAGGATAACATCATCGATGGATTCGGAAAAAGGCTTATCGAACTTTGCGCAAGTTGTAATTTAACTCCCCTGAATGGCTTAAATATGAAAAACTTTGACAGTGCATTCACATTCTTGTTGGAAAGGGGAAATAGTGCTACAGATTTATATGTATGCTCAATAGAATTAATCGAAAATGTTGACAGCTGTTTAGTGGATGAAAGAATTGAGTCTCGCCACATGCCAATTAGAATGGAGCTTCTGAGCACAGTACAGGATATCTAGAAAGACAAACAAAAGAGAACATTTACAACGAAAATCAAATGGGACCGAGCCAAAGCACAAGTCTACATAAATTTCATGGAATCTGAAAGAACAAAAGCAATATTAGAACAAATTAAGGAGGAAATTGGTCAAGATATAGATACAAGTATAGATAAATTTAATCAATTACTAAAGAATGCTGGAGAATGTATGAGCAAAACAACTAGTTCAGGAGGGGACTATAAACCTACAAATGGGTGGTATGATAAAGTGTGCAAGATGGAAAAAAAAGAAGCAAGACAAGCACTGTGTAGACTTAATTTAATAGATAAAAAATAAAAACCCTATCAAATATGAAGAAAGAAAGGAAATATATAATAACAAACGAACTTCTTATCAAAAAATGATTAGAGGAAAGAAACAAACAATACAGGGAACAGATATATGATACACTTATGCAAAATCAGAAGGATAGCCAGAAATTCTGGAGTACAATAAAAAAAAAAACAACACACACACACACACATTAGAAGAAAGAAAAATAAATTACCAGTTATTACATCTGAACAATGGAAAGAACATTTTGAAAACATATTGAACCCCCAAATAACAGGAAGGCAAGGAGCTATTGTAAGAGAACAGCAAGTGAATATTGAAGAGATTCTAATACAAGAGCTAGATGAAGAAATAACAGAACAGGAAGTAGGTTTAGCAATAAACAAACTGAAAACAGGAAAATCCCTAGGAATAGATGAAATCCCCCCAGAATTCCTAAAAACAGTAGATAGCAAAATAATACCATATCTAACTAAGTTATTCAATAAACTGTTCCAAGAAAGTTACTTCCCCTTAGAATGGTCACGTGCAGTAATTGTACCACTCCACAAGAAAGGTGATAAGCAAAACTCAGGAAATTATAGAGGGATTTCACTGTTATGCATTATAAGTAAAATTTTTACAGCAATAATCAACAAAAGAATTTATAACAAGCAGGATTTAGAAGGGGATGTTCGACAATAGACCACATTTTCATATTTACAACTATGATAACAAATTGCCTCCATGGCAGACATAGAAGTAAATTTTATGTAGCATTCATAGATTATCAGAAAGCATTTGATGCTGTAAATAGAGACAAATTATGGGAGATACTACAGAAACACAAAGTATCTACAAAAATGCTCAAAATGTTAAAAGGTATATACAAAACAGTACAAACTTGTGTTAGATATGGAACTGAACTAACAGAATTTTTCGAATGCCCAGCAGGAGTGAAACAAGGTTGTTTGTTGTCCCCCTTGATCTTTTCTCTATTAATAACAGAAGTGGCGTACAATGTCACAAGAAAAGGCAGACATGGTTATCAATTTCTAGCAGGTGCAGAAGAGATTTACACATTGCTATTTGCAGATGACATAGCCCTGATATCATTAACACCAGCAGGCTTACAAAATCAATTAAAGAACATACAAGTCTCGGATTCTATAGGTTTAACAATA
>CM065746.1:37195858-37208358 GCA_033310375.1 Conus canariensis | reverse complement strand
ACAGGGAAGAAAGGTTTTCACTGTATTGTAAACGAAAATATGATGAGGGAAATGAAATAGAAAACATGTGTCTTGTATGATAGTACCAACAGCATTAATATCATGAGTTTTGAAATAATATACTTACGTTACGTTCATAAGGAAGAATGTACCAAGAAGTATTAATGTGTAATTAAGATAGAATTCTGCATGTACGTACTGTCAGGGAAGAATGTTTGGTTGCAGTCATGGTAAATTTTGTTCTAATTATATAAAATTGATTTATATTTCTTGTTGCGTACTCATTTGAATAGGCTGATGGCCTCACATTAAAGTCACGAGTCACAAGTCTATCTCTCTCTCTCTCTCTCTCCTCTCTCTCTCTCTCTCTCTCTCTCTCTCTCTCTCTTAATATATAGTAGTGAGAGAAAACATAGATACCTTTCACGAAAAAATGCATACGCCAAGTGATAGATAAAGCAAGTGGTCTTACAGGAATACTACATTTGTTTTTATCATAATTATTGCAGTGTTGCTTTTGTTAACCTTATTGTTGTATGAGCATAAAACATGAGCCATAACCAAAAAAAGAAACAAAGAAAGAAGCATGACAGACAAAATAAATAATAACTCCCAAATAAAGAAAATAGTTCGTTACATGTGTTTTGATCCAACTTTTGTCAAGCGAATCTTGATCACGTCTACAACGCCAGCTTGTTCAAGAGATTTCATAAAGAGGTTCCATTTTTGATAGCTCTCCAGGGTGAGCAGTGAGTCTGGACTCTGACACCAGTGACTGAATGCTGCCCTTTCATACGTGTAGCATCTTTCGCCAATGTGAACCTGTGCAAAGACAAGCAGTGTTAAGGAAAAGGGTACAGGGCTGAGAGTCTAGAAGCCCACCTAGGCTAGCTCTTCCCCCCTAGGTTAGCTCTTCCCACACCTAGGCTAGCTCTTCCCCCCTAGGTTAGCTCTTCCCACACCTAGGCTAGCTCTCCCCCCCCCCCCCCCCCCCAGGTTAGCTCTTCCCACACCTTGGCTAGCTCTTCCCCCCCTAGGTTAGCTCTTCCCATACCTAGGCTACATTTTCTCTTCCCCCACTTAGGCGAGCTCTTCCCCCACTTAGGCGAGCTCTTCCCTCACCTAGGCTAGCTCTTCACCCCACCTAGTTTAGTTCTTCCCCCACCAAGGCTAGCTCTTCCCCCACACAGGCTATATCTTCCCCCACCTAGGCGAGCTCTTCCCCCACCAAGGCTAGCTCTTCCCACACCTAAGCTAGCTCTTCCCACACCTAGGCTAGATCGTCTCTTCCCCACCTAAGTTAGCTCTTCCCCCACCTAGGCAGCTCTTCCCTATCTAGGCTATCTCTTCCCCCACCTAGGCTAAATCTTCCCCCACCTAGGCGAGCTCTCCCCCCACCTAAGCTAGCTCGTCCCCCACCTAGGCTAGCTCGCCCCCCACCTAGGCTAGCTTTCCCCCACCTAGGCTAATTCTTCCCCCACCTAGGCTAGTTCTTTCTCCACCTAGGCTAGTTCTTTCCCCACCTATGCAAGATCTTCCCCCACCTAGGCAAGATTTCCCCCACCTATGCAAGATCTTCCCCCACCTAGGCAAGATTTCCCCCACCTATGCAAGATCTTCCCCTACCTAGGCAAGATTTCTCCCACCTAGGGTAGCTCTTCCCCACCTAGACTAGACCTTCCCCCACCTAGGCTAGCTCTTTCCACACCTAGACAGACAGACAGACAGATAGACTGGAAAATTTGGGTGGATGTTCGATAGTAGTGAATCTTATTTCTATACATTTGTTTTAGTTACTTATTATTTCATCGTTTTTAATGGAAAGAAAGGTAGCTGGTGCCCAAATGATAGCAATAAACACTGTGTGTAGTTTGATTTGAATTGTTTGAAGCCAGGTTATCTGAGAGACAGAGATAATTTGTTCCATAAAGCTTGGACCTTGAAAGAGGAATAAAGACCCCTCTCCACTGATCTTTGTTTCCGGTGTGGACTGCTGCAGGAGATGAGCAACAAAGGAAGAGTCCGTAGATAACAACCAATTCAGACAGACAGACAGGTGCAGGGAGAGATAAGAGCAAAAGATAGGGTGGTCTGAGAAAATTGGCAAATGTCAATAAGAGCATTTAAACTAAGGTATAAGTCAAACAAAATTGACAATGGTGTTTTGACAACCATGTTCATTCTTATAATTGAAAAAAATGCACAACTGCATTAAGTATACTGATGCAATAATGTATCTTTCCTTAGAAATATTTCAAGCATTTATGCAAAACTGTGACCATTAAAAAAATAATAATGATAATAACGGGCCAAGAACAATTGACTGGTATCGAGCTGTTTAAGGGCAAAAGAAGTGCTCCCATTATTACCCATTAAAATCAAGAATATATTTTGAAATAACGTAAAACGAAAAAAAATGCATGCAAAACGCAGCTCTACATTTTCTTCATTCTTATGCGCGTAGCTCTAGGGGACTGAAGGAAACGTGTTTCAAAAACGTGTTGACTTTCCACATATCTTTTTTCTCTGCAGCTCCCAGCTCTCTTACACGTTCACCTGTTTGTCACACAGCAACAAGAGGTACCAAAGAGTTCTGAACATGCTCATCACTCACTACAACGCCCAATTAGAGGAGATAAGTGATCGTTCGTTCTTCGTTTTCAATGCCTTGCATGTTGTGTGTCTTGCCTGAAGAAGACCAAACAGGTGGAAAGGTGTGGGGTGTTTTGTCCTGTAGTTTGTTTGTGCATGTGGTGTGTCTTACCTGAAGAAGACCAAACAGGTGGAAAGGTGTGGTGTTTTGTCCTGTAGTTTGTTTGTGCATGTTGTGTGTCTTGCCTGAAGAAGACCAAACAGGTGGAAAGGTGTGGTGTTTTGTCCTGTAGTTTGTTTGTCTCTTTCGTTCAGTGGTACAGTCATTTTTTTTTCTTTGAAGTTTGTTTCAATTTTCGCCTGCAGTCACCTCCCTTTGAAACTGAAACTTTGACGACATGTTGCCACGCCAGTTTCCTGTGGAGTGCTGCTGATGAAATTACTAGGATTTTCTAGCATTTGCATAAACATCTGAACAACTGAAATAAAAGCCAGCTCCCCCCCCCCCCCCCCAACACACACACACATCCCCCCTCCCCTGACAATATGACCTTTCTCAAACATAACGCTACATATGATAAAAAGGACTGATTCATATCTAAAGATGGTTCGTGGATTTATATCAATACTCCTAGAAACTGATCGAGTTGTTTTGGCGCCAGATACCTAGAACAGGTCTAGTGTTGAAATGGGCGGTAAGTGGCAGGCATTTGAAGTATAGGAGAGTTTCATTTCCAGTTCATCTTAATAACAGAAAGAAAAGGCGTATCACGCAGCATCGAGTACATACTGGTGTCAATACTGCAAAAACAATAACTTGCATGAATTTTACAGTAGATATATCCTTGTAAGACATGCTAGTATATTACGAAAACGTTGCTTTGTACTGCCATATCGGGATACAGTGGACCTTTATTGGAAAAGCCATTCTAACAGTGTCTTGAAAAGCAGTCGGGAGCCTTGGAAGATTGTGTGTTGACTCCTTAAAAGACGCAGAGATGGGTAACAAAATTTTGCAAATGGCAGAAGAAAGCCTGCAGATAGTACTCCAGAGTTGTCTCCCTGGCAGATGCGAAGTGTGGTGGCTGTGGTGCATACTGATCCTGAATCTCCTCTGGCCTTTTAAACATAACAATATCTACACCACCAAAGTGGAATCATTTGGGAGCCAAACTGACACATACGTGAGGAAATGGTTTGTTGTCACACCTGGTCTCATTGACGACCCCCCCCCCTCCCCCGCCCATCCACCCCCACATACCCACCCCACCCCCTTGTTTGTCGCTAGACAAAACGGATGTTATCCCTAAAGTCCATTTTTGAGGGTATCAAAGCGGGAAAGGCATAATTACTAACAACAGTTGAGGACTCGAGAGACAGGGTTTTAAGATCTGACCAACCTGAGCTACAGACTGGCAGAACATGTAAAATTTAGAAAGAGAGGGGGCTAGTTACCGCCAGACATAGACAAACAAAGTACAGGACAAAACACAGTGCATTTCGACCTCTTGGGTCTTCTTCAGGCAAGAAAAAATAACATGTAAGACAGTGAAAACGAAGAACGAGAAACCACTTATCTTCCCATATTTGGCGCAAGATCAAAATGCATTTTGAATATGAGAAGATAAGTGGATTCTCATTCTTCGTTTTCACTGTCTATATGTTATTTGTTTTTGCCTGAAGAAGACCAAAGAGGTCGAAATGCATTTTGTTTTGTCCTGTACTTTGTTTGTTTATGTTCTTAGCGGTAACTGACCCCCTCTCTTTGTAAATTGTGCTTCATTTTCCGCCCTCAGTCAGTCCGGTTTGAAACAGAGCATGTAAAGTTCAGGAGGCAGTGGATACGACAAAGAAGAGTATCGAGATCAGGAAAATAACAGGACACACATACACCAAGAGTCAGGGACTGGGGAAGAAGAAGAAGAAGAAGAAGAAGAAGAAGAAGAAGAAGAAGAAGAAGAAGAGGAAGAAGAAGAAGAAGAAGAAGAAGAAACTGAGTGACCACAGGCAAAAGGAAAAGCAAAGAGGGACATGGTGACACAGGAGTTGAAGAAAGAAGAGACGGAGAATCCAGTGAGTAGTGCAACAAGCCTGAAAGGGGAAAAAAGGACTTCGTGGGCAAAATACGCTGAACTTTAGTTAGCTTAAGACGAATATGCCATGATGCAGCTTTAAGAATCAACTTCATCCTGAGATCTGTATGGAACCTTCTGTTCCTACAGCCTGGTCAAATACAGCATCTCAGATGACACCGTGTGTCCACTACTGGTCAAATACAGCATATCAGATGACACTGCGTGTCCACTCTTTCGGGTCAAAGAAACAGATGTCCTGGGTTCATGCAAAACAGCCCAACTCCAGGACAGGTACACACAAAGACAAAACCAACTGCTTCAGAAACCTCAGAGAACTACGTAAGGGACACAGGGAGATTCTAAAGAGAAAGAAGAGCAAACGTTTCACACAGGAAAAATGAAAGATGCATAGGAGAATGAGGACTGAAAGAAAGGAAGGGGGTGGGGTGGGGGGTGGGGGGCACAGAAAAGGATCATTTCAATTTTTGAAACTCTCCGAATATTTCAATAACCTCTCTTGATGGAAAGGCAGTGTGTGTATGGATGAGTGAGTGACGGTGAATCCCATAGTGTGTGTGTGTGTGTGTGTGTGTGTGTGTGTGTGTGTGTGTGTGTGTGTGTGTGTGTCTGTCTGTCTGTCTGTCTTCTGTATGTATGTGGGGTGGTGGGTGGGGCAGTATCACTGCATGCTTATTGTTATCATTCTGTTTGAGTAACCCTAGAAGCTGTGCGGGGTTTTTTTGTGTGTGTGTGTGGTTCTATAATATAGTGTGTGTATGAATGTCAATCCGTGGGTGGGGCAGTATCACTGCATGCTTATTGTTATCATTCTGTTTGAGTAACCCTAGAAGCTGTGCGGGTTTTTTTTTTTTGTGTGTGTGGTTCTAGTAGAAAGAAACTCGTGGAGAGCGTGGCAGCAGAGAGTCCTCAGAAGAGAAGCCCCCTTCAAGCAAGTGTTTCGGCCCTTATCTCCTGACACTCTAGGGGGGTTGGGCCACACCCGGTTCATGACTCCGGATGTCCCTCTGCTGCCCCTTTTTTTTTTTTTTTTTTTTTTTTTTTCCCATCTTGGGACGAGCCATGGCTGGGATTCGAACCCATGACCCTCTGGACATGCTCATTTTCCACTTAATGACTCGCGCTTTAACCACTGAGCCACAGGGACACCTGATATTTGTAGGGAAATTAAGCCTTATGAAGTTCACTTTTGTTCCTCCTTGACCAGATCCAGCTTGAACACCTCTCTGCCGCTTCTGCCATTGCTTTCAGGGCTCTGGTTTTTTCCTTCCCTGCAACTGAGAGCTGTTTCATGAGGCTGTATGCAGACGTTCCTACAAACCCCCTAGCTCCAATTTCTGCAGTGAGGACTTTGACCTGATAGCCTTCTCTCCTCAGGCTGTTTGCCAGATCAGCATACTTTTCAGTCTTGTAGATTTGAGCTGCCTCCATTCTGTTCTCATATGGCACCGTGAGCTCGATCATGATCAGCTGCTTGGTTGACTGAGAGTGGACTACTATGTCTGGTCTCATGCCACTCTTGCTGATGATCTCTGGGTGACTCTTCCATTCTGGGAGGTCTGCAGTGCACTCCCAGTCATCTGCCCCATACAGCAGACTCTGCCTGCATGTTTCGAGTGGCACTGTTGTTCTTGGCCATGATTTGCTGCCTCCTGCCGTGAAGAATGTTGCGGGTGCTTTTGGAGTCCTGATTTTCCCTTTTGTGGTGTTGGTACTAGCCCAGACTACTTGTACAATCTCTTTGAGCACTTGGTTGTGCCTCCATGTGTACCTTCCTTGAGCCAGGGCTACTTTACATGAGCTTAGGACATGCTCCACTGTTTGTTTTTCATGGCAGAGGGGGCATGCAGGATCGTCTGTTTTCCCCCACTTCACCAGGTTTGCATTTGAGGGCAGAAGGTCATATGCAGATCTGAGAATGAAGCTGATCCTGAGAGGGGCCATGTGCCAAATGTCATTCCAAGTGAGACTTCTTTGGAGTGCATTCTCCCACGTTGTCCATTGCCCTTGCTGGCTCTGCTGGACTGCTTTTTGGAGTCTTTTTTGGTCTTCTTCTTTCCTCATCTCCTGAATCATCATGTCTCTTTTGGCTTTTCCTTTGGCCTTTGACCACCATTCAGTTTTGGTCACCCCCAGTCCTTGTCTGTTGGTCTGTGTGTGTCCTGTTATTTCTCTGATCTTGAGACTTTCTTTTGCAGAATCCATCGCCTCTTGAACTTTCCATTTTCTGCCCGTCTTCAGCTGGGGCTTGATTGCTTCTACCACCTTGTCTCCTGAGTCCTCCAGCATGCTTTGAAGTCTGATCTTCCCTGCTTTGTATTCCTCCAGGATGGATTTCAGTGGTAGTTTCAGCTTTGCTTGGCGACAGTACAGCGCTATGTCAGTCAGACAGGGTGGGACACCAAGCCATTTCCTTGTGAACTTGTTGATTTTGGCTTCCATTGCCTCCACTATGCTGGTGCAGATGTCGTATATCATCAGAGGCCATAGCAGCTTTGGTATCAGCATGAACTGCAGACACCAGACCTTGTATTTGCCAGGGAGCCCACACTGGTCAATGGTCTCCAAGCCTTCCTCCGCCATCTGCTTGGTTTCTTTTGCTCTTTGTGTGTCTTTCAGCGTATCATCATACCATCTTCCAAGGCTCTTGACTGGTTCTTCTGTGACTGTTGGAATGGCCTGGTTGGCAACACTGAAGACCACAGATCCGGCCACTTTTCCTTTCCTCAGTGAGAGACTCCGTGATTTCTTTGGCTTGAACTTCATTCTGGATGAGGCAACTATGTCGTCCAGCCTCTCCAGCACATGACGTGTCTCGTCTTCTCTGGATGAAATCACTGTAGTGTCATCCATGAAGGCCTTGAGAGGGGGCATCTTGTATCCGTCGCCAAGGTCTGTTTGTCTTGCGTTGCTTGTTGCTGCTTTCAAGATGAGTTCCATTGCCAGCACGAACAGTATTGGGGAAATTGCACAGCCCATTGCAATACCTACTTCCAAGTTGATCCAGTCTGTTGTGTACTCCTTGGTAGAGAACCGCATTGAGAAGCCATTGAAGTACTTCTTGAGCATGTCGCGGATGTTCTTTGGCACATGGTACATCTCAAGAGCCAACTGTATCATCTCATGGGGCACAGATCCATATGCGTTTGCCAGATCAAGCCACACTACGTCCAGGTCTCTCTTTTCTGTTTTTGCTTTTTGGATTGCGTCCCAGATCATTGTGGCGTGTTCTACACAGCCAGCCACGCCTGGGATGCCACCTTTCTGGACTGACACATCCAAGTACTTGTTTTCCATCAGGTACTTGGTCAGCCTTGCTGCCATGACAGAGAAGAAGATTTTCCCTTCGACGTTCAGTAGTGATATTGGCCTGAACTGGTTGATGTCACTTGAGTTTTGCTCTTTGGGGATGTACACACCATCTGCCGTCATCCACTGGCCGCTGATCTTCTGGTTTCTCCAAGCCGATCGCAGCAGCTTGTGGAGCCACTCCAGCACCTTGGGACATTTCTTGTAAAGCTGGTAAGGTATTCCGTTTGGCCCTGGTGATGATTTGGCTCTGGCTTTGTCGACCACCTTCTTGATTTCCGCCAACGTTGGAGGCTTGCCATTGAACTGTTCCTCAGGGTTGGTTGGCCACACCAGACCTTGAATGTCGAGTGGTGCTTTGCTCTGTGGGTCAGAGTATGTTTTCCTCAGATGCTGCTCAAGAACTCCTTTGTCCACACTTAGGGTCCCAGATTTTGGCTGCTCAAACAGTGTTCTGGCAAACTGGAAGGGGTCTCTGAAGAAGCGCTCTTGTGTCTTCTTCTTTTTGCTCTTCCTCTTCCTCGCAGATTCCGCTTTGCTGAGGGCGCTATGTTTTTCTTTCAGGTCTTTCCACAGTTTTTCCAAGCCTTGTTTTTCAGCTGGCAGTGCGGTCTTCATTTGCATCTTGAGGTTTTTCTTTTGGACCCTGATCTTGTCCATCTTTTCTTGGCGTCTGGATTTCTTTGGAGGTGTTTTCTCTTTGGGTAGTTTTGCTCCATAGGCGTCTCTACATGTGGCATACACAATGTCCCCATATGTGGCTAGTTTGTGTTCCAGGGTGCTTTTCCCTATCAGTGCATCGAGTCTTTGGACGATTTTTGCATCCAGTTTCTCCCAATCTTCAGTTTCGTTTGCTCGTGGCAGGTTGAGTTTCAGGCGCCTGGCATCGAGGGCCTGTGCAAATTCCTCATCCGAACCAACAGCGTGGATGTCCTTGGCACTGTGGTTTAAATCCTGGCCTTGGTCTTCCGACGTCTTATCTGCTGATGCAGTGCGCTGCTGCTCATTCAGATGAGTCTTCACACATCCCATCTTTGTTCTGTGGATCTTCATGCCACGGGTGGTAGCGAAACGCTTTCTACAGTTCTATAATATAGTGTGTGTATGAATGTCAATCCGTTTTGAGGTGTTTGTTTACTGATCTATAATGAATATGTTTATCAGTGATTGTATGTCCGGTACAGTCGTGTTTGTGTGATCACGTTCAAGTAAGGTTTCCAGCCAAGCGTCAAGAGGTCTCACTGTCTTCCCCAGTGGTCAGTAGTGATCTGTACAAGACGTCGACCCTGGATGAAGGTTCTCCCACTGCTGGGGAACACGGGTGACACAGAGTCAGAGGGTTTATTTTTTTAACAAATTATAAAATCAAATAAATAAACACATGGAAAAAAAAGCAAAGTCAGAGTTTGTCTTCTCGTAGATGGGCTGAGAACTAGAGCTGGCGAGGTCTGTCTACTTCAGACGTGTGACGCCAACTGTGTCCAGTTCCACAACAAGTCACAGAACTTACCGTTACCTATCAACAGTACGGTAAATAGGTGCAAAACAAGGTTGAACACTACTTGCAAAGTAAGGCGACTGCAGACGGAAATCTAAACAAATTTTAAATTTAATTAATAGCGAACCGCCACGAAAACACAGACAAACGAATCAAAAGACAAAACACGACGCGTTTCGACCTTTTAGGTCTTCTTCAGGCAAAATACCAAACACTCAGGACAACGAAAATGAACGAGCAATCACTTATCTTCATTCACTTCAGCGCAAGATGGGCGTTGAAGGTTGAACACGTCAATCTGAACCAATCAACAGGTACAAAAATGAACACATGGTGTATCCAGTGATGGAAGCATTAATACGTTGTGCAGTGCTGGAACAATGGAGAAACATTGACACTTTGCCAAACAGGATTTTATGCAGTTCCAGAACCAGAACAATGGAGAAACATTGACACTTTGCCAAACAGGATTTTATGCAGTTCCAGAACCAGAACAATGCAGAAACATTGACACTTTGCCAAACAGGATTTTATGCAGTTCCAGCACCAGAAAACTTGAGTTCAAAATCAGCGATTGAAGGCACTTTGGGCATTCAGGACAGTCAGTCGTTCATTCAGTCACACAGTAGGATTGACTTTTTTTTCATCCATCCAGTGTTCCCATTTGACAGTTTAACAAGAAATGTAATGCATACACAATGGAACACAAATGATACTGAAGAAGCAGACACCTTATTCAGTCCACATGTGTCAGAGGTGTAGGAGCAATGAGCCTCATCTTCAGACTCGGCACACTGGGGAACCAGGTCACAGGGAAAATGATGCACCAGATCTGACTTGGAGAATAGGGAACAATTCCATGTTGCCTCGTAACGTTTCTCTACGACTGCAATCTGTTTGGGTTTTTCATTTTTCAAGTAGAATGAGAATCGAAGTCTGTATCCGTAAAAATGTGTAAATCTTCTTGGACAGCACTTGCTATGGTGAATGGACATAGACGTATTTTCAATAGATTTGCAACTGGGGAAGTCATCAGGGAAGAGGTAAGACGCGGCCATGTGTGGCACGTTATCTGTTTCATGGAAAAGTTCATCAACCTCATATTTCCCACAATAGCCACAAAACAGAAACAGGTTCCCAAACTCCTCCCTTGGGATACTGAGAAAGATCACGTGGTCAGGGGGTGGGGTCAGAGTGACACAGCTTATCTCCAGCGGTGAACGTGGGACACACTGCTCCATGCCTGGTGTTTGCACGTAACCTGCACAGTGAAAGTCACACAGCAGTCCACCTGCTCCTGGATTGCACCCCCCCCCCCCCTTTTTTTTTTTTTTTTTTTTTTTTTTTTTTAGATTATCAGCTCTGTAAGGATTTGTTGGCAACCTGACCTTCACGAAGACGACAAAAAAACTCAAGACTGTTATTGCATAAGCCACGTTACTCCCCTGACAATAACATTTATCACATGCCACTAAGCTACTTTGTTGTTGGATATTGAATGCAACAGAGATATTTCCTATTGTGCAAGATAACTTTGTGTGGTATCAAATTTTGAAGTTATTGTGCCGTTTCGAATTAAATGAAACCTAAATGTTGATTGTGCAGAATGATTCTCTCTGTAAGCTATTGTTGGTTCATATTAAATGAAATATAGATCTTGACTGGTGTGCAGAATGATTTCTTTTTTAAACGTTAAATCTGTTCTGTTGTTTCTAGCTAAATGAAATATAGATATTGACTGTCGTGAAGAGTGGACTTTTTGTGACACGTTTAAGCCACTTCGTTTTTGTTTTTGTTTTCATATTGGAGAAAAGTGGATATTGGTTATTTGCAGATTTACTCATTGTGAGTCGTTTAGTTCTTCTGGGCAGATCATATGACTTCCATGACACTGTGATGTTACTAATACATCAGCTCCTGCTCAGCGGTAACAGTATAACATTCACTTTTCAGTCAATCAAATAAACTTAGTCTTGCTCTGGAAAAAAAAATTGTATACATTATTTTAGTAACATAAGAAAAAGAGTTATAAAACGCCTGCTTCTGCCCTGGTGAAAATAAGAATATTCAGCAATCGTTAACTTTGTCTGTTGTTGTCTGTTGGGAAAACAAACGTATCTCTCGAACGGGAACTAGTGTGCGCTGACCGTTCCAAAATGAAAAGGTTAGCCGGATATCCAATCAGATATATAACCGAGCCCACGAATATTAATTTTTCGTGTATGAGGATAACGTCCTTATTCTAGTTTTGTGTTGCAGACTGTAGCAGCCAAGTGGTCAGAACACATGCTTCTATATCTGAAGAATACAGGTTCGAGTCCCTATGACAGGTAGCAGGCGAAGTGCAGTATGCGAAATGTTCAGTCTCCCGGGTCAAAATGTGAGCAGTCGTCCTGAGGCTGAACTTTGTCGTGTTAGCTCACGTCAGTGTTTGATGTTTTATGGAACTACAGACATATCTAGGTTGTCTGTGTTAATTCACGTCAGTGTGTGATGTTTTATGGGACTACAGATATATCTGTTATGCTGAGGGTGCTTAGAAATGAGAGAAATTACAACGCGTTTCCTAGAGACTACAGTTACCATGAGGCAAACACTCCGACTGCAGCAACACCGTTGTTCATGTGCCTGTTATGACATACCTACAAACCCTAGATGAATGGAATGTTGGGACACACACACACACACACACACACACACACACACACACACACACACACACACACACACACATTTTAAAATGTATTTGTTACGACTGGTATAATGTTTGAATAATCTACTTCACGACCCAAGGGGCTGCCCGACAACAAAACACTAACATTTGAACAGACATTGTAGCCAATCCTAATATGTAAGTGTTCTCAAATAGCTGTATCAATGCATCGTAAATTCGCCTGCAAATCAGAAAAAAAAATCACGTTTAATGACTAATTGATTTGTGACATCCATGTTTCTTTCTCAGACACAATGTAAAGACTTCTGTCTCCCTTTCTCTCACTCCATGTCGA
>CM065746.1:37173358-37185858 GCA_033310375.1 Conus canariensis | reverse complement strand
ACAAAAATCAAATCTGGATCGAGAAGCCTGTCCTGGAACTACTTCTCTTAGTGCCGTGAGTACCAGATCTAAATCGGTCGATCCCTCTGTCCAATACGAAGAGAAAACAACCTCAGAAACATCCTCGCATTTTCATGACAGAGCTTGCATTGACAGTCAAACAAAACAAGATCTCTTTTTTCTGAAAATGAGCGACTCAGTTTCAGATCTAAAATCAACAATTTTAAAACAATACGAACAGCTATGCGCCATCATGAAAGAGAAAAATAAGTTCCCTCCCGAACCAGTTGCCAAGACAAAATCCAGCAAGTCAGAACTCTGTCCATCATTCTACACAAACAACTGTTGCAATACCTACCTCTCAATTCAAAATTGCAGAGACTTTTTCAGCTGATGGCAAAATGCACAGACCGAGTTTCTCAGACGTTGTAAAAAATGGAAAAAGTTCGTCTGTGGAACTCTCTGACGGAAAACAAAGTGATGTAAAACTGGATGACGAAAGCAACACGCGGCTTGAAAAAGAACGATCTATTCCCAGAGGAAACAGTATTGAGACAAAAAACAAACAAAAAAAGAAAGAAAGGCCCTCCAAATGATTAAATCCAACGTCCGGGACATCCAACGCCCGCATCAGAGCACAAACAGGCAGCAAACAGGAGCAAACAAGTCAAACATACCTAAACCTGACAGCACATCAGATCTACCCCAGGTTCTAGTGTTGCATGACTCTGTATTGAATGGAGTTTCCGGAGATCGTTTAGGACATGCCTACGGTCTTGTTGTCAGGAACCAGAAGATTTACACTATCGGAGAATGCAAAGATCTGCTCTTTGACAATACTCTCCCAGATTATGATGTTGTTGTACTCCATGTGGGTTTAAATGACCTTAAAACATCAAGAGATCCAAAAGCTACCTCAAACATATTCATCAACCTAGTGAAAGACCTCCAAAAGAAACACCCTACAATGCGCATTGTCGTTAGCAAGGTAGCACCAACATGCCTCTCAGATCTCAACAACAAACGTGAAGTTTTTAATGCTGCAAATCTTTCAAGTCTTCACAATGTCAAAAATGTCTCCTTTGTGTCTCACGAAAACATCAACAGCAAGAGACAATATATGCGGGACAACATTCATCCCTCCACAAGAGGCTCGAGCGTTTTTGCCGGCAACCTTGGCCGCCATCTGCATTACCTGTTCTGGACGAAACAAAGGCGGCATCATCAGAACATCCCAAGAGAACGCCATCAGGACGGCAGACTGAGACCTCGGTACTACCACATGGACCACTTTCTGCCCATACCGCCTTTCCCACCGAGAAGACCTGACATCTTTTTCGACTGGTTCCCGTGATCGTCTTCTATCAGCTGAATGATAGTATCTCTCCAATTCGCCATTACTGAAACCACTCTTACAACTGTAGTTTAATCAAATCTCGTGTTTTCTTTTATTTCCATCGTTGTGCTTGTAGTTACTTGTATTTATCGAGACTCCTTATCTTTATTTTTATTTATTTATTGATTTATTTTTCTTTAGCTTTTGAATGTTATCTGTATCAATGACCAACAAATCAAAAATAGACATTTTACAATGGAACTGTCGATCGATGTCAACCAATATCGCGAACTTTCAAGAACACATAGAGAATAACTCCTATACAGTGCTTATTCTTCAGTCACTAAATGTGTCCAAGATGAACTTACCACGTCTCGCTCATTTCTTCTACCCTCCAGTGTATCATCTCTCTGACGAAACAGGAAAAGTGAACTGTGCCATCTATATACATGAAAAGCTATCTTACCATCCCATTTCAACGCCAGTACCATCGACTGCGCCAAATATCCACTCTTGTGCAGCTTGTGTCAAATTTGATAACTCATTAATTTTAAATGTTCTTTCTGTTTATCTCCCTAAAGGTGTTGATGATTGTAACAGTGACTGGCTACGTACCCTGGGTACCCAAAATGAAAAGTGGCTAGTAGCCGGTGACTTTAATGAACATGCCCCATTTTGGGATAGTGGCTGCCCTAAGGTTAGCTCCAATCGTCTCGTGGAGAACATTTCGGACTCGGCACTCTTTCTTCTAAATGATGGAACCATAACTAGATTGCCTGACGTTCCTAGTCACAAACGATCTGCTATTGACCTGTCTTTGATTTCGCCATCACTAGCGACTAGCTGTACTTGGCAAGTTCATAATAACACTTTAGGTAGCGATCACCTCCCAATTACCATTTCCTTGAGAGGATTTACAATTTTGCATGATGATACAAGGGATAAAATCCCAAAATTTAATTATAAACGAGCTGACTGGGATAAATTCAAGTCCATTTTAATGTCCTTTAATGTTAGCATGCTGGAGAACCCAGATATTGATAAAATGTACTGTAACTTTTCTGAATCGGTCTTGAAAGCTGCAACCGAGGCAATTCCAAAATTTAGTCAGACAAAATCCTCTAAACATGCTGGCAAGGTCTGGTGGACGGAATCCTGCAAAGATGCTGTTAATAGAAAGAAATCAAAGTTGGTTGGTGAGCGACAGCCGTGTCGAGAGGACGTGTTGTTGTTTGCTCGTGTTAACCGACGGTGAGTTGTTATCGCGCGTTCTTTGGGACTTAGTGTTCTTTTTCTCTGTAGCATCTGTTTGGATCTTTCTTTCGGATTGTGTTCTTTTTTTTATTCTGCAGTTGTTTCTGTTTTAGTCTCTTTTCGCCCGACTTGCTGCATACAACTAGTTTTATACAGGAGGTGATAGAAAGTTGGAGAAAAAAAAAAAAAAAAAGAAGAAGAAAAAAAAGGTAATGGCAGTGAGAGTGACGCCGGTGTTTGTGAAGGCTAAAGACATGCCAGTAACAGACAGCAAGGAGCCCCTCTCTGTATTAGAGGTATGTCTAGCAGCTGAGAGGATTGCTGGCCAAGGATCAGTAGTGGGAGCCCAGCAGATCGGGGGTTTATGGTGCATATACCTGGCCACCAAAGAGGCAAGATCCCAGCTGCTGATCCAAGGAATGCGGGTAAGAGGTGTTGTGGTACAGCTTTTGAACACAAATCCGTTTATCCTGAGGGATGATACTGGGGAAGAAAAACCCTCAACGAAAGTTTTCATTGATCAGGTACCACTATCGGTGGCAGACAGTGAAATCAAACATGTGCTACTGAAAGCAGGTTGTGAGCTCCGATCCAACATCCAAAGCGAAAGAGCTAGAGACAAAGATGGTAAACTGACACGTTTTCTAACAGGACGAAGATTCCTATTCATAACAGTGCCAAAAGTTCCGCTTGACACCGCCATAAAAGTCAGTGTTTTCATTGCCAAAGTGTACCATAAGGAACAAAAAATGCAACGCAAAAATGCTGTCTGTTCAAAGTGCCTAGAACAAAATCACCATGTTTCAATGTGCACAAATGATGTGGTGTGTCGGGCATGCAGAAAGCCTGGGCACAGAAAGGGAGAACCACAATGCCAGATGATCAGCACAGAAAATGAGCGGAGTGAGTTTGAGAGTGAGGGGAAGGTGAAATTGGAGAGAGGGAGGAGGAGACAGGCGAAAATGATGAAATAAGGGAGGAGCGAAAGGAGCAGGCCGACAATGTGCAGAAGGGGGAGGGGACTGAGAAGGAGAAGGACCACAGAGGACGATCTCCTATGCGACAGGTGGAGCTGGGAGTCGGAGTGGGACAGAAGAGTCCTACTCGTCACCGCTCGGAGACACCCAGTAAGCGGCCCAGAGCCCCATCTTCAGAAGACAATCCGGAGGGGGAGGGAGGCAACCGGGTCAAGAAGGCGGGTAAGACTGATTGTCGCCGAAGCCCAGGGAACTCGGGGAGGGGTAGACGCAAGTAATACCCGAATTGACAAGGACTGACCTTTCCGACTTCGAACCTGGCTATGAACAACGATTTCCTTTTGGTTAATGGACAAATTATTTCCTTTGTGTGATATATGTTATAACATAAAAACGCTGTGTATATGGACAAAATTAAAGTAACATCATTAAATTGTAGGGGGTTAAAAAATAAAGTAAAAAGATTATCAATATTTCGGTATTTAAAAAGCAAAAAGATAGACATTACGTGCTTACAAGAATCACACATCACTGACAAAGATTTACCACAATGGGAAAAGGAATGGGAGGACAAATATATCATTACCAGGGAACAAACAGGAGCAAGGGAACAGCGATCTTGATAAGTAAATACTTTAATGGGGAGATAAAGTTAAAAACAGCAGAAGATAGAATCCTTATCATCTCTGTGAGACATGAAAAATTTAGTTTTAACTTAGCAAATGTTTATGTTCCTAATAACCTTGTTGAAAAAATAGCTTTCTTTGATGAACTATACTACAAATGTAACGATTTCTCTGATAATTTGATTCTGCTTGGAGACTTTAACTGTGTTCTCCACATTGGAAACGATGTAATATCTGGAAATCCTCACCGTGAAAACGAAGTTAAAGAATTTAACAAACTAGTAAGGAAGCTAGAATTAACTGATATATGGAGAATACTCCATATTAACGAGAAGGATTATACATGGAGTAGAAATAATCCATTTATAGCGCGTCGCCTCGACTATTGTTTTTTGTCGGAGAGCATGATAGAGTATTGTGAAACATGTGAACACATAACTATACCTAACTCTGACCATAAGGCAGTATCTATTGAACTGAATGAAAGAGAATTTGTGCGAGGACCCGGATACTGGAAAATGAACAATAGTTATTTATCAAACAAGGTATTTGTGCAAAAGATGAACATGCTGCTCGATACTTTCTTAAATAATGAAGTTTATGAAGATATGTCTAACATAGACAAATGGGAAAACTGTAAGGTTGAGATTCGATCTTTGTGTACAGAATTTGGAAAAAAATTAGCTACTCAAAGGAAAAATGAGTATCAAGACACATATATGAAAATCATAGAAACAGAGAAGGAAATAATAGATAATCCAGGAAAGAAAGATGTTCAGTCCAAGCTCTTACATTTAAAGCAAAAACTTGAAATAGAGCAGATACATGAAGCAAAAGGAGCGCAGATTAGGTCCAGAATAAAATGGATAGAGGAAGGAGAGCGCAATACTAAATACTTCTGTAGCTTAGAAAAGGATAGGGGAAAGAAAAAATCTATAACTAGGCTTCAAAATGTAACAGGAGAAGTTATAACTGAGCAGGGCAGCATTATGCAAGAGCTTACATCTTTTTATAAATCGCTTTACAGTCAAAAAACAGCAACAGATAATGTTGTTGAAGAAGTTAATATGTTCATTGAAAATGAACAGTTTCCACGACTAAGTGAAGAAGACGCAACCAAATGTGAAGGCATAATCACTTTAAACGAAACTACTAATGCATTAAAGAAGTTAAAAAATGGTTCAGTTCCAGGATGTGACGGCATAACAATAGAGTTCTTAAAATTCTTTTGGGGGAAACTAGGCAATATGATTACTAATTCATTTGCAGAATCTTTTCAGAAAGGGGAGCTATCATATACACAAAAAAGAGGAATAATAACGCTGTTACATAAAGGAAAGGATTTAGAAAGAGATAAATTAACAAACTGGCGACCCATAACACTTACTAATTGTGATTATAAGATATTAGCAAAAGTATTAGCAGAAAGACTTTGTAATGTAATACATAAGATAGTTTGTGAAGATCAGGCGGGATACATTAGAGGGAGAAATATTTCAACAATAATAAGATCTATTGACGATGCGATTAACTACCTTAACATAACTAAAAAAGCAGGGTATCTTCTAGCAATTGACTATTCCAAAGCATTTGACTCTATATCAAAAACATTTTTGTATCAGGCATTGGAAGTCTTTGGATTCGGAGCAGACTTTAGAAAATGGGTGTATGTCTTAAACAATGGGACCGTTAGCTCTATTAGTAATGGAGGATGGATTTCTGAGCCATTTGATGTGTTATGTGGCATTCGACAAGGATGCCCCTTTTCCCCACTGGCTTTTGTATTAGCAGTGGAACTTCTCGCTATCAAAATAAGAAATAGCAGTATAGAAGGAATAAAGTTACCTATGACATCTCAGACTGATCCAATGTACTTGAAAATAAAACAGTTTGCTGATGACACGACTCTGTTTTTGAAACATGCGCAAGATATGCATACATCGGTTAAAATACTTGCCAGGTTTGAAAGATTTTCTGGGCTTAGAATGAATACACAAAAAACAAAAGCTTTAAGAATAGGGCAACATGGTAATGAAAACATCCCATTCACTTTAGTTACTAAGATAAAAATACTGGGTATATACTTTGAAGCACATAGATTAGCAAAAGAAATTGAAGACAACTGGACACACAGGTTAGAGCACGTAAATAGAATGATAAGGGATTGGAGCAAACGAGACCTAAGTATTTTTGGTAAGATGGTAGTGATTAAAAGTTTTCTTATTAGTCAGTTTACATATGTAATGCAATCCATCAGTATTCCAAGCAACATTTTAAGTAAAATTAATACTATCTTATATAAATTCTTATGGCAGAAAAAACAAAGCAACAGAAAAGCATTTGAAAAAGTAAAAAGAAAAATAATGGAAGCTGAAGTAGAGGAAGGAGGTATTACAATGATTAACATGATTGACCAGCAAAAATACTTGAATCTACAATGGGCTGGAAAACTATTTGAAGTCACTGATAATCAAAACTGGGGGTATATTCCAAAATGGCATATTGAAAAACTGGCAAAGTATGGCAGTATTTTCTACATCAATTGTAAAGCACGTGAAGTAAAAGGATTAGACGAAATAGATAATGCCTTTTGGAAAGAAGTTATTCGTAGTTATCTAGAAAGCAAATCCGTTACTTCTTTATCAGAAGTAACAAGTGACAATTTCCACAGTCAACTACTTTTTAACAATGCATTGATCACCCATAGAAGCAAAACACTGCTCTTTAAAGCATGGCAAGAGAAAAGAATTACTCATGTGAGAGATGTGATTCACCAAGATGAAAATCGACTATTAACCATAGAGGAAATCCAGAATATACTGGGTCCAAATAAACCAAACACTATCATCGAATACAACCTGTTAGTCAATGCTTTTCCAAAACCATGGTTCCGGTGGGTCCAAAGAGGGGAAGAGAGGGAAACACATGTGCATGCAGAGCAAGTCAATACAACACTAAACCAAAAGCTATAAAGAAAATAATAGCACAATCCAGAGAGCTAGTGACACCTTGTGCATCTCAGTTTTGGTTAAGAAAATTTGGAATGAATATAGATAAAGAAATTTGGGTCAGAGCTAAAGAAGTAACAAAGGAAACCCGACTAAGAGTTCTTCAGTGGAAAATATTACATAATATTTACCCAACAAACATTCTTTTAAATAAAATGAAAGTAAAAGAAAACAACAAATGTTCCTATTGTAGGAATACAGTGGATTTTGTGAAACATTTCTATTGGGAATGTCCTACAGTGTGTTCACTATGGAATTATGTTGAAGAAACCATATATAACAAAATAAATGTACAAATAAAACTAAGAGTTACGGATGTATTGTTTGGGATAGCAAGAGCTAGATATTCATTGCAAAAATACAAATATATAAATCACCTTATACTGATTGGTAAAATGTGTATAAGTATTTATAAAAAAAAAACTGATTCAGCTATAGCATTGCGGCTCATTTTTGACAGAGAGATTAATATGAGACAACTTTCAGTTTAAAGAAAACAAAACACACACACTCTCACACACACACAGACACACAGACACACACACACACACACACACACACACACACACACACACACACACACAAAATATATAATATATATATATATATATATATATATATACAATATTGGAACAATTTAACAATCTGACAGAATATGATGGAATATGATAGAAAATAATTGGAAGAAAATGACATCATACTAAAAGGAGGATGAAAATTTATGTTAATACTTTATGTGTAACATTGATTACATTGATTTATACTCCGTGAGGACGTGTACATAGTTAATAGAAATTATGTTGATTTATTATTTGCGGCAGAGTGCCCAATTTTGACCTGAATATTTGGACTAAGCTGATAGACGACGTATCTGTACATATGTATTCACATAAACAAAATTCATGCATAAACAGACAAGCATGAGCAAAAACAAGATATGAATGTACAAGGGGAGTGTCACAAGCAAGTAAAACATGAACTATATAGACTAGGTAAAAAAATACCAGGCATATAACTGTGTACAAATCGCCATCAAAGAGAAACAAGCATGTCCATCGATTAAGAATAAACACACAGACTTGGGGCGGAGCAAAAAAAAGGGAGGGGGGGGGGAAGAAAAAGGAGGATAGAAACTCTCTCCATGTCTCCCTCTCTCTATCTGTCTGTATATCTTTCTCTCTCTCTCTCTCTCTCTCTCTCTCTCTCTCTCTCTCTCTCTCTCTCTCTCTCTCTCTCTCTCTCTCTCTCTCTCTCTCTCTCTCATTGATACTGATTGTCTCGCTGCAGAGATTTCCTCGTGCCTTGTAGTCTCTCTCTCTCTCTCTCTCCTCTCCTCTCCCTCCTCCTCTCTTCGTCTCTCTCTCTCTCTCCTCTCCTCTCTCCTCTCTCTTTGTTTCCTTTTTCTCTTTTCACTATAAGGATATCCTTCCAGGGAATAGCCATTTTGCGAGACGATTGTATGATTTCTGTACTACATCTCTCTCCTCTCTCTCTCTCTCTCTCTCTCTCTCTCTCTCTCTCTCTCTTCTGCTCTCTGTCTCTCTCTGTCTGTCTGTTCTGTCTGTCTCGTCTCTCTCTCCTCTCTCTCATCTCTTTCTAGCTCTCTGTCTCACTCTCTTCTTTGTTTTTTGTTCCTCCTTCTCTCCTTCCCCGACATCTGGTTTCTTTCAAGGATGGTTCCCGGAAGATATCCGGGCTTTTTTTTTTTTTTTAAATCTTTTCTTTTTTTCCTATAACCTTTGTATCTGTCTGTTACACGCAGTGTGAAAGTGTCATAACACTAAACACTAGCACAAAACCAAACCCAGACGCGCTGTAACAAAAGCCAAAACATTAAAATCAGCAAAATGGTGTACATTAATAGCAATAAAACATACAGACTCGCAGGGTGCGTGAGAGTTGAAGGGTACCAAAAAAAAAAAAAAGGAGAAAAAAGAAAGAAAAAAAAAGGACCGCCTAAAAAAAAAAAAAAAAAAAACCCAAAAATAAAGAACATTAAAAAAAATCAAGCAAATAAAAAAAAAAGACAGAAAAGGAAAAAAAATAAAAGGAAAAAAAAATTGGTAAAGGCGGGGGTGGTGGAGGGAAAAAAAAAAGAAAAAAAAAAAAAGCAAATACAGCAAAAGACAAAAAAAGTAGATGATTTACTCCCCATGAAACGGGCAAAAAATGAAAGTACTAGGATTATAGAGAAAGCCAAAAGCGATTACTGGTCATCATTTTGTGTAAATGAAGTTAATGATAACAAAGATTTTAAAAAGGTATGGTCAAAGATACACGAAATGAAACATGGAATACATTTACCCGCTTATCCAATCACCTTAGGGCATGAACAATTCCCAACATCAGCTCAAAAAGCTGAACTGTTTGCTGATTTTTTTGCAAAAAATAGCTCCAAAATTAGTCTCTCAGACAAGTGCAGAACTTTGAGGGAAGACCAATCAAATAACCATATCTATTCTGACCCAGAAGAAAACAATGAACATTATTTAAATGCAGAAATAACATTAGAAGAATTAAGAAATGCTATATCGTCATTGCCAACAAAGAAAACATCAGTCGGTTTAGACGCAGTCTCAAACGAAATGTTAAGGAACCTTCCAATCAATTTTACAACATTTCTGTATACCATTATGAAAAAATGTTGGATAGATGGGAAGACTCCATCTGTTTGGAAAGATTCTGTCATTGTGCCCATTCCCAAGCAGGGCAAACCTAACTCTGATATTAATAGTTATCGTCCTATCGCTCTCACCTCTCATACTGGTAAACTAATGGAAAAAATTGTATTAAATAGACTTACTTATCATTGTGAAAAAAACGGACATATTCCTACTGCTCAGGCTGGGTTTAGAAAAGGCCGATCGACTGTTGATCACCTTGTAAAGCTTACAACTCAGATAAAACGTCAATTTGCCCGGAGAAAAAATGTACTTGCAACTTTCTTCGATGTTAAAAAGGCGTATGATCAAGTCTGGCATGAGCGACTTTTATATAAACTTAAAATGATAGGTCTCTCTGGTTATATTTATGATTACTTCAAAGAATTTCTGGCTAACAGAACAATTCAAACAAAAATAGGAAATACATATTCTAGCAAGAGATTTGTGGAGATGGGCATCCCTCAGGGTTCTGTAACTGCCCCTTTGCTTTTTAATATCCTAACGCACGATCTCACAAAAAGTATTTCTAAAAATTCCAGTTTAGTTCAATATGCTGATGACATATGTTTATGGATGAATGTTACTTTAAAAAAAGAACACACCTTTAAGGTCAATTACATACATGAAAAAATTATATCAAAGAGACTTAAACAGTATCGCTAGATTTATGTTTGAGAATGGGTTATGTCTGTCTGCTGAGAAATCTCATATGATGCTTTTTGACGCTGGTGGAAGTTTTCATGATCTCCCTACTTTTAAGATGGATGACGCTGTGCTTACCTACACATCTTGCATAAAGTTTTTAGGTGTATATCTTACTTCAAAATTATCATGGAACACACATATTCAATATATCATAACTCAAGCAAGGAAAGCTCTTAATCTTCTTAAAGTTGTGAGTTACCAGAGTTGGGGACAGGATACGTGCACCTTAATTCATTTATCAAATTCTCTGGTCAGGACAAGGATTTCATATGCACAGGAAGTATATTTTTCAGCTCCTAAGTATCTTTTTAAAAAGTTACAAAGCATAGATTGAAAGGCATACAGAAAAGCCCTGGGAGTTCCCCTTTACGCTTCCATTTTAGGGACATATCATGAAGCTGGCGTTTGCCCCTGGATGCTTATCGAAAATTAGCTTGTGCTAAATACATTCTAAGATGTTCTGCTGTTCAGAACTCAAATGAGGATGAACTTGATATGCGATCTGATTTAGATTTTCCAAAACGCGCAAAAACAATACGATCAAATAAAACCATCCTTACGTATTCCTCAAACCTGTTGAAATCTGCCAAAATTGATCACAAAACCATAGCCCCACGTTATCCCCCTGAGTCCCATTCCTCATTGGGAACTTATCCCGGCAAAGTTTGATTATAAATACACTGATTTGCAAAAGAATGTTAATAATAACGTCTTAGGTGCTATGGCCAAGTCACATATTGACGATAGTTATCCTAATCACTTAAAAGTTTATACAGACGGATCCCTATTAAATGGCAATGCTGGTTCCGGCTTTGTTATTCCTGCTTTGAAAGCAGATAAATCATTTCATCTTGGAAAGGGGTTCTCTGTCTTTACGGCTGAACTAATAGCAATTCTAATGGCTCTGCATTATATTATTGACATTCCACGTGATTTTTCTAGAATACTTTTTTGTGTTGATTCCAAATCTGTTCTTCAAGCAATGGAATCTATTGCTGCTACCAGTCGCGCCGAGATTATCACCGAACTAAAAATTCTTATCCATTTCCTTAGATCTAGAGGGATAACAGTTGACTTTTGCTGGATTCCGTCACACTGTAGGATTGTAGGAAATGAATGGGCAGACAGAACTGCCCGTATAGGATCCAAAAACTCTGAAAATTCTGTCCATATTAAAATACCTTGGAGTCTCCATACCTATGGACTCTTAAAAAGAGTCTCTTTGAGTCTTTCTATAATCTGTATAAAGATTCAGTACTCTTTAAAATACATGCACAAGATTCTTCACTGAGCTGCTGTTCAAGAACTCAGAAATCTACTCGTCCATCTAACTCGTCCATTCAAATTCGTAAATTGTATACAAAGACGTATGTACATGTACACAAATTTCGGAAACTGGAATCTCTCTTTTATAGGCTTAAAGTTAACGCTCTTCGTACAAAATTCCACAGAAATTTACAATGCGCTTGTGAACAGTCGACAGTTTCAATACTCTGCATTTTCTTTTTGATTGTTCCTATTTTAACTCATCTCTCTCCAACTTCCGACAAAAAGATTCCCAATGCATTTTCCAGAATCTTCACGCCTTTTTTACATTTGTAAATTCGTTGATGTTAAGCCCAGTTGGCTCGTTTGTGTAAATATTTCTAGGTTTTTTGTTTGTTTTTTTTTTTTTCTTTTTTGTAATTTATCTTTTAAATTGTTAAATTTAGAACAGTATTTTCTTTTCAATTGTCAAAGTCGCACACGCACACACACACACACACACACACACACACACACACACACACACACACACACACACACACACACGCACGCACGCACACACACACACACACACACACACACACACACACACACACACACTAACACACACACTCGCACGTAGGCCTATACTAGCATTTTGCATACACTATTTCCATTTCTCTCAT
>CM065746.1:37163358-37168358 GCA_033310375.1 Conus canariensis | reverse complement strand
GGAGGATAAATTTTCTCATCTAAAAGTGAAAGACAGTAAGAAGTGTGCTGTTATGGTGAAGGACAAAGTAGTAAAGAAAACATGGAGAGAAAACTAATGTGAATAAAATGATGTGACCTTGGCCACTGTGAAGGAAGAAGAAAAAGTGAGAGACTGTGCCGTGAGTAAATTGTTGAAGAGGTAACAGCGGAAGAAAGGTCGTGAATACGGGAAAGTGAGCAGAGGAGGAGTTGTGTGATTTTCCGGTCCATGGTTGGGCCCTGTCTTCTCGTGGAGGACACGGGAAGCTTGTGAAGTTAGGGCCACTGGGCTGACCCTGGGAGCAGACGGCAGGTGGCTGTTGGTGTTTGGGTGGACGTGAGTCCCTACGGACAGATTGTGAGTAACGTATATAAGACGATACATATTTACTGGCAAGACTTTGGACAGCGAGGATCGCTGAGACAACTTATAAGATTTAGTTGATGTCACGAGGAGACCTCAACGGAAGTGTTTGCAGGAAGTGACGAGGAACAAACACTTGAATATAAGTTGGACCAAGAACTACAAAATGATAAGAAATGAATGATCATAACTATTAGAACTGGATAATTAGTGACTGAAGGGTGAACTTTTGAATTGTGAAAGATTTCCTGTTTGCCTCCCCCCCCCCCCCCCCTGTTTTAATGGTTAGAAAGAAGAAGAGGGATTTAAGTCCTTGATTTAAGTGATTTATTAAATTGTATTTGTTTATTGACTTGACTTAATCCTCTTGGTTCCTCGGGGAACATAGGGCCGCAACCACACTCCCCCAGCGCACTCTGTTCTGGGACGCCCTCTTCAGCTCGGCCCATGTCATTTGTTTATAGTAAACTTAAATTGAATTGAAAATATTCATCTTCATTTAAATGTCCAATTGTGTGGATCTAGCTTCCCCATGTGATGGAGACAGGGAAAGACACTTAATTTTGTATAACGTTTTCCCTGAAATCATATTGACTACGGAAGTTGTTATTTTGCTAGGAGGGATGACTGTGATGTGATGTTGTTTGAAAATTAGTAAATTGTGGTAGTTAATTGGGTCTTTTGAGTGTTCATTTCTGGGAGTCGGATAGCGTAATTGCGAGCAAAATTAGTTAATGTTGCAGGCTCCTTGACTGAAAAGTGGAATTGTGGGAGTGAATATTAGTCGTATAAAAGGTTTGTGAATCGGGACACCGCAACATCACAACATGTTAATCCATCAATCCAGAACTTGATCATTTTCTTTATATTTCTAAGTGCTTTTTTGCCTTCTCTAACGTTATTTTTCCCTTCCAAAGCAGCTGAAACTTCTTGATGATGATGTCGGAGATCATCAACAATAGTGTTGAAACTGCAGTCTACTTCTCGTTTTTCATAGAGCTGTTTATGAAAACCGTCAATTTAAATCATTACGCATGTAGAATTTGCTACTCCAACGCGAGACAAACAGACCTTGGCGATGGATACAAGATGCCTCCTCTCAAGGCCTTCATGGATGACACTACAGTGATTTCATCCAGAGAAGACGAGACACGTCATGTGCTGGAGAAGCTGGACGACATAGTTGCCTCATCCAGAATGAAGTTCAAGCCAAAGAAATCACGGAGTCTCTCACTGAGGAAAGGAAAAGTGGCCGGATCTGTGGTCTTCAGTGTTGCCAACCAGGCCATTCCAACAGTCACAGAAGAACCAGTCAAGAGCCTTGGAAGATGGTATGATGATACGCTGAAAGACACACAAAGAGCAAAAGAAACCAAGCAGATGGCGGAGGAAGGCTTGGAGACCATTGACCAGTGTGGGCTCCCTGGCAAATACAAGGTCTGGTGTCTGCAGTTCATGCTGATACCAAAGCTCCCATGGCCTCTGATGATATACGACATCTGCACCAGCATAGTGGAGGCAATGGAAGCCAAAATCAACAAGTTCACAAGGAAATGGCTTGGTGTCCCACCCTGTCTGACTGACATAGCGCTGTACTGTCGCCAAGCAAAGCTGAAACTACCACTGAAATCCATCCTGGAGGAATACAAAGCAGGGAAGATCAGACTTCAAAGCATGCTGGAGGACTCAGGAGACAAGGTGGTAGAAGCAATCAAGCCCCAGCTGAAGACAGGCAGAAAATAGAAAGTTCAAGAGGCGATGGATTCTGCAAAAGAAAGTCTCAAGATCAGAGAAATAACAGGACACACACAGACCAACAGACAAGGACTGGGGTGACCAAAACTGTATGGTGGTCAAAGGCCAAAGGAAAAGCCAAAAGAGACATGATGATTCAGGAGATGAGAAAAGAAGAAGACCAAAAAAGACTCCAAAAAGCAGTCCAGCAGAGCCAGCAAGGGCAATGGACAACGTGGGAGAATGCACTCCAAAGAAGTCTCACTTGGAATGACATTTGGCACATGGCCCCTCTCAGGATCAGCTTCATTCTCAGATCTGCATATGACCTTCTGCCCTCAAATGCAAACCTGGTGAAGTGGGGGAAAACAGACGATCCTGCATGCCCCCTCTGCCATGAAAAACAAACAGTGGAGCATGTCCTAAGCTCATGTAAAGTAGCCCTGGCTCAAGGAAGGTACACATGGAGGCACAACCAAGTGCTCAAAGAGATTGTACAAGTAGTCTGGGCTAGTACCAACACCACAAAAGGGAAACTCAGGACTCCAAAAGCACCCGCAACATTCTTCACGGCAGGAGGCAGCAAATCATGGCCAAGAACAACAGTGCCACTCGAAACATGCAGGCAGAGTCTGCTGGACGGGGCAGATGACTGGGAGTGCACTGCAGACCTCCCAGAATGGAAGAGTCACCCAGAGATCATCAGCAAGAGTGGCATGAGACCAGACATAGTAGTCCACTCTAAGTCAACCAAGCAGCTGATCATGATCGAGCTCACGGTGCCATATGAGAACAGAATGGAGGCAGCTCAAATCTACAAGACTGAAAAGTATGCTGATCTGGCAAACAGCCTGAGGAGACAAGGCTATCAGGTCAAAGTCGTCACTGCAGAAATTGGAGCTAGGGGGGTTGTAGGAACGTCTGCATACAGCCTCATGAAACAGCTCTCAGTTGCAGGGAGGGAAAAAACCAGAGCCCTGAAAGCAATGGCAGAAGCGGCAGAGAGGTGTTCAAGCTGGATCTGGTCAAGGAGGAACAAAAGTGAACTTCATAAGGCTTAAATTTCCTACAAATATCAGGTGTCCCTGTGGCTCAGTGGTTAAAGCGCGAGTCATTAAGTGGAAAATGAGCATGTCCAGAGGGTCATGGGTTCGAATCCCAGCCATGGCTCGTCCCAAGATGGGAAAAAAGGGGCAGCAGAGGGACATCCGGAGTCATGAACCGGGTGTGGCCCAACCCCCCTAGAGTGTCAGGAGATAAGGGCCGAAACACTTGCTTGAAGGGGGCTTCTCTTCTGAGGACTCTCTGCTGCCACGCTCTCCTTGAGTTTCTTTCTACTTTTCATGTTCATCTCGCATTTGTATTGTATGATTACTGATATCATTTTGTTTGTCTAGTTCAAGAAAATAGTCAATTATTCCCCCACCCCACCCCACCTCCACCATTACTTGAGAGATCCATGTTGCCTTAATCTGAGTGTTTCATTTTTTTTCTTTTGTGGCTTGCAATTTTTCGTTCTTTTTATTTAATTTCTTTTCTCTCCCCAGATTAGTTTTTAGGCTTTTTGCCCCAAAACTATGACTGTAGACAAGGTGATCCCACTTCACATTTCTCTTCTGTTCTATGTGTAGAGGTACTAATGAATATGAAGAGACCAGATAAAATCATCAAAGAAATACCTGTGAATCAGATGGAGCATAAAATAGCACAATTTGCTGATGAGACACAGTCTCTGGAAGACGGAGATCAGGTTTCTTTCGAAGAAACTGTGTGTTTCCTTCATACATTTGGCTAGTCTTTAGGTTTGAATCTTAATTGCGTGAAAAAACACAGACAGTATGGCTAGCTCTCGGGAGGAAGTCATCAAAAAATATACCACATCTTAAAATTAATTGTGGGAGTTCACGCTTGGCCGTCGACCGAGGCGGACGTGTGTAGTGTCGCTCGTCTTCTCCCTGTGAACTCGCTTCACAATGTAGCCAGTGCAACAAGCCTTGGAGTGAATGTGCTTCTGTGACTGGGATTTGTGACGGAGATATGTGGCGGTGTTTTTGAAACTTGATTTGATGACTGTCTTGTGTGCTTGTGTGCATTTTCTCCTCAAGTGTGCCATTTGGTGTTACTGTGATCTGTTTTGATGAGAAGTTTCAAGATGAATATTTCGCGAAGCACACCGGACATTAACACAGGATTTTAATACTGCCTGTGTTATTATTTGGACTAGCATGAGTTCATCGATTTCAAAATATTTTACAACTAAAGTGAATAGTTACAAGCGTAAGCCGTCCTCTACGTCCTCAGATAGCTGTGCTAGTCCAACAGAATCCTACCCTCCTGATAGCAAGAAGCAGGAAGCGAAAAGACAGAAAACAGAGCTGGGCCCAGACTGCAGTTTAGACATGGAGGAACTGAAAACAAACTTAGAATGTATAAAGGAAAAGTTAGCGTTCGTGTGTGTATGAAGGATGACATCCAAGCGCTCAGAGAAGAGATATCCCAAATCTCGGACACTTTGACTCGTAGGGTGGACATTTTGGAGGGGACACTATTTGAACTTCAGCAAGATAAGGACAGGCTGGTGGAAGATGTGAAAGAGCTGAAGAGGGACAACACGTCGCTGCGCTCCCAACTGGAAACAGCCAAGAGGGAGAATGGAGACCTGACGGTAGCCCAGAACGACATGGAGCAGTACGGTCGTTTGTGGAACGTGAGGGAGCCCGGGATGAAAGAGGGACAGCGGCCTGGAACGGAGACGGTGACAGACTGCATTCAGAAATGGGTGGACGTTTTTACCCAGAAAATGGGTGTGTCTGTGCGTTCTGATGACATTGAGATCGCTCACCGTGCAGGGAGACCGAGGGGAACGACGGTGGACGGGGACC
>CM065746.1:37150858-37158358 GCA_033310375.1 Conus canariensis | reverse complement strand
AGAGAAGGAATTATAACTTCTATCCCTAAAGGTGGTAAACCAAGGCAATACATAAAAACTGGAGACCTATCTCACTTTTAAACGTAATTTATAAAATAGGATCATCCTGTATAGCAAATCGGTTAAAGCAAGTTCTACCAAATGTAATTGATGATGATCAAACAGGGATTATCAGAAATAGACATATTGGAGATAATTTAAGGTTAATATATGATATCATAGCTTATCTAGACAAACATAATCTACCTGGATTGCTTTTGAATATAGATTTTGAAAAGGCTTTCGATTCGATAAACTGGAACTTTATGTTTAAAGTACTGAAAGCATTTGGTTTTCAAGAAGATATATGCAGATGGATAGGTACGTTCTATAAAAATATCAAATCATGTGTAATTGTAAATGGTCAGGTTTCGGACTGGTTTAAAATTAAAAGAGGCTGCAGACAAGGAGACCCTCTATCTCCTTATATATTTGTGTTATGCGTAGAAATATTGGCTGTTATGGTCAGACAGAATTCTGATATCCATGGGATCTCAGTGAATAATGTTGAACACAAGATTTCTAAGTACGCTGATGACACAGAATTCTTACTTGCAGGAGACAGGAGTTCTTTTGAAAACTGCATAGATGTTCTTGATAAGTTTGGTTCTGTGTCAGGCCTTCATATAAATGTAGGAAAAACTAATGCCGTTTGGCTGGGAACTGAGAAAAAATCTGAAGTCCGTTATATGGAACATTTAAGTATGGAATGGAATCCATCTAAATTCCGAATATTAGGAGTGTGGTTTACTAACGATCTGAAAGAATGTATAGATATAAATTACTCGGAAAGACTAGCAGATGTCAAACACTTATTCAAAATATGGGTAAAACAACAGTTAACACCTCTTGGTAGGGTAACAATACTAAAATCTCTTATCCTCTCAAAGTTGACACACCTCTGGTTACAATTACCAAACCCACCAGACATATTTTTTCAAACATGTCAACAGGCTTGTTACAAATTTGTTTGGAACAAGAAGCCAGATAAGATTAACCGAAAAACTGCCCATACAAGTATCAAAGATGGCGGTATTGGTCTTCCTGACCTAAAAACGTTTGTTTTATCTCTGAAGCTGTCCTGGATACGTAAAGCTGAAACGTCAACCCATAAATGGCGAAATATTCTGTTGCATAACTTCCCTATGTGGTCGCTTATGAAAAAAATGTGGTCCAGAATTCGTTTCCAAATTCACCAAGTATAATCAGTTTTGGGCTGAAGTTCTTGATGCATATAAAGTTTTTTACTACAAGTGTGCCCCGCAAAACTCCACCGAACTTCTTGCCGAACCATTATGCCATAATAAGCGATTTCAAATTGGAAAGAAGTGTATTGTATCGAAAAAACTAAGTAGCAAAGATATTAACTGTTTCGCCCACTTTTTTGATGATAAAGGAAAGTTTTTGCCACATGCACTTTTTAAAGAAAAATATAATGTACATATTGATTTTGTTACTTTTGCTGGCTATAAATCGACTATAATGGACTATGTAAAAACGTCTGGTATCACAAAAAAATGATAAGTACATAAACTCATCATTGTGCTTTAAACACCTTTTTGCTATAAATAAAGGTTCCAAATTGTATTATGATATCTTTATTGCAAATAACCTTAAGCCAAAATGCTGTGATAAATGGGACATAAAATTGTTGATGCAAAATGATTGGAAATCCTGCTTTTTGTACGCGCATAAGATACGTGATGTAAGGCTGCAGTGGTTTCAACTGAAAATATTACACAGGTGTTTATGCACAAATGTTGTTTTAAAGGAGATTGGAATCGTTGAAAATAATAACTGCAGTTTTTGTAGCACATTCAAAGATAGCATTGATCATATGTTTTGGAAATGTCACCATGTACAAGTATTTTGGAATGCCCTCTTTGGTTTAATGAAAGAAAAATGTTTGAATGCTGAAAATGTACTTTTGACAGAAACACTCGTACTATTTGGCTATGACAATATGATTGTTGGCGACACCGTCTTTTACTTTATAATACTATTTGCGAAGCATTACATATATGTTTGTAGAATAAACAACACCCTGCCACAAGTACATGTATTCATAAACAAATTAAAATTTAGATACAAAATTGAGGAACATATTGCATATTTAAAATTAAACCATGCAGAATTTTTGACCAGATGGCTGGCATACAGACCATTAATGGATACTGTTTAACAGTTATACCCTTTTGTTATTGTTTTCTTTTCTTTGTAAACAACTTGCACTAATAGATTCAGAAGTGTAAGATGAAGTGTGTGAATGAAAACTTTTTTGTGCATTATTAGAGGCCTGAGTACACTACTCAAAACAATTGAAGTACCACTTAGGAAAACTGCTGTCATTCGAAAGAAAACAAAGCTGAACATAATTTAATGATTGAATATTTTATTTTTATTATTCCTCAATCCATTCAAATTTATTCAAACACCGTGACAAAAAATTATCTTTGTTTTACACTTGATTAAAGAGGCATACCCCCAAAATGAAAAGTAACAAGAGTCTATGGTAGATGTCATGATGTTAATAACGGGTATGACCACCGTTCGCGTTCAAACAAGCGTCACGTCGACGTCTCATGGAGTGCACCAGGCGGCGGAGAGTGTCCTGGGGGATCGCCTGCCACTCCTGCTCCAGCAACTGAAACAGCTGGTCCACGGTGTCTGCTGGAGGGTTGTGGGCCCGCACTCGCCTCCCCAGCACGTCCCACAGATGCTCTATGGGGTTCAAATCTGGTGACCTGGCAGGCCAGTCCATTCTTGTCACCTGCTGCCCTTGTAGGAACTGATTCACAATGGCGGCGCGGTGGCACGGCGCGTTGTCGTCCTGGAACTGGGCGCCCTGGCCAACTGCCCTCAGGGCGGGCATCACAAGGGGGCGGATGATGGTGTCGCGGTAGGTGGCACCGGTCAGGCGGCCTTCAACACGGTGTAGGGGGTCCTGTGACGTAGGCTGAACCCACCCCACACCATCACGGACCCACCTCCATAGCGGTCATGCTCCCTGACGGCAGCGTCAACGTAGCGTTCTCCAGGACGTCGCCAGACGCGAACCCGCCCGTCGTTGAACCTGAGGGTGAACCTTGACTCGTCTGTGAAGAGTACTGTTGCCCATTCAGCTCTTGTCCACCTTCTATGACATGCTGCCCAGGCCCGACGATGAGCTCGATGCGCTGGGGTCAGTATTGATCTCACTGCTGGGGACCTTGACCTCAAGTTGGCGTCGTGGAGCCGGTTCCGAACTGTCTGGGTACTGACGTTGACGTTGCTGGCTTGTCGTAGCTGGTCTCGGAGTACTGTGGCACTGGCTGAACGGTCTCTCAGACAAGCGATAACAATGAACCGATCCTGCTGTCTGGAGGTGCTTTCGTCCGTCCACGTCCCTGCTGTTCTTCAACACTTCCAGTGTTAAGCCAACGGTCTCTGAGCCTCAGAATGACTGGGTGACTCACTCCAAGCCGTCGACCAATCTCCCTCAAGCCAATACCTTCTTGGCACCATGCTATCGCTCTTCCTCTGTCGGTGTTGCTTAGTCGTTGTCTCGCAGGCATGGTTAAATCTTCCTAAATTTCGCGACTTTTTATACCCGTCAAATGTGCTAACTGATTGCAATTCTGCTCAGAAAAAACCTTGCTTTCACGTGCATCACATTTTTTTTTCTTGCTGCGTCTGTGTCAAAATCTGGGAGCGACACAAGTTCGATAATTTCTCGGGATTTTTTTGCCTCAGATGCGACGCGGTAGATAACTGCTGACCGACTTTAACATAACAAAAATGCACGAGGAGTAGTATTTGAGAACCGGGTAAGCTTATCCAGCAGAGTTTATTCAATTATCAATATTAATTGGTTTATCAGAGCTTTTTAAAAATTGCATACAAAAATTAGGGGTGGTACTTCAATTGTTTTTAGTAGTATATAATATTTTGCCAAATGTAATGATGTAAAAAACGTCCTTGCCAGCATGATTTTTCTTAATACATCCACCCCCCCAACCCACCCCCCCCTCTCTCTCTCTCTCTCTCTCTCTCTCTCTCTCTCTCTCTCTCTCTGTTTTTGTTTTGTTTTGATTCGATAATGTTTGCATGAATATGTGAATTGAAATTGTTTGGGATGATTTCTTTCTTTATTTATTTCTTGATATACATATTTGCTTTCCCTCATTACTTTTCTCCCCTTTTTTCCTGTAAATATATATGAATACAAATAAAAAAAGGTTTAAAAAATTAAATTAATTGTAACTTGCGAAAGTTCAGAATACTAGGAATTCCGATCTATATCTAACTAAGCTGGCTGGGAATACATGAATTATTCTAAAGAGATAAAAAGCTGTGGAAATAGAACAGTTATACAGGAATTGAATTTAGAGAATCATATGACACTGGGAAGAACTGCAAGTCTAAAAATCCCTTCTCCGAAAATGTACACGTGTGGACATGTTTACTTAATCCACTAAACAGATGCGTGGGGAAAAATCCATGCGCCAAATTCGTATGGAAAAGCAAAAGGCATAGAATTAGCAAGAGAACTGTTATAATTTAACCCAAAAAAAACTGTTATAATAAAAAAAAAAACAACGAATAAATGAGGGAGTTTTGATTTTCCCCTTTAAAACTGTTTCATGCAATCTTTAAAAGTAAGCTGGTTAAGAAATATCAAAATAACAAATCACAAACGGAAATCAGTCTTAACATTATCATATCCAAATGTAAAAAGTCTATACAATCTTGGATCAAATGAAATTATCAGTAAAGGGAAACTAGTTTCCGAAAAGACGTATCCCATGCGTATAAAATGCAATACAACAAAGGTTTCCAAACAAATTCATCCGAGGCATGCACAAAACCATTGTTTTACAACCAAAGAAAAACTTTTCAATGTATCCAGATGATTGAATGGATGGAAGCGTTTATCTTACTGCAGACCTGTGCAAAGATGAAGGGAAATACTTGCCGTATGCTGAATGGAGTCATAATCACAATACCCGAGCTAATTTCTTGATTTATTCATCATTAGAAAAAAAATATTTCTGAAAAAAAGCGTAGAAAGCAACAGCAAATCCGATTTTTTCTATGCAGGGAGTTCTTATTGTCTTTTTAGATTCATGCAGTCATGAACACATTTTGCGAATTAATTTGTAGGTCGTCATTGCCAAGCATTTCACATGGGCATAGCTGATGGAACTTTGGGTCTGGCACATCTTTTGATAGCTGCTCTGTTAGCTTCAGTCTTAGCAATTTGTATCTGGGGCGGCTGTTCACAAAACGTAATTCATCTTCGACCACACCACTTGCAGAGCGTTTGCTGTCTTCTCTTGTGGTGTTCGTGTATCTACCACTTTTTGTTTGTAGGTCATGAACACTAATGAGAAGTCTGTCGACATCACGTCTCTGTACCAAGCCTGCGTTTGTTTGTTTGCTTGCTTGCTTGTTCGTTTGTTTAATAATGTATACTTCTTGTCGGTAGTTTGGGCTGCTTTTGGTTGTAATAGTAATGCCTTGAAGTGCTACTTCTTTATCATTATTAATATCAGTATTGTCATTATCATTATCACTATTATTATTGTTATTATTACTATCATCGTTATTATCATTAATATTGTTATCACTGTTATTATTATTATTATTATTATTATTATTATTATTATTATTATTGTTGTTGTTGTTGTTGTTGTTGTTGTTGTTATTATTATTATTATTATCAAATTTCATCATTATTATCATTATCATTATTACAATTATTATTGTTATTATATTATCTCCCGCACCCCACCCTCCGCCAGTGAGGAGGGTGCCGACATGTAAAACCTGCAGATGTATCAGTTTGATGACCAGACGTTCACGTCATTTGCCTGTGAGTTTTATCCCGTGCCTTTGTTTACGTAAAGTCCTCGACAAAGAAGGTGTAACTTGACAAAGCGACGTTGTGCAGTTCAGAATGAGACAGTGATGCGTAGGAGTCTGTGATGGTGTGGAAGCTGAGCGACAGACTGACACTGTCATCATTTTCCACTGTAGTCTGTGATGGTGTGGAAGCTGAGCGACAGACTGACACTGTCATCATTTTCCACTGTAGTCTGTGATGATGTGGAAGCTGAGCGACAGACTGACACTGTCATCATTTTCCACTGTAGTCTGTGATGGTGTGGAAGCTGAGCGACAGACTGACACTGTCATCATTTTCCACTGTAGTCTGTGATGGTGTGAAAGCTGAGCGACAGACTGACACTGTCATCATTTTCCACTGTAGTCTGTGATGGTGTGGAAGCTGAGCGACAGACTGACACTGTCATCATTTTCCACTGTAGTCTGTGATGGTGTGAAAGCTGAGCGACAGACTGACGCTGTCATCATTTTCCACTGTCATCATTTTCCACTGTAGTCTGTGATGGTGTGGAAGCTGAGCGACAGACTGACACTGTCATCATTTTCCACTGTCATCATTTTCCACTGTAGTCTGTGATGGTGTGGAAGCTGAGCGACAGACTGACACTGTCATCATTTTCCACTGTCATCATTCTGCCCTCAGCTCTTCATGCGTTGGTTTAGACTTTCACAAAATAGAAAGTGAAAGGGCTGGGAGGTTAGTGCAATGGTGTTCCACCTCCAGCTTGCACGCGCGCGCGCGCCCGCACACACACACACACACACACACACACACACACACACACTCACACACACACACACACACACACACACACACACACACACACACACACACACACACACACACACACCTGATTTAAAAGTGGAAAAGTTGTACCATCTTGGTAGACATTTTTCAATTTTCAGTGCTGAGCATGTTGCCATTTTGATATCATTATACCTCGTCCTGAGTTTTCCTATCAACTCTTGTCAAATTCTAGTATGCACCGATTCTAAATCGGCCCTAAGCGCTATTCAGTCTTCCAATCCAAAAGTACGTGCTGAGATGATAACAGAAATTAATCATGTCATACATCTTCTGTCAGCTAAATGCATTACAGTTACATTTTGCTGGGTACCGTCTCATTGTGGAATTTCAGCAAATGAGAGGGTCGATCAGGCTGCAAGAAAGGCAGCCCGAAATGTCGAAGGATCAATACCACTTGACATTCCCTTAGATTTAAGTGAATGTTATTCTTTAATAAACGAAGCGTCCAGTAAAAATTTCAGAAATGTATTAGAGAACTCAGAAATTAACTATTACCGCAACTGTATTAAACCCAATTCTGGGAAAAATATATTGGCCTCATCAAGACCCAACCTTGTCTCCATACCTAGAGAAATACAACGCTTAATGCACAGAATGCGTTTGAATTCACTTCTAACAAAATTCAGCAAAAATCTTACATGTATGTGTGGAGAAAGAGTTGGAGTTGAACATCTATTAATTTACTGTCCAAGCGCAAAGAAGACTATTAGCAAAACTGGTGACGATATTTCATCTGATGGATCCGGTTCCCTGTCTCTATCTAGAGT
>CM065746.1:37148559-37150758 GCA_033310375.1 Conus canariensis | reverse complement strand
TAGTCTAGGTGTGGGAAGATCTTGCCTTGGTGGGGGGAAGAGCTAGCCTAGATCAGGGAAGATCTAGTCTAGTAGTTAGCGTCGCGGGCTCCGGCTGGGAGGCAGTGGGTTCGAATCCTATCAGAGTCATGTGGGTTTTTCTGTCCCGACCGGCTCCTACCCAGAATTGAGTTTGCTGCGGACTCATTTGGGGAGACTGGGACCACACAGTAGAGTTTCATCCACTTAATGGATGCATTTCTGAGAGTGTTGCTCAAATTTCCTGACCAACACTGAAGGTGCCTGTATCTCTCGAGCCTGGTTGATGCTGGGATATATTCTGAAAGGAAGCGCAGAGTACAGCCTTGTCATGTAGTCTCAGACCGAAATGGAAATCAGTAGCATCATCTTAATAAACATCCTCATTCTCATCGATCAGCATCTAAAAAAAGTCTCAAATTCTGAGGCCCGTCATGCCCTCTCTCATGGTGACCTCAATTTCCATGTCCTCTCCGCGTCTGTGGCCTTGGTTTGGTTCCGTCGGGGTCACCGGTATCGGCGAGTCCATGGGGGCTGTCGTTGGACGGACGTGGTGGCAACCTCCGGAGGGAGAGCTCACTCATGCCGGCTCCGCGACTAAGCAACTATTGTTGTCAGTAGCGGGCTTAGTAGGTGGTGTCCTGCGTATGTTAGATCAGAACAGGCGCCACTGAACACTACCGAAGTGACTCGGCAGCAGTGCAGTGTCTCCTCCAGTGTGTTGCCTCTTGACGACTTGACATTGACTGCTCCCTGTGGATTGCCGGTGCTGGGGCTGCGGTGGGGCCGACCGGGCTGTGGCTGTGGATGGGGTGTCGGAATGAGCGGCGTGGGTGCACTGCCTCTGAGGTGGCGCAGAGCTTGGGACAGCAAAATAAGAAAAAAAAAAATCTAGTCTAGGTGGGGAAGAGCTAGCCTAGGTGGGAGAAATCTCGCCTAGGTGGGGGAAGATCTTGCCTAGGTGGGGGAAAGAACCACCCTAGGCGAGGGAATAACTAGCCTAGGTGGGGGGGAAGAGCTAGCCTAGGTGGGGGAATAACTAGCCAAGGTGGGGGAAGAACTAGCCTTGGTGGAGGAAGAACTAGCCTAAGTGGGGAAATAACCAGCCTAGGCGGGCAAAGGAAGAGCTAGCCTAGGTGGGGCAAGATCTAGCCTAGATGGGGAAGAGCTGCCTAGGTGGGGGAAGAGCTAGCCTAGGTGGAGGAAGAGCTAGCCTAGGTGGGGGAAGAGATGATCTAGCCAAGGTGTGGGAAGAGCTAGCCTAGGTGGGGGAAGAGCTAGCCTAGGTGTGGGAAGAGCTAGCCTTGGTGGGAGGAAAATTAGCCTAGGTGGGGGAAGAGCTAGCCTAATGGGGGGAGACCTACCCTAGGTGGGGGAAGAACTAGCCTAGGTGGGGGAAGAGAAGATCTAGCTTAGGTGTGGGAAGAGCTAGCCTAGGTGGGGGAAGAGAATGAGCTAGCCTGGCTGGGGGAAGAGCTAGCCTGGCTGGGGGAAGAGCTAGCCTGGTGGGGGAAGAGCTAGCCTGGTTGGGGGAAGAGCTAGCCTAGGTGGGGGAAGAGCTAGCCTGGCTGGGGAAGAGCTAGCCTGGTGGGGGAAGAGCTAGCCTAGGTGGGGGAAGAGCTAGCCTGGCTGGGGGAGAGTAGCTAGTGGAAGAGCTAGCCTGGCTGGGGAAAGAGCTAGCCTAGGTGGGCTTTAAGACTCTCAGCCCTGTACCTTTTCCTTAACACTGCTTGTCTTTACACAGGTTCACATTGGCGAAAGATGCTACACGTATGCCAGGGCAAAATTCAGTCAATTGTGTCGGAGTCCAGGCTCACTGCTCAGCCTGGAGAGCTATCAAAAGTGGAACCTCTTTGTGAAATCCCTTGAACAAGCTGACATCAGAGACATGATCAATATTCACTTGACGAAAGTTCGATCAGAACACATGTAACGAACTATTTTCTTTATTTGGGAGTTGTTACTTCCTTTGTCTGTCCTGTTTCTTTCTTTCTTTCTTTCTTTTTTTTGAAATGGCTCATGTTTTATGCTCATACATAGTAAGGTAAACAAAAGCAACACTGGAATAATGATGATAAAAACAAATGTAGTATTCCTGTAAGACTATTTGCTTTATCTGTCACTTGGCGTATGCATTTTTTTCTTGAAAGGTATATATGTTTCTCTCACTACTGTATATTG
>CM065746.1:37126059-37146059 GCA_033310375.1 Conus canariensis | reverse complement strand
CCACACATTCACAACACACACACACACACACACACACACACACACACACACACACACACACACACACACACACACCACCACATTCACACATTTACACACACACACACACACACACGTGATAGAGCCTCACATGGCGACATGTGACGTTCCGTCGCGTACGCCCTTATTTGTTATAAAGCATTTCCCTAGGTAGGGAAGAGAAAAGGTAAAAGAAACAATAATTTGTATGGCCTGACCAGTGTGATCGGTGTCGCTGGTGGCTATTAAAACAGTTCAGTGAATGGACAGACGTTGTCCATTGGTCAGCAAACAAGGGCTGGTAATGCGTAGAGTTAGACGAGTACTCACTGAACGTGTACTCAAAAAGAGCGCAGGAGGGAAAAATAAGGAATAGGAAGGAGATGGCTTGGGGACACTGACCGGACAGGTTGTTGGAAGAACGAGTTCCACCTTCAATTCACCATTACCAGGTGAGGTATAGACAGATGGGGAGAGAAAAAAAGAGAGAGTTAAGAAAATGGAAAAATGGAAAAGAATTTATCATTATTCAGATTTTGAAATGGGTTACTTACACGGACTTCATTCGTGTTTCAGCCCTTCCCAGTGCTGTGGCAGCACCAGTTAGGTGACTGAGGCAGTCGCACAAATATTTGGGCTACAGTGCTGCGGCAGCACCTAATCGTCTCCAGGGTTGGAGAATCGAGCTGTAGAGACAACGACTGCACCAGTCGTGAGAAAACAAAGCATTTGTCATGTTGACTCATAATGACTTTTAATTATCCCCCCTTAGATTGGAACTCACTTGATATACCTATATTTTAAGCTATCTTTTTGATTTTTCTTTGAAAATATATACATTGTTTCTCCAGTGAGGAGGAGAAACCGGTAAAAGATATATTTGTGAAGTAATATGTATAATGAGATGAAATTTGGTCCCAATCAGGGGATCTGTGGAATGATTGTACCTCCACTGGAGAGGAGGAATGAAAAATAATTCCTTGAAAACAAACCAGTTGAATGTGATGGAAAATTGATTATTGTATAGTAAATTATTCCCCGGAGAGGAGGGGGAGAAGAAGAGTTATTGTAGTGCGCCTTCTGGTTGTTTGGAGAGAGTGCGTGTGCACGGAGTGAATGCTGAGCTGAGTGTGTGCATGCACTTATGCACAGTGTGACAGTGGTGACCCCGACTTAGGACATAGGACAAGGGTTTTTTTTTTCTACCCCCTCCAAGAAAAAAAAATTCTATTTGTACCCCTCCAAAGACAAATTAAGATTTCCTCTCCAAGAAAAAAATATCTATCTGTGCAAAGAAAAATTTGTATAATTGAGTGTTGTGTTTATTGTTTGTAGTATTTATTTTTCATTTGTTTCTGTATGTGTGTTTTCGAGTGTTTCAAATTTCTTTTGTTTGCTCTACTCTGTTAGGAATTTTTTTTTGTAGGATTTTCTTTTGACCCTTTTCCCCCCTCAGGACCGATAGCCTCAACCTCCTCTTGCTCGTACCTGGCAGCAAGGGGGCAGGGCGTTGGGGAGTCGCTGTCCTTCCCTTAGCTTAGATTTTGTTTTGTCCCCTTCCCCAGGACTGATAGCCCCAACCTCTTCCTGCTCTGATTTAGCAGGGGGCATGGCGTTGGGGAGTCAATAGTCCCTCCCTCTCTCATTACTATTTAATTCTTTATCTTTCCTCTTGTTTTATTTGGATTTTCCCCCTTTCCCCTCTGAGTGTGGGATCGACGTCACCTCCGTCACTCAACTAGTGTAGGTGGTGGAGTGGATTACCGCTCACTCCAAATAAACGTTTTTTTTTTAATTATCTTTTGGGTTTTGGGTTGTTTTTTTTGTGTGTGTGTTTTTCTGATTGTATATTTATTAGATTGTTTATTGCATTGAGTTTTAGTATATTGTGTGTATTATTATTTGAATACTTCCCCGTCTCCAGCTTTACGGGAGACAGTTGCCATTAGGGTGCTGTCTGAGGGCCTCTTTTGCTTTTTCTGATTTCCTCTTTCTATACTGGACCTGTCTATTCTTTCATTTCCTTTTCATCCCCTTTACAAAAAAACTCTCCAAACCTTCTCTTCAATAGGCACCTATCTAGTTTTTTTCATCATTGTCATCTTTTAGGTAGGATTTCCGTTAGTGTACGTTTTCTCCCCCTCTTTTTAATTGTTTGTTAATTCATTTGTTTTGTAACTTTGTATTCACTTATTGTTTAAGGCGATTCATTTGTTTTGTGAACTCATCTATTTTGTTGTACCAAGAAACTAAGTAAGAAAGTAACAAGTACAATAAGAACAGTTAAGAACATAAACATTATAAAGAATTTATTTCCGGGAAAAAACTTTATATTTTGTCTGTTTTCCTTTCATTCGGAAAAAAAGAGTTATTAGTATTGCATTTCATTTTCTTAGCTGTCTTTTTCCCTTTCGGAAAGAATATTGGTGAAAATCTCGTTTGGAAAGATCACATTGCCACTTCTTATTAGTGCTTCTCTTTTGTAAGCCTTTATTATTTTTCTGTTTATACCGGTATTTAAGTTCTTTATTTGTACATACTGTAACAAGGTTGGTTTTTTTTTTTTTTTTGGAAACGTATATAACATCACATATCGCCTTATTTTAATCATATTTAGTCATTGTTTCTTGTTTCTTTGTGGTAACTATTCATGATGGAAAATTTTGATGAATATGTACGACAGGCTGAGCGTTTAGGCTTTGAAGGTGATAAATTAGCAAACTATGTCCAACAATGTCTGGATAGGGCAGACAGAAAGAGAGAGAGAGAGAGAGAGACAGGAAAAAACAGAGACAAGTAGAAGAAAAAGATAAAGAACGACAAGAAAATCTAAAAAGATTACAGTTTGAAGAGAAAAAACTACAGAAAGAGATGGAAGAAAATAAAAAAAAATTAGAGTTTGAAGAAAAAAAACTACAGACAGAGAGAGGAGGTTCAGAGAAAACTAGAGCTAGAGGATAAGGATAAGGAACGGCAGTTTAAACTGAGACAACTTGAATTAGAGACTGATGCGGAAATTAAAAAATTACAGGCATCGAGAGAACCTCCACCACCTCCATCGGTCGGTTCCGCGAGTTCATTTCATCCGAAGTCAACATACATTCCGTTGCCGCCGTTCGAAGAAAAAACCGATGATATTGACAGTTTTCTTTTTCGGTTCGAGAACCACGCTACTTCTTGTGGTTGGCCGAAGGAGAAATGGACGTTGTTTATCGCGTCGCTGTTTAAGGGAAGTGCTTTGGCACTATACCACACACTTGCGGCAAAGGAAGGGTTGACTTGGGACCAGTTAAAAGAAGAACTCTTAAAGAAGTTTCAGTGTTCAGCTGACCGTTTTCGTGAGCGTTTCCGATCTATTCGTCCTGACAAGGGAGAATCATTTCCGTCTTTTTTGATAAGAATGAGTCACTGTTTAGATAGATGGATAGAGCTAACAAAGACGAGTAAGACTTTCGAATCACTGCGAGATTTGCTACTTCGAGAGCAACTTTTTCAAAGCGTCAGTAAAGATTTGGCCACTTTTCTTAAGGAAAGACAGTTCGATAGTGTTGACGAAATGTGTCAGATGGCGAATCAGTATTGTATTGCTCATCCGGATAAAGATGTTGCCCGCAAGGAACATTCATCCCTTTTCGAGTCTCACGCGGCATTTCAGATACATTCTGGACAAGGAAACTTTAGAAGAGGAAATCGCGCTTCATTCCAAGGTCCGCACTCTTACACGTCTTTTGGCAACAGACAACGACCTTTCCGTGGTCAAGGCCATGTCGGTTCTGGCGATTTCCGTCAGTACGAATACTCACCACCGGAAAGACCTTTTCCTTTCCGAGGGCGTGGTCAACAACAACCGCGAAGACCCTTTGGTCCAGTTTGTGGGCAAGGTCGAGGTTCACAGACTAATGGTAACCAGTTGTCTGCCAACCAAACCATGCGTTGCCACTTTTGTGAGTGCAAATTCCATTTGAAACGGGACTGTCCTTTCAAAGGAATTGGAGCAAAGACTGGATTTGTTTCCACTACATGTGAAGAAGGTCTTGTTTTGGCACCAGATCAGTCCTTTGATGGTCTTCTTTTGGAGGATTGTGCCATTAATGGTCTACAAGGTTCTGTTTTGCGAGATACAGGTTGCACCACAGCTGGTGTAAGGAAATGTTTTGTTCTACCAGACCAATATCTTGACAGTGTTCAGAAATGCAGATCGTTTGGTGGAAAAATTGGAACTTTTCCACTTGCAAAAATTTCCGTTGATACACCATACTACTCCGGGTCACTTACCGCCTGTGTTATTGAGAATCCAGTTTGCGATTTGATTTTGGGAAATCTACCAGGTGTCGCGACAGTACATGGTGGTGCCAGAGGATCTTTCGTTCCTTGTCTCATCAGTACAAGGTCAAAAGTCGTAGAGCAGGGAAAACCCACAAAACCACTCACGGTTTCAAAACTAGATGAACTGAAAGTTACACCAGACATTTTGAAGACTATGCAGAGAAGCGACGAGACATTGACGACTGTACTGTCTACTGCAAAGCAGAGTGTCTCTGACGAACCAACGGACAAGCCGACGTACATACTGGACTCTGACATCCTCTACAGGCATGTACCTGGACAAGACAACAAACAGATTGTGGTTCCCAAACCACTGAGGGAAACGGTATAACATACGGCCCATGATGCATTATTCGCAGGTCATTGTGGTATCAAGCGAACGTTAAAAAGAGTTCTGGATTCATTTTTTTGGCCAGGGGTCACAAGAGAAGTCACACAGTATTGTCGCTCTTGTGACATTTGCCAAAAAACAACTAAAAAAGGTCGCGTCTCATGTGCACCTTTGCACAAAATGCCCCTAATTTCGGTTCCCTTTCGGAAGGTGGCCATTGACCTCGTCTGCCCTTTCCCACCATCTTCCTCGGGAAATCGGTATATTCTCACTTTGGTCGACATGGCGACAAGATTTCCCGAAGCAATTCCCCTGAAGAAAATCGATACTGTATCTGTCGCTGAGGCACTGCTCTCTATTTTTTCCAGGGTAGGACTTCCCGACGAAATTCTGTCAGATTGCGGGACACAGTTCATTTCAGACCTCATGAAGGAAATATACAGACTGCTGTCGATCTCTTCTGTTTCAACCACGCCATACCATCCCCAGTCCAATGGAATGATTGAAAGATTTAATGGAACATTAAAGTCCATGTTGAGAAAAGTCACAAGGCAGGAGCCTCAAGAATGGGATCGTTTTATACCTGCATTGCTCTTTGCGTACAGGGAACTGCCGAACGAAACTTTGGGGTTTTCGCCTTTTGAACTGCTTTTTGGACACTCACCACGGGGTCCTTTGGATCTGTTAGTCACACAGTGGACGAACAAGACGGACATACCTGAAGACAAGAACGTTTACCAATACGTCTATGACCTGCATAACGGAATAAAAGACGCATGTGAACTTGCCCAACAGTCAGCTGACAGGAAAACTGATTTGTACAAGGACTTTGCTGACAGGAAAGCAAAGGCACGTTCATTCAGTGTAGGTGACAGGGTACTTGTCCTGCTGACAGACGAGCACAACAAACTTCGTGTCATGTGGAAAGGTCCTTTTGATGTCATTGAAAAACTTTCTGGAGTGAACTACAAAGTGAAAATGGCAAATACTGAAAAGGTGTTCCATGTAAACATGCTAAAAAAGTATGTTGAACGTACAAATGTTGCCATTAATGAGTCAATTGAATGGATGTGTTCAGTGTCTGAAACAGATGTGGCTGTTACAGAAATCATTGATTCTGATTTTGTACCTGATGTCACATACAGAGACAGAGAAAAGACTGTGCAAACAGCAAATGTGGGATTGTTAACATCTACCAGTATAGATGTTACTGTACCTTTGCCCACTCTTTCTGTCCAGGGAGAAACTTATCGTGATGTTGTTGTGTGTGACGATCTGTCTTTGATTCAGAAGGAACAATTGGAAGGTATTTTGAAGGACTTTCAGGATGTTCTGACTGATACCCCAGGGACAGTGATAGCAATTCAACCCCATACTATTCACTTGAGTACGGAAAACCCGGTCCGAATCAAACCATACCCTCTCCCATTTGCGAAAAAACAGGTTGTCGAAAGAGAGATTCAGGTCATGCTCGGGTTGAAAGTTATTGAACCGTCCTCGTCACCATACAGCTCACCAGTTGTATTGGTGGACAAACCTGATGGCTCGGTGCGGTTTTGCATCGATTACAGGAAGTTAAACAAAATCACTGTGTTTGATGCAGAACCTATCCCAGACATTGAGGAACTTCTTTGGCAACTGTCAGAAGGAAAATATTTTGTCAAAATAGATTTGACTAAAGGATATTGGCAAATCCCGATGACTGAAGCAGACAAGGAAAAAACAGCTTTTCAGACACCTTTTGGACTGTTTCAACGGACGAAAATGCCATTTGGTTTACAAAACGCCCCAGTTCTTTTGCCAGAATGATGCGCGCACTAAAACTTCATGAGTGTGGAGCAGTAAGTTTTTTTGATGACATTTTGCTTGCTGCAAAGTCATGGAATGATCTTCTGGAAAACTTGAGAGCTGTTTTTTGTAAACTCCGGAATTTTGGTCTGACGGCTAGACCGTTCGAAATTCGTGCTGGATTCCAGACTCTTGAGTTTTTGGGTCATGTCATTTCTGTTGGGAAAATGACACCAGAGGAAAAGAAAGTAGAAAAGATCTTGGCCTTGAAGAGACCCAGTACAAAGAAACAGATCAGATCACTCATTGGATTGTTGTCCTATTACAGGAGATATGTACCGCACTTTGCGTCATTGACAGCCCCTTTGAGTGACTTAACAAAAGGAACAAAAAACAAAAGTATCGTCTGGTCAGATGAGTGCCAGAAAGCTCTGGAATGTGTTCAAGACACCCTCAATTCATTCCCTGTGCTGCTTTTGCCCTCTCTTTCAGAGGATTTTGTTTTGAGAACTGATGCCAGCTCCAAAGGCATGGGAGCTGTACTGTTGCAGGAAAAGAATGGATTGTTACACCCTGTCCAATATGCAAGTAAAAAGTTCTCTAACACACAAGTCAAATACTCAACAATTGAGAGGGAGTGTCTTGCCATTGTTTGGGCTTGTGAGAAATTTGCCAGATTCCTGACTGGAAGACAAGTTTCGGTTACAAACCGACCATAGGCCTTTGACGTTTTTGCAGTCGTCTAAGACCAAAAATAGCAGGCTGTTGAGATGGGCTTTGTCATTGCAGGAGTTCAAGTTTGACATTGAGCCATTACCTGGAACTCAGAATATCATGGCAGATTTCTGTCTCATGCGTGAATCCACAGTATCCTTCGTGCTGCTGTAACTGCTGTTTATTTTCATTGTGGACAGACTTTTTTATTCTGCTGTTTGTTTTCATTGTGGAAAGACTTTATTGATATTTTGGCAGGTTATGTCTGCTAACGTCAGTCTGAATTGATAAGTAGTTATGACTGATCTTTCTCCAAAAGTGCATATGTATTGGCATTGGTGGCTCTTTGTAGGATGCTATTTTGTGAATGTGTGCAGAATATTTCATTTGATGTCTTACAAGTGTTTTTTTTTCACGTCGGTCCATTGTGAAGAATGTAAAAAATGTTTAACTTTCGAATGGACTATTATATTGTATATTTTTGCTTGAACAAAGACTTTTCACTTGCCAAATTTTTCTCAAGTGAGTCATGATGAAATTCTCGTTTTGTGAGGATTTTGGGACACATGTTTATGTGAGAACAGGCAAGAAAAACTATGTTTACATTTCGGTACATATAAACATGATTCGCATTTGGAATAATCAGTATCATTATGTTCTTCGTGTATGTGTGACTTGTGATTTGTGATGATGGAGTATGAATTTGTTTAAAAAAAACTGAAACAAAACTGATTGTACATTTTTTTTCAAACTAAGATTTTGAAATGTGATTTTGGATCTTTATGATGTTCGTAAAGGTTACTTCTATGCATTGATGGAAATTCTTGTGTAATGGAAAAATTGATGATTGATGGCTGAGGTTGCATATGAACTAGATATGTATGTGTATTAAAAAATTTTTTTTCTTGGCGAAAGTTTTTTTTTTTTTTCACCCCGGGATGGGGGGGTGTCATGTGATGTAGCCTCACATGGCGACATGTGACGTTCCGTCGCGTACGCCCTTATTTGTTATAAAGCATTTCCCTAGGTAGGGAAGAGAAAAGGTAAAAGAAACAATAATTTGTATGGCCTGACCAGTGTGATCGGTGTCGCTGGTGGCTATTAAAACAGTTCAGTGAATGGACAGACGTTGTCCATTGGTCAGCAAACAAGGGCTGGTAATGCGTAGAGTTAGACGAGTACTCACTGAACGTGTACTCAAAAAGAGCGCAGGAGGGAAAAATAAGGAATAGGAAGGAGATGGCTTGGGGACACTGACCGGACAGGTTGTTGGAAGAACGAGTTCCACCTTCAATTCACCATTACCAGGTGAGGTATAGACAGATGGGGAGAGAAAAAAAGAGAGTTAAGAAAAGGGAAAAGAAAAAAAAAAAAGGGGGGGGAAGACTAGCGCCCACCTCGCCTTCAGGCTACACGCATGCGCTTGGCGCATATACATGCTGCCTGTATTGACATGCTTGTCTCATAAAACTCGTTGGTTACCTCTCTTCGCCTGTAAATGAAAAATATATGAATTAAAAAAAAAAATTAATATCTTTTTGTTGCTTCTTTTCCAAGTCCACTTGTAGAATAAAATCTGACTCTTATGTGCATTGATGTAATTAGGGATTTATGTTGATAGAATGATTAGAGTAGATATGATATTTCTGCGTATCTCTGTAATGAGGACATTTGTTCCTCAAGTTTCGAATTCTGAAATCACTTACATGACATTAGGCCCTACAGTTTAGCTGTGGTGTGTGCACCCCTTGCTCGCTCGCGGCGGTCAAGGAAATATATTTTTGATTACATTTTTGTGTTTGTTTGATATTTTTGTTGTTGATGGTGATGATGATGGATTTTTGTTTTTTCATCTCGATGTTCTTTTCTATTAAATCGTTTGTTCGTCAAGGACTACTATAAGTCTTTCCTTTCGAGTGGGTTAAAAAGGCATATCTTATGCCATCTTTTGTATGTGAGGTTCATGACCTCATTCGGCTTGATTTGTTACACATATAGAAATAATACATTGTCGTTTTTACTGATATTGTGTTAAAGAAAATGGATAGTAACATGTCTATTTTATCAGTTAACTGCCAGGGCCTCAATAATTTAAAGAAAAGACGTGATGTTTTCCATTATCTGAGATGTAAGAAATACTCCGTGTACTTTTTGCAAGATACTCATTTTGAAAAAAAGATGGAAAAGTATATCTTATCTGAATGGGGCTACAAGGCGTTTTTTTCGAGTTATTCTTCAAATGCGAGAGGAGTCGCAATTTTGTTTAACAATAACTTTGAATTTAAGGTTAAACAAGTTATCAAGGACGAGTTTGGAAACTTTATCTTAATACATGTTGAGACACATAAGAATAACTTCCTGTTTGTTAATATATATGGACCTAATAGAGATGACCCAGAATTCTACAACAGTCTGAAACAAAAGATTGTTGGACTTGGTTTAGAAAATGTTATAATAGGCGGGGATTTTAATCTGGTCTTAGACCCGGCTAGAGATTATCACAATTATAAACACACAAATAATCCTCAGGCAAAACAAGCTGTTGAAAACATGATCGAAAATTTAGACCTGAATGATGTTTGGAGGGAACAAATCCAGAGTGTCGCCGTTTTACGTGGAGAAGAACTAATCCATTTCAACAGGCCAGGTTAGATTTCTTTTTGATATCAGACACGGTTGTTTCTTATGCTGATGATGCAGATATTGAGTCTGGTTATAGAACGGATCACTCTGCTGTATTGTTGAAACTAAAACTTGATGAAGACTTAAAACGCAATACTTTTTGGAAGCTTAACTCGTCTCTTTTGAAAGATAAGACATATTGAGATGAAATAAATACTGTAATCGAAAATGTGAAAGAAGAATATTCGATAAATAAAACAGATAATGATAAATCAGGAGAAAAAGTACAATTCTCAATCGCAGATGATCTATTTCTTGATTTCCTGCTAATGAAAATAAGATCGAAAACAATATCATACGCTACTGCGAAAAAAAAGACAGACTAATGAAGAAGAAAAACAGATAGAGCAAGTTATCAGTACATTAGAAAAAAAAGAGAGGAAAAGTGAAAATGATATCGAAGTCATTAATGAGAAGAAAGAGCAACTAAAGGAAATCAGAACAAAACGAATAGAAGGAGTTTTATTAAGATCACGGGCTAAATGGATAGCAGAGGGAGAAAAAGTTAGTAGTTATTTTTGTAATCTTGAGAAAAGACACTACATTAGTAAAAGCATGTCCAGACTAATTGATAAACAAAATAATGTTTTAACAAACCAAAATGACATACTTAAAGAAGTGCACAATTTTTATAAATCATTATACACTGATAATGCTGTGGAAAATTGTGACATAGAAGAATTAGTTGAGGACATCCTCAGTTTGAATGAAACAGAAGCAGCTGAATTAGAAGGTCTCATTACATTAGAAGAAGCTACACATGTCTTAAAGGCAATGAAAAATAATAAAAGCCCTGGTTCTGATGGTTTTACTGCTGAATTTTTTAAAATGTTTTGGAAACAGATAGGTGTTTTTGTCGTCAGAGCATTAAACGCAAGTTTTAAAAAAGGGGAACTGTCATGTGTACAAAGAGAGGGAATCATTACATGTATTCCAAAGGGTGATAAATCTAGGCATTATATTAAAAACTGGAGACCTATTTCTCTGTTGAATGTAGTCTATAAGATAGGATCTTCTTGCATTGCAAATAGAATAAAAAGTGTGTTGCCGAAAATCATAAACGAAGATCAAACTGGATTTATTAGAAATAGATACATCGGCGACAATATAAGACTGATATTTGACACTATTTCGTATTTAAACGAGAATAATCTGCCCGGGTTGTTGTTGAATATAGACTTCGAAAAAGCCTCTGATTCGATTTCTTGGGAATTCATGTCTAAAGTCCTTAAAGCGTTTGGCTTCCAAAAAGACATTTGTAGATGGATAAACATTTTTTATAAAAATATTAAGTCTTGCGTTATTGTTAACGGACAGGTTTAGATTGGTTCAATATTAAAAAAGGCTGTCGACAAGGAGACCCAATTTCTCCTTATTTATTTGTGATTTGTGTTGAAATATTAGCCAGCATGATTAGGGAAAACCAAGATATTCGGGGAATTAGAATAAATGAAACTGAATTTAAGTTGTCTCAGTATGCCGATGACACAGAGTTTCTACTTGCAGGGGATAGAAAATCGTTTGAAACTTGTATTGACGTTCTTTTTAGATTTGACAGCGTCTCGGGTCTTCATATGAATTTGAGTAAAACGAGCGCAGTTTGGTTAGGAAGCTTAAAAAATAGTCAAAATCGCTATATGGAGCATTTGAACATTGTTTGGAATCCACAAAAGTTTCGAATACTTGGGATATGGTTCACAAATGACTTGCAAGATTGCGTAGAAATAAACTATTCAAGAAAGCTAGCAGATGTAAATCATTTGTTTAAAATATGGGTAAAACGCCAGATTACACCTTTAGGTAGAATAGCGATATTAAAATCCATCATCCTTTCAAAACTGATTCATTTATGGCTGCTTTTACCAAACCCGCCAGATGTTTTCTTTCAAACATGTCAGAAAATATGCAATAAATTTGTATGGAATAAAAAAAACAGCAAAAATTAGTCAAAAAACAGCTTATAAAAATGTACAGAATGGAGGTATTGGTATTCCTGAGTTAAAAACCTACGTCGCATCTTTAAAATTATCCTGGATCCGTAGAACTGAACGATCAAACCATAAATGGAAACAAATTTTAGTCAGTAATTTTCCTCAATGGCCTCTTATGAGTAAATATGGCCCAGAAATTGTCGCAAAGTTCACAAAATATAACCCGTTCTGGGCAGACGTTCTTGAAGCTTATATACTTTTTTTTTTTATTACAAATGCCAACCCAAACATTCTGCTGAGTTACTCGCAGAACCTTTATCCTACAATAAACATATTCAAGTCGGGAAAAGATACATTGTTTCTAAGACGCTTGCAAACAAAGGTGTCTATTATATCGCACATTTTTTGGATGATAATGGTCAGTTTCTTTCCCACAGGAACTTCAAGGAAAAATATGATGTTAATATTGACTTTCTTACTTTTGCAGGATATAAGATGGCAATAACTGAATTCATAAAGAAAGTTGACATTACCATTAAAAATAATAAAGGTAATATTTCTTCACTCTGTTATAAGATATTGTTTGCCACCTGCAGAGGCTCAAAGACGTATTACGATATATTGATTGATAATAAATTGAGAGCTCCATGCTGTGACAAATGTGACATGAAACTTTCACAGACTCATGACTGGGAATCGTGTTTCTTTAATGTACATAAGATAACAGATGTGAAGCTTAAGTGGTTTCAGCTGAGAATAATCCATAGATGCTTAGGAACAAATGTAATTTTGAAAGAAATTGGAGTAGTTGATAATGATAAATGTAGTTTCTGCGGCTTATTTAAAGATAGTATTGACCATATGTTTTGGAAATGTACCTACATTAAATGTTTTTGGAGTATGTTCACTGATTTAGTAAAAGAGAAATGTACCCATGCACAGAATATACGTTTAACAGAATCTCTTATACTTCTAGGTTTTGATGCAACAATTGCATGTGATTTCATTTTCTACTTTATCATTCTTCTGGCAAAACAGTATGTATATAAATGTAAGTTAGAAGGCAGTCTCCCACAATTAACTGGCTTTTTGAGAATATTGAAATATAGATTTAGAATTGAAAAATATAACTCATATTTAACAATGAACCACATGGATTTCCAGACAAAATGGCTTGCATATGAGCCCCTCGTCTTTGATGCTTAACTGTCTTTTGTCAGTGTGAATGTATATAATGCAATATATGATAACTAAGCACTAGACTAACAAACAATATTTCTGCTCCCTTGCTAATGACAGTCTATTGAGGCTCATGCATGTTACTCAAGGTGTACGGGTTTTTTTTTTCTTTTTTTTTTCTCTCTTTCAAGGTTGCTATCATTGAGACAATGTGTTCTGTGAAAATAGCATATCTTCATTTGCTGTGAACCAACCCACTCTGTCTTAATGTTTGTCTGGTTAATTGTCAGCATGTCCGCTTGTTCGTCCTCCTACCTGTCCTTCCTCGTGCTATTCGTCTATCCTCACTGATCTCTCTATCCTATTCTTTCTTCTTCTTTTTTTTTTAATTTTAAAGCATGATTACACTACATAGAAAGGATTTGCCTTAAGTACAATGCATTGTGCTATGCTGTTTACGTCATCAAGTAACCATGCTTTAGATAGATAAATGATGATATTCTGAAGGCTATATCTTTCTTTTTGTTCGTGTATATACTTACTTGTCTATGTATCTATGTTTAGATTGCCATATACCTAATTTCTGAATATTGATGTTGTTGCATATCACAGTTTCTGTAATAACAATAAAAGAAAATAAAAATGTAAAAAAAAAAAAAAAAAGAAAAGGGAAAAGAATTTATCATTATTCAGATTTTGAAATAGATTACTTACACGGACTTCATTCGTGTTTCAGCCTTTCCCAGTGCTGTGGCAGCACCAGTTAGGTGACTGAGGCAGTCGCACAAATACTTGGGCTACAGTGCTGCAGCAGCACCTAATCGTCTCCAGGGTTGGTGAATCGAGCTGTAGAAGACAACGACTGCACCAGTCGTGAGAAAACAAAGCATTTGTCATGTTGACTCATAATGACTTTTAATTGTCCCCCCTTAGATTGGAACTCACTTGATATACCTATATTTTAAGCCATCTTTTTGATTTTTCTTTGAAAATATATACATTGTTTCTCCAGTGAGGAGGAGAAACCGGTAAAAGATATATTTGTGAAGTATTATGTATAAATTGAAATTTGGTCCCAATTAGGGGATCTGTGGAATGATTGTACCTCCACTGGAGAGGAGGAATGAAAAATAATTCCTTGAAAACAAACCAGTTGAATGTGATGGAAAATTGATTATTGTATAGTAAATTATTCCCCGGAGAGGAGGGGGAGAAGAAGAGTTATTGTAGTGCGCCTTCTGGTTGTTTGGAGAGAGTGCGTGTGCACGGAGTAAATGCTGAGCTGAGTGTGTGCATGCACTTATGCACAGTGTGACACACACACACACACACACACACACACACACACACACACACACACCACACACACAATGATGATAGTGGCAGGGAAGAATGTTAGGTACATACCCAAGGTTTACCCAGCGCATTGAGCTAATGTTCACATCACGCATCTGCTAAGCCACATCCATGAGACAGTCTCTTAAGTCCCACACACACATCTCGGTCATTAATCTATGTATCCATCAGCTGTAAATTGTGCACAGAGCGGTCTCCAAACAGATGTAGTACAGCGTATATGGACTAGTCCACACGCAGCTACACCTCCTCGTTGAAAATAAAACTTAAACTGAATCTCTCTCTCTCTCTCTCTCTCTCTCTCTCTCTCCTCTCTCTCTCTCTCTCTCTCTCTCTCTGGGGGTAGGCGAAGACCACCAACGCCCCAAATCAACCAACAAACATGGCAAAGTGGACACCAGTTCGCACGGAACCGCAACTAAAAGCTGGACACCAGTTTGCACGGAACCACAACTAAAAGCTGGATACCAGTTCGCACGGAACCACAACTAAAAGTGGACACCAGTTCCCACGGAACCACAACTAAAAGCTGGATACCAGTTCGCATGGAACCAGAACTAAAAGCTGGACACCAGTTCAGCAGGACAAAAGAAGGGTGCCCAGATTCCAGTCCAGGATGAAAACCAGAACAAGGTATGACAGCCCCTGTCTGGAACCAAGTCTGAGACTCCTGCCAATGACAAGGCATCCTGCCACCAAAAGTACAAATTTCTGTCTGGGTCACCAGGTCCTTAAAATCCTTTAGGCAATAGGATGTAAAACTCACCTCTGCCTACCTGCCTACCTACCTACCTCCACAAGCAACGTTGCACGCAGGTATCTATGGTATACAATGCTCCACAAGCAAAGTTTCACGTATACATGTATTATGGTTTGATTTTCCTTCAATACCTTGCATATATATTCAACAGTTTAAGCCAGCTTAGAATATCATATAAACATACATACACTCGCGTGCACGCGCGACCGCACGCACGTACGTATGTAAGCACACACACACACACACACACACACACACACACACACACACACACACACCACTCCCACACACACACTCATGCATCCCCCCCCCCCACACACACATTCATGCACGCCTCCCCCCCCCCACACACACACCGCGCGCGCGCGCGCCACCACACACACACACACCACACATACACACACAGACACACACAACACACACACACACACATTGTTTCATGTTATCTAATGCTTTTCCCCATAGGTACAGCAATGTTTTACAATGGAGCAATGGCGTAGTTGCGTATTACTTGGACACCGAATTCAGCAGGCGTGGTGCCTATGTAAAGGTCCATCCCTGTGGCGTGCCACCAGAGCTCAGATATAGTAAAGAGAACACCCTGCGTCCTACGGGCATGTTTTGTGAAGTCCACTCTCCGATGGCTCATCACCACAGCAACAAGACTGTCACACTCCCTGTACCCACAAACTGGACAGCGTGGCCAGTTCCACTCGTCACATGTCCCCTGGGACATCTGACACACAGCATGATGACTTGCGATCCGAAAAGTCTGTGTGAGGCTTTAGCCAATACTCAGAAATGGTATCATAATCATTGCAGTGTTTCTCTGGGACTGACTCTACCATACTTCTATTGTCACGCTTCTAGGGAATTTATATCATACAGTCTGGTGTGTGATTCTTGTGAGGATTGCCAAAACGGCATTGATGAGGACTTTTGTCTGCATTCCGATCACAGTGATGGAGTACAGCGGCAGGTAAAGCATGAATTATTCCCTTTCCTTTCTCTGCTCCAGTTATTGTTGCTCACGGTGCTGAGATTAAGGAAAGCATCTTTGGAGACAAACGTGTGGTTCTCAGCATATTTCGCTTTGTTTTTTGGTTCAAGCTCAAGGACTGGGATGTCTAAGTGTGTTTACTCTCGCTATTTTCCAAAACGTACGTATATCAAATGATAACGTGATTTTGGTTGTAAATTCAAATAGTTGGATGAAAACCGGTTGAACCGAGTCAGAAAGCTCCACCAATAATACTGGATCATTATCCCAGGTTATTATGAGCGTGAGTCAAGATATCATCATCTTGCCATGATAGATTATCGCAATCACACCATACAAACTATTTTCCAACAGAACTAGAAGCTAAACAAAACCGTTTGCGGATGACAGAACTTCATCTTTGTCTTTCAAAGATGAAGCGGCACCTGCTGCAAATGGTTGTATTAGGTGCTGCCCCGTGCATTTCGTTTCTTCAAAATGTTGCACTGGTCAAATAACAACCAGAAGAAAGATGCCCTGTGGCATGTAGATTGACAGAGATATGCAAAACGAGCATGCAACCACAGTTTAAAACCTGGTATAAAAAATGCAAGATCAGTCAACCAGCATAGTACTTCATTTCTGCTTCAGTCGATGCTGGACTGATATTTCTTGCATCACAGTTGTAATATTTTTTTTTATGTCAATACATCTTTTTTCTCTCTGTTTACTTTGTTTTGTTGCAATCATTTTTCAGTGATCTGTTTGTTAACTAAATCATCACACGACCAGTCCGCCATTTTCTAAGCTGTCATCCACACATGCTGTCCAGGAATGAACTGCCCACACACTCGCATTTGCAGGAGTTCTTGTGTATGTACAAATGCACGTGTACGTGGGTGCATAATTGTACATACATGCACATTCACGCGCATGAAGCATGCATACGCGCGCGCGCACACACACACACACACACACACACACACACACGCACCACGCACGCATGCACGCATGCACGCAGCATCACACACACACACACGCACGCACGCACGCACGCACGCACGCACACACACACACACACACACACACACACACACACACACACACACACACACCAAAAGCTACCGTAGTGGCATGAACCAAGCTTTCAAGATGCCCAAAGTGCAGTCAGCTGGTGAACCCAGGTATCTGCTGAGTCTTGTCCAAAGGCTCTTTTCCAACTCTTGCCTCGGATGAATCGAAATCCTCTTCTTTGAAGAGACATCATTGGAAGTGGACTGCTGACTGAGGTGAAGGACAAGAGCTGTTCTAATGCCAGCTCTGTTCAGAAGTCTAAAATCTGTAGTCTCACCAGAACATTCACTGTTTAACTTAACAAAAATACATTCATAAAAAGCTCAGGAAGTATGATTCAATCAGAATTCAGTGAGTATTGATAGAACTACAAATATCCTAATGTATTACAGAAAACAAATGCACACAGTATTACAGAAGCCATTTCTGAGTCTCCCAGAAGATTCTGATGCCAGAAGAAAGATTCCTGCTCTCTCGTGACATTTCTGGAAGTATTATGTTGTCTGTTGACGTTTTGACCATTAAATAATAACCCAAGTCTTTAAACAAGTCTTTAAACAATTTAAAGCAAAGCTATATGTCACACTGTGCATAAATGCATGCCTGCACTCAGCCCAGCATTCACTCCATGCACACGCAATCTCTCCGAACAACCAGAAGGCGCACTGCAATAACTCTTCTTCTCCCCCTCCTCTCCGGGGAATAATTTACTAAACAATAATCAACTCTTCAAACTTTTCAATCTTATGTGGAGGTACAGACATTCCACAGATCCATAGCTGGGACCAAATTTCATCTCATTGTACATAGCAATACATACATATATCGTTTAACGGTTTCTCCTTCTCACTGGATATACAATATTTATATTTTCAAGAAAGAATCAAAAAGATGGCTTAAAATATAGGTATATCAAGTGAGTTCCAATCTAAGGATGGGGGGGGGGGGGGGGGGGGCATTTAACATTCATTGTGGGACAACATGACAGATTCTTTAAATCTTCTCACGACTCTGGCAGTTGTCTTCACAATTAGGTGCTGCTGCAGCACTGGAGATCAACTACTTCTGCGACTGCCTCAGTCGCCTAGTCCGTTACTGGTGCTGCCACAGCACCGGGAAGGGCTGAAACACGAATGAAGTCCGTGTAAGTAATCTATTTCAAAATCTGAATAATGATAAATTCTTTTCCCTTTTCCCTTTTCTTAACTCTCTCTTTTTTCTCTCCCCATCTGTCTATACCTCACCTGGTAATGGTGAATTGCAGGTGGAACTCGTTCTTCAAACAACCTGTCAGGTCAGTGTCCCCAAGCCATCTCCTTCCTGTTCCTTATTTTTCCCTCCTGCGCTCTTTTTGAGTACACGTTCAGTGAGCACTCGTCTAACTCTACGCATTACCAGCCCTTGTTTGCTGACCAATGGACAACGTCCGTCCATTCAACCAATAATCGCCCTACGTCTATAGCCACCAGCGACACCGATCACACTGGTCAGGCCACGTGAATTATTGTTTCTTTTACCGTTTCTTTTCCCTACCTAGGGGAATGCTTTATAACAAATAAGGGCGTACGCGATGGAACGTCACATGTCGCCATGTGAGGCTACATCACATGACACTATACAAAATGTATCAATCCGAACCAAGGAAAGATGGAAAGCAAAGTTGAATTGTTTTTAAATATCTCTTCTAAATGTGCAGTCATAGCATAACTTGGGACTGTCATGTATTAACTGATTTACACGTTCTGATTTCTTGTTTAGGAATATTGAAATGAATTATCCCTTCACAGTAGGCTCACTAAATAATAATCCGTTGGTTTCATGCCTGTTATGATAGAAATGATCCTTGACTGCCGATCTTGTTCACAATTAAAATCCTGGTGACTACAAAAAAAATTGCACATAGTACTAAAGAAACCATTTCTGATTCTAAAAATGCACATAGCACTAAAAACATCTCTCCCACTCTCTCTCTCTCTCTCTCCTCTCTCTCTCTCTCTCGCTCTCTCTCTCTCTCTCTGTGCGCGTACGTGCATGCGTGCGTATGTGTGTGTGCGCTCGTGTGTCGTTGTGTGTGTGCGCATGCACGCGTGCGTGTGTATGTGTGTGCATATATATATATATATATATATATATATATATATATATATATATCTTATATCTTGAAACAAGCTTGTCGATTGATTTTAGCACTCCATTTTTAAAAATATTTTTTAACAAATGTTGCTCCCCAAGGGGTTGAGCCCTTTCAGATTTTTAAGGACGTTTTAATACTGTTTTTTTCTTTTATTCTATATTATATATATATATATATGTGTGTGTGTGTGTGTGTGTGTGTGTGTGTGTGTGTGTGTGTGTTTGTGTGTGTGTGTGTGTGTGTGTGTGTGTGTGTGTGTGTGTGTGTGTGGGGGGGGGTGATGATATTATGTGAAAATGATTGTCCATGTGCATCTTAGAATGGTAATATTTCCATCTCTCCTCTCCAACGGAATGTTCATTGTTTCAACAAAGATGTGTACCCTTCTAAACAACCGATGCATAAATTACAGAGCTGGTTTGTATATTGTACCTGCCGATGAATTCGGTATATGTCAGGTAATCTTACTTGCGTTTTTACGAATCTCTTCATTTGCGTTTGATGAAATGCTATTCAAATTAAATCTATCATTTGAAAGTTAGGGCTCAGCTATATTTTCGGACGGGTTAGAAGGCTTAACTTTGTGGTGAAACAAGCGATAAGCAACAAGAACAACAACACCTAAAAACTTTGTGGACTTAAAAAATGTCTTCAAATTGAAAAAAAAAATTGTTCTTATTAAGCAGGTTAGTTGACCCGAGTATACAAAGACTGCTTATGTTCAGTAA